>OX401413.1:11821536-12246235 GCA_947846245.1 Cerastoderma edule
TATATTTTATTTTATTTATATGGGTTTTACATCACATCAACATTATTTCAGTTATGTAGCAATGCCCGACTATTAATGATGGAGGAAGACCCCATACTCAACTGCCCATAAGGGCTGGTCAAGGCGGGTAGAACCATCGACATTCCGTAAGTCAGTCGGGAGACTGCCTCTCGTGAAAATCCATATCCCTCTCAGGATCTGAACCCACGCGGGTGCAATATCATAGTGCATAGTACTGACCCAAGGATAACTATAGACACCAGTCACGGGTTCAATGCAAGACTATAGTAAAGTGCTTCATGTTTGTGAAGCACTAAGTACAGTCTTGCATTCAACCCTCGCTCTGCACACATGAAGGGGTAAGGGGATGTTAATTTCATTCCCTACTATGCCTACTTTGTTCGAAACTCAACCATGCTGAGACTTACGTTTCTCAAGGCCAGTCACCTTAACAGCGCCCACATTCACTTGGGGCTCTACCTTCACAGGGAAGGGCGACTTGGGCACTTCTTTGCCAGCAAAGTCAACCTTGACCATGTGTGGTCCGGGCTCCAGAGGGGCAAACGTGGTGGCGTACCCTTCTGGAACCCTCTGCACTGGCAACTCTGCCGTCTGACCTCGCGGGTTTGTCGCCAGGACGCGACACGGGGCATCTGGGGCTCCGGTGGTGGAGGTGTCTATTAGAACTGGGCGTTGTTCACCCACCTTTATGGCTGGGGAAATTTAGAGAAATGATATCTATAAAAACCATACCTTTATTGTTCACGATGATGTTCCTTTGTTCTTCATCAAGAGGAACTTTAGTTATGTTTATTAGTTATATTGAAAGATTTGTGAAGAAAAAAGACTACCAAACAGATCTGTTATCAAAAAGAATATCTGTGTATATCATAAATCATCAATTAGTATACAATGCCATGACATATAAATCTACCATCTTCATGACTATTTACTATCAAACATGAATTAGTCTACTGAAGAACAAACATAAAACAAATAATGCAACAATTGCAGTTGATTTATCATGTCTTACAAGTGTGAAGATTGAAATAAGTAGATGTTACATATTCATTTATGCATAGGTAAATTGAGAAGCAAGTAAAAATTCTAAAATCCATTGTTGGTTTCAGGCCTTCAAAACTCTTTGATAGGTCTAAATGCACCAAGCAATGTAATATCTTAAAAAGTATTTCAATAAAATAGGGGTAACTTAAAAGAAAGTTGTCATATTCAGAGTTCTTAAAATAAAACAAGCTTACAATTTGAAAAAAAAAAAGTTTTAAGTTAACACCTGTTGAGCTTGGATATGCAATAAGCACAGTCGGAGTGCCATTTGAACAAAGACAACCAATTTTGCTGAAATCTCTCAACACTTAATCAATTAATTTTCTCATTCCATATCTACGAATGCTTGATAAAAACAATCAAACAGGAAATGAAGACTGCCTTAGATCACTTTATGAAACAAATTTCTTTTTCATTTACAAAAATGAATACATGGAGCAAATGAAACATAAAATTACAAAACTTAATTTTCTGTGTTTTTGCAATGCCTGTTTTATATTCAGAATTCAGAATCTATGTAACTTTCTTCACATCCTGTACTTAAAGTCAACATATTCTAGAATACCTGAAAACAAAGTTATTTGCAAAGAAACCTTTGACATCAGCATAAAAAACAAAATAAAATAAAAATAATTAACACAGCAAACAGCAAAAGTGGTAAGCAAACAGACTTATTTCAGCAAACCTTTCAAGTGATTTTATTGTTTAATCAAAAGAAAATAAATGTGATTACGCCACAAAGAATGAAATAATTAGACTCATGTTATCATTGATTAGAAAAAGATATTTCAAAATTAGAAAAAATATAAAAACAATGATAACTAAAGAAAAACAATAACAACAGCAGTAGCAACAACAACAACAATAACTGTGCTTAACTATCTACGATCAAAATAGCACAATTCTGTGTTTTTTGTCAATTTCATATAATCTTTGGCACATAGATGGAGAACAAAACAGGTTTTACATGTGTTTACTCTTGAGCCATACTTTGGCACCAAATAAACCCAACGCATGAAAATGGTCTTATAGATGACAAACTCTGGAGCAAGAAAAATAGTTTATTAGGCATCAATATGTACAGAGATACAAATATAAAGCACCTCTTGATCAATTTCATGACAAAGTTAAACCCTTTCCCTCAGCAGACAAGACTCAATTTCTTAGCAGCAAATAACTGGTGGAAGCATAGAGCAGAAAGATCAGTTCTTCTCAGCAAATGAATATGGAAGATGTCTCTCAAACAACAATTTGTCTTTTGCATCAGCCAAATATTAAAAATTTAGAGACAAAGAAAAAGTTTTTTTTTTACTGAACTTTTGTTATTGAAAAAAACAAAAACATTTGAAGGATTCGCATTTCATCGAGTCCAAAATTCAGTGTGAGACTATTGAAAGTCGCTTACAAAATGAAGGACTTAGTAGACTTGTATTCAAACCATTTTGTAACACATATGCTTATGCTTACAAATAGCAAATTCAAGTTGTACAACATAACGGTAATCAGTTGTTGATAAATGCATAGGGGAAAGGGATTACATAATATGAGATCAAATGGGTATCCCTCATAACAAGTCTTGTGCCCCATCGTTTTTGCCAAAGATACCAAGTCCATCCAGTCTGTCATTGTTACAAGTTCACATGACACAAAAACCTTCCCATTTACACATCATCTGAAGCAGCTGACTCTGAACACGTAAAGGCAAAGCAAGCAATGGGAATTTGCTCAAGTGTAAAAATACATGGTATTTTTTACAGCATTGAACAGCTTTTTGCTTAGTTATTTGTTAGAACATTTTCGGAATTCTTCTGCTACAGAAGGATGTAAGTTGTTTGTAGTAAAGGGAGAGGTTTTAACAAAGTTAACAATTGATTATATAGCATGATGCACTCCTTGCTTAATGATACATGAATGCATATATGGCAAATATATATAGAAACAAAAACATCGAAAAATTTCAATCATGGGCTTTTTGTTTTAGTAAACCAAGTCACAAGAATCAGCGTTGGCATTTTCCAATGGCCATCCATGCTTTAGATTAACAGAATCAAGTCAGTGTAAATAGCGTGTCACATTGAGAAAAAACTTTCTGCACAAATGCATTCGAAGCCAGTTACCAACATCAAACAACCATTCACGGTCATGTCCAGGCCTGATGAGTTTAAACTTACGCCTCTCCAACCCTTTGATTGTGACCTTGGTAAGGTCAACATCACTCTCAACGTTGACAACATAGGGGGATTTCGGAAGCTCTTTCCCATTGCATTCCACTTTGACAGTGTTTGGTCCAACCTCAGTTGGCGTTAACTCGCACTCATAACCATTCGGTGTCTTTTTGACCGGGATTTGGTCAAAGGATGGTTTACTTGGACCTCTGGCAAAAACTTTACAGGGAGCATCTGGCTTTCCACAAGAGGATGTTACTATGGATACAGGGCGGGTTTCTCCCAGTTTAATGGCTGCCAGGGGGGGTATATGAAATTAAAGGGTATACAAGTGTCTTGGTAACAGGAAGAACTAATTGAAAAGAATCAATTGTATCTCCATCGATTGCTAATCTGGGTGTGTTTAAAAGTCATTGAATGAGTTGATTTAAATAAGTATTTAACAATTGATGGTTAAAAGAATAAAGAAAAAAGACAATCAGATGAATCTTGATACAAAAATTCAGAAACATTCATTTGAATATAACTTAAAAGATAACTTGACTCATCTGTTATCAGAAAAGAAGTCTTGATTTCAATTAACTATTCCAGCCAATACAAATAACTGAAAACTTTTAACCTTATTTTTGGCCATGAGACGCAATGATCAGTCAAGATAGTAAAAGGGATTTTCATTGTGTTTGTTAGATGTCTATGTAACTTACGTTTATCAAGTCCCTTAACCTCAACCTTTTTGATATCAAACTTGTCTACAACATCCACTTTGAAAGGGGATTTTGGTACTTCTTTGCCATCAACAACAATTTTAATGCTATGAGGTCCCTTATCCCTTGGGTTGAAGGTGCATTCGTAGCCTTCAGGCACCTTCTTGGTATTCAAGTAGACATCAAGACCTTGTGGAGTTTTTGCTGTTGCAGTAATAGGAGTGTTATTGTCTCCAGTGCCGTTCATAAGAACCATTACTGGACGGGATTCCTTCACCTCAACAGCTAAAATCAAACCAGATATTCTTCACTTACTAACAGAAATACAAGGAACCAAAATATATGTACTTATTTTCTATTTACATGTGTGTTTTACAATTTTGACTTTGGACATATCTATATTTATCCAATCAAGATTTTTTTTCAAAATAAAATCAACAAAATCCTCATTGATAAATCAGTTCATTCATTTTATAATTGTTAGCGATTGATATTTTTTCTTATAACATAAATTCTGGCGCAGACTTGTTTAATTTGTAAAATAAGTCAAGGATGATTTTGAGTCTTTAAATCGAACTTCATTCATCAAGGACAATCCATTAACTGCTATATGTGTGAATGGGCTAACAGATATTATATTCGGGTTTTGTTTCAAGTTCCTTCATTCAAACTAAATCCTTCAATTCAACATAAGTGTGTAGACTATCCATAAATTAGCTTTATTTGCCTTCAACAACATTCATTGTATATATGTATAGAAGACAACTTACGAGTTTCTAGACCTTTCACTTCTATCTTTGAAGAGTCAAGGTCAGCTTCCACACTGACAGAGTAGGGTGATTTGGGCACCTCCTTATTGTCAAGTTCGACCTTGACCCTATATGACCCTTTCTCTTTGGGGCTGAATACAGTCTCATAACCCTCTGGGGTCTTCTTAGTTGGAAGGTCAACTTTCTGACCTTTTGGCGAGATAGCCGTTAACTTGCATGGGGCATCGGGTATTCCAGTAGATTTGGTATCGATGCTAATTGGGCGTGCTTCACCCAACTTTATGGCTGTAATTTGGTTAAAATGATGGACTTATCACATTGTTTAATTCTATTGGATTAATGTATACATTACTACGTATATTGCTATACTAATATAGTATTAACCTTTAAAAGTATTGCTTCTAAAAGTTGTGAAATAAACATTATTTGATATGTTTGATATCTTTTTCCTCTGCAGTGCTTATCAATTAAATTTTCAAACTGAATAAAATACCAAATTAAGAATTCAACCTGGATTATCAAAGTATTTGGAGTTAACCATTTATACTGATAGAAGAAATCCTGATATATTTACTTCATTATATCTTTATAACTTCCATTGAATGAAATCTACATTATTTTATTACATTAATTCCTTAAGCTAATAAGCCCACTTACGTTTCTCTAAACCTTTGACCACAACTTTTCCCAAGTCCACTTTGGGTTTAACATCAACAGGGAATGGTGAGCCAGGTACCTCTTTCCCTGCATGTTCAACCTTCACCTTATAGGGCCCTTCTTCAAGGGGAGCAAAGGTGGCTTCATAGCCATCTGGAGTCTTTTTAGTGGGAACATCAGATGCTTTACCCTTGGGTGTGGTTTGGGTGATTTTACATGGGGCATCAGACTTCCCAGTCTTGACCTTGACTGGGCGCTTTTCTCCAACAGTGACGGCTAAAAATGGTATCATTTAGATGTTATTAAATTTCTGACCTTTGCATTGTCCTTTTTTTTTTATATCACCACACTAAACAATGTTTGAAATTACTGTTAAAAATGAAATGAGAAATTGAAGTAAAGGAAATATCTCTTTTGAAATGATCAGTGTAGCATTAACTGTAAAAAGGAATGCGTATGTTTTAATGCGATAACCCAACTGTTTAAGTCATTTCTTCAGGTTACTTAGAGTACAGCTATTTTGATGTTTATAATTGCTAAACAGCCTTATAAAGTCTTCATTGTCAATCACAAAAAATCCCAAAATAAACACATATTTTCACATCTTTTTATTATTTTCATTTTCATGAACACTTACGTTTGTCAAGACCTGTGACTTCAATTTTAGCAGGGGCTTTGTCCTTAGATTTAGGTTTCACTTCAACAGGTAAGGGTGATTTTGGAATTTCCCGACCGGCATATTCGACCTTTATCTTATGGGGACCAACTTCTAGGGGGGCATAAGTCGTTTCGTAACCTTCGGGGTTCGGTTTTGTAGGTAAATCTTTTGTATCTCCCTTTGGACCTATGGCTGTCACCTTGCAAGGTAAATCTGGTTGACCTGCTTCTTTAGTTACTATGGTGATAGGACGAGTTTCACCAACCTCAATTGCTGTGGAATTATCAGAAAAACATATTTCTTAGACTAGCCCTTAAGTGTGAACTCTTCATTTTATTTCAAAAATTATTTTCATCTTTTTATTAAATTCAAAGAATAAATGTGTTCAATTGAGAATTCAAGAATGCTTGAAAAGGATCTAAGTTTAATATATATTAAAAAATCTCATATTTAAAAAGGCTTTCATCATGAATTTTATTCAATATTTGACAAGGCCGATTGAAACTAGATTTGAGTTTTTAGCCATTTTCAATTTCATTTCAGTCGTATCGTTGTTATTCAATGCTAACCATGCTCCTGGAACTGGTATTCTTTCCAAGCCACTGACTGCTTTCCAATAAAAAGACAATTAGATACGAGCCAAACCTTTCATGTCCAACATACTCTACTATGATTTATCCCGAAGAGTATAAAAAAAAAGATTTATAGAATAATTTTCCACTATTTCACATAAACTTTCAATGAGAGCCAAACTTAACTCATAAATAATTCTGCTCAAACTTACGAGTTTCAAGACCTTTAACGTCAACCTTCCTAGCCTCCAATTTCTGAACGTCACACGTTATAGGAGAGTCTGGGATCTCCTTGCCATTGTGTTCAATTTTAAAGACATGGGGTCCGGGCTCGTTTGAGGAGTAGAAAGTCTCAAACCCATCGCTTTTTTTGTCCATAAGGGGTTTAAATGTTCGCCCTTTAGGGTTGGTAACCGTGCATGTACATGACGGCTCTGGTGCGAATCTATTGGGTTTGGCTGTTGAACCAGTGTTCACCTTAATTGTTCTTTTCTCACCAGCGAGCAAGGCTATATGAACAAAATGAAAGATTATGTCAGTAATGTGATTGATATCAAATCAATTTTAGTGTTGTTAATCTAAAATAACTTTTGAGAGCATTTTCTTCATTTCACATTAATCAAAGATTTGTCTAAGTTGTTAAATCTTAAAGATGATTTTCAGTCTAAATTTCCATCATTAAAAACATGTTATTAGAATTACATAGTTCTTTTCCATCATTAATTTAAAAAAAAAAATTGTATTTTCAACTTAAGATTTTCTGTCACCACTAAATATTCTTGAATCTTTTTACCCAAAGTTTTGTCACTTTTCTTTGCTAAAAATAAAATCACGATGTTGCAAAAAATTATTCTTGAAACTTTTGACCAACAGTATTTTTCTTGCTAACAAAAGAAAAAAAAAGATTATGAGCTTTCAATAAATGTCCATTCTTACGGGTATCTAATCCATCCACAGTAATCTTTAATTCAAACTTGGTAACTTCAACTGGGAATTCTGAGCCTGGAACCTCTTCCTCAGCCACTTCGACCTTCACCTTATGGGGTCCTATTTCAGTGGGTGTGAACGACGCCTCATGGCCGTCATTTGTCTTATGTGTTGGTAGCTCAGTTACCTTCCCTTTCGGATTTGTGACCATCACTTTGCATGGTAAGTCTTTCTTGCCAGTTGATGTTGTGATTATTTGTATGTTACGTTTCTCATTGACCATGATTGCTGATAAAATGAAGGAAAAAAAGTATGTTTCATTTTGTGAATTGTGAAGTGAGTAGTCAAATTTATCATTGTTAAATTGGAAATTAACATTCACTTCTTTATGTTTCATAACAAATTTTACATTGCTTTTAAAGTAGATCACCTGACGGATTTCAATCATACCATTTAACTAGTTATTATCGTAAATAGATGATAAACAATTAACATTATAAATAAAACTATTTTGATTTGCAGTTACACTCACATATTCTTAGAATAATTGAAGCGTTTTAATTGGCTAAAATGCAATTTCAAGCATTATAATTTTTGCATGGTTGAGAGGTCCCACACATGCATGATTTCCTAATTGCAAACCAGTACAGAAAACACTGTTTACAAACACGAACTCAGTTTGATTCCATTTGTACATACTCCCACCAAAACATACATCATATATCACAAGGTATTACATGTTATTTTTCTAAACCAAAATGACAAAGTTCCATTTAACCAAATTGATGCCATTTCAACCTAACTCAACTTACGTTTTTCTAACCCCTTAACCTTGACCCCTGAAAGGTCAACAGTTTGCACAAGGACTTCGAAGGGTGATTTAGGGACTTCCTTTCCAGCATATGTAATTTCTACAGTATGCTTTCCTTTGTCCTTAGGCTTGAAATCTGCCGTATAGCCATCTGGAGATTGCTTTGTGGGTAGCTCCAAAGTTTCTCCTTTTGGAGTTTTAACAAGAACCTTGCAGGGTGCATCTATTTTCCCAGAAGTAGATGTCAAAATGGAAATCTTCCTTGTTTCACCAAGTTGAATTGCTGAAGAAATATTGAGTTTTATAAATGCAAATGAACCCATTTAAGATGTATATAAATTGAAAGTAATGGATACTTTTTCAGAAATTAGTTCTTCTCAAACTTTACCATCATTGGCCCTAAAGTAAAGCAAATTATGTAAAATTTGTTATAATGAATCAAAGATTATTTGTTTATTTATACAAGTAAAATAACATTGACTTAATAAAGAATTGACCATTCAGTACATATTTTTTGTTTAAATAACATTGAAGTTTTAATGCAGCATTCAATAGTGCTCCTGATATATTTTGTATATCAAAGCAACTTTTCACATATACTCTCTTTTTGTGTTCAATCTAGGTTTAACCTTTTCAATATTTAGCTTTTGAACTAGTTTGCTAGTCCCTTTACACAGAGTGCTATTGAATGATACCATTGTCAATTTAAAAAAAAACTATAATTGAACATAATTCCAAACTCACGGGTATCTAGTCCTGTTACAGTAACTTTCGAAACATCAATCTTTTCAACAAGGACTGCAAATGGTGAATCAGGGATTTCCTTTGAGTCATACTCCACAGTGACAGTGTGGGTGCCTTTATCCCATGATGAGAAGGTTGCCTCGTAACCATCAGGAATCTCTTGTGTTTTTAGTTCACTTGTTTTACCCTTTGGTGTTTTAGCTGTGAGCTTGCATGGAGCATGTTTTTTCGGGGCTTTTGTGGTATCTACTATGACTTTACGTTTTTCGCCAGGATTTACCGCTAAAAAGGGCATAAAAGGTAATGTTTATATGCTGTACATGTTGTATTCAAGATTGTTTTAATTGAAAAAGCATAAGTTGTTTGCGCTTGCTGTTTGAAAAGAAAATAACTAAACAGGAAAAATAGTATGGAAGGATCAGTCAATGAAGCATGCATTTACATGAGAATTCTGGCTTAAGTTCAAAATATGATATGGGTTTCAAGCCTTATGATTATAAATACTTAACAGCAAAGCTTTTCATTACCAAAATAAAATAAAATGTGTTAGCAATCATTTTTTTCTTAAAAAGAAGTAGAAACGAGAGCCTGATTGGAGGTTACCGACATTTCAACTGAATTTCTATCAAATAATGGTAGCCATGTGCCTCCTCTTTGATAACTATTCAATAAATAGAAATGTCATATAGAATGCCATTTCTTACATGACTAGACCCTAAATACTGACACATATCATTTAGGATGAGTCTTATACAAGCTGTATGTGGCAACCCGTGTCAGTGTATCAATTTGCAAATACATGTACTTATTTTTCATTAAAAAAATCTATTTCAGTAAGATAAATAATATTTAAATCATTCATAAAAAACATAAGCTGAAACAGCATGTTTAAGATTTAAACATAGCCGAATCAACACAAGCATTAACACTCACGAGTGTCTAGGCCTTTGACAGTCACTGCACCAGTATCAGGTTTCTTGGTGTCCTTAGGCTCTGCTTTCTCTGGGGCAGACTTGTTTGCTGTAGGCCAAGAGAAGTTATGGAAAACTTAGGTCAGGGCAGTTGAGCTTTTATGATATTTCAAATATGTTCAAATTTTATTCAGTTAAAGTGTGTTTCTTTTTTTCTTCTGGGAATAAATCTCTTGTCTTTTTGAATTTGTTTTCTGTTATGTTCAACAAAAAGTCTGACTATGTTAGGAAGCCTTTAGAATAACAAACTCTTGGAAATGATCAAATATAAAAGTTACATGATGCAAGACATTAACGTTTCAAGTTTGATTTATCTATTTAAATTTGAAATTGTTTTACCTATTTCTTTCCCATCTCAAAAATTGTGTATCATCATTATTATAATTATCATTATTATTGCTTGATAGTTTACAGTATCATGTTTTCTATAAACGATATTATCAAAAAATTCATTGATTTACTGTTGGAAAGGCACTTACGAGCAGCTTGTTTAGGCTGAATCTGTTGAGGCACAATTGCGGCTACTTCAACATTGACCTTGTAAGGAGATTTAGGCAACTCCTTCAATGCATATTCAACTTTAACCTTGTACTCCCCAGGTTCATTGGGTGTGAAGTCACAAGTATAGCCATCTGGAGACTTTGCAGTGGGCACCTCTGTACTCTGACCAGAGGGAGCAATGGCGGTGACCTTGCAAGGAAGGTCAGGTTTCCCACAATCCTTTGTGATTATGTTAACATGGCGGGTTTCACCTAATGGTATGGCTGGAGAAAAAGTTTAATCAAGTTATGACTTATCAGGGTCTCAAATTAATTTTCATAAAAATTTATAAAAGTCAAATAGATCTAGTTAAGCTTTTTAAATAATGAAAGATGATTTTACACTGATGCAGCGATTTTGTTTTATCAGGAAGACTAGATCTATATCCACATTGAATCTTTTAATTAATCACTGAAGAAAAATTGGCACAATTCATGTTCTGATTTCTTGTCTGATTAAATCCATATGATTTTTGAACACAAGAAAACATACAAAGCTGTTCATTCCTTTACTGATACTTTATCTTACTAATCAATGACATTTACATGTTAAATCAATCTCTTTTCTGTGTTTTCATTACAATAAGAAAAAATTCTGATATTACAAACAAACTATGTTTAAAGATTGAGTTCTACTAAAATTCTTTCAATTAATCTTGAGATGAAGAAGTAATTAATCAATTAAAAGATAAAAACCTTAAAGGTTGCCAAATTAAGCAGCACTCACGTTTTTCAAGCCCTTTAACTACAATGGCAGCAAGATTAACTTTGTAAACTTCCACATCAAAAGGTGACCCAGGCACTTCTTTAGCATCATATTCAATCTTAATTTTGTGCATTCCAGAGTCCCAAGGGGTAAATGTGGCCTCATAGCCTTCAGCTGAAGGTGAGGTCTTTAAGTCGGTGGTGCGACCCTTGGGATTGGTGGCAGTTATCTTGCAAGGTGCCCCCTTCTTAGCAGCATTTGTTGTTACAACAACAATGATTCTCTTTTCACCAGTCTGTATAGCTATAATTGGAAGTATTTTGGCTGAATTTTCATTTGATTTGACTCGAGTCTTTACATATTTTGCAAAGATAACTAAGACAGTGGGTATTATGCTGTGGTCAGTGCATTTATTTCTTTGCTAACACTGCAGAATATTGGTTCCAATTCACTGATTTTGATTCAATGTTGAGAGACTAATATATAATTTCACAATGACTTAATTGAGTGTAAAAAAAAGAATATTGACTGAGCTAGGTCTCAAACTCAGGTCACAATGTCTGACAAACTTCTGTTTAAATCAGCTTGGTCTATTAAGGAAAACAAATATCGTCTAATTATAAATTGGTTAATCATTTTAAATTTCTCGATACCTCTCTAAATATTCTTATAATTCAGCAACTGGATGTATTTCTGTGATGTTCAACTGAATATTACAGAGTGAAAGATCAAAGAGCATGTCACTGTTTAAGTTCCTTTTAAAAAAAAATATCAATACCAAACAGAATGGGAATGGCATCTGATATACCCATTAATGAACAAAAGGCTAATAATCAAGAGACAATTTGCTTACTCCACGCCAATTATGTCATAAGGAATTCAATTCCTACCACATAAAATGCGGTTTTTAATCAACATTATTTAATTGATACAATACTGTATTAATTTGAATAGTTCAGCCAATGCTTTACTAAGTGACTTACGAGTGTCAAGTCCTTTAACTGTGATTTCAGACTTTCCAGGCTCAGTTTTGGAAGGTTTAGCTCCCTTTGGCTGCACATCCACCGTGAAGGGGGATTGTGGGACAGGTTTTTTGTCGTATTCAACCACCACTTTGTGCGGCCCGGGCTCGGTGGGAGTAAGAGAGGTTGTATAGCCCTCTGGGGCCTTCTTAACAGGCAGTTCTGTGGTTTTGCCCTTTGGGCTTGCGCATGTGACCTTGCAGGGAGCATCCTTCTTTGGCATGGAGGAGGTTACTATGGTTATTGGGCGAAGTTCTCCAACTTGAATGGCTGTTCAGCAGAAGGATATAAAACACTTTTAAGTGTGTAATGGTTGGACAAATGCACAGAATAGATGGAGTTTATCCCTTCCATTTTGTTTTTTTCACTCTGCTTTTATTTATGCTGTGGGAACGCATCAGAATTATCTCAACATAATTCTGTTGGGAACTAATCATTTTTTGCTTGTTTAAAGTTTATTTGCATGGGTTTTACATCACTTCAACATTATTTTAGTTATGTTATGATGCCCATTATGATGCCCAATGAAAACCCAAAATTATCTACCCACAATGGCTGTTTAAGTTGGGTAGAACCATCGGCATTCCATAAGTCACAAAGAAGACTATCTCTCATGAAAATCCAAATGTCATCACAGGGATTTGAATCCACAAGGAAAAGAAGCTGTGTGATCCTGATTTCTGTGCTCTAACCACTATGCCACAGAGGCCCTCTTGTTAAAATGTATTTTTTCCATTAGGTTTTTCTACATCCTCCCCAATCTTTACATATGCTTGTGTTTCACTTTGTATTTGAATTAAATTTCCTGACTGTTTCTACTTATTTAAGATCAGTCTTTCATATTGGGATTATCTTTGATATTTATAAAATTGGCTTTTATATGTTTAATTTGAATCCTATATAAGTATCCACATAATTCAAATTCAGTTGAGACATGACTGTATTTAAGAATATCATTTGTTAGATTTCGATTTATTCCTTCTATTAGTATTATCTAACCCATAGTTATTCAACCATTGCAATTGTTGTAAATGATCAATGTCCTTCAAGTGATATCTACATATTAAATAAAGATTCAACACAATGTTTTATATTCGAGTATACATTGAGGGAGGGGTTACGGCACGGGGGGGGACACAGTCATGCGAGTACTTACGTGTTTCAAGGCCTTTCACTTCAACTTGTCCCGGTGTCTTGGCGGACGTAACATTTACACTGAACGGGGACCCGACCACAGGTTTCTTATCATATGTGATCTCAACCTTATGGGGTCCTTCCTCCGTTGGTTTAAAGTCACATGTGTATCCGTCCGGGCTTTTCTTAGGCGTAAGGTCCACCGTCTTCTTTTTGGGTGTGATGACGGTGACCTTACACGGGGCATCCTTTTTGGGCATTCCCGCGGTAATTATAGTAATCTTGCGAGTTTCGCCCAGGGGTATGGCTATATAAATGCATCATTTTACAGAAAAATTTGTTTACAACAAATTACCCATAATCAAAATTAAACTGATGTCTAATGATAGGACAACAATAATGAACATGTGAAATGACAGGCAGAAAAAATGTGTCACATATAACATATATAGTGGGGGAGGAAGAGTATAAACACATAGGAAAAACTGTTCAACACATCTCCATCTATATGCACCAAAGATTACACATGTATTTGTCATTTAACACACACAGTTTAATATCATACATGAATACGTATAAACATATATAAAAAGAGGTTTTGATCCATGTATAATTAAACTGTTAGGTAACAACTTGATAACAAAACGGCTAAGACATCATAAGAATGTATGACAATGAGCCTAATGTGTTTGCTGAAAGAAGTCTATGCTGCAAAAAATAAGAACTTAAAATTAAGGACTTAACAAATCTAACACCTTTCCCCATATAGTCAATGTAAATCTCTAAAGAAAAATGTGTCTTAACAAGATCATGCCTTCTCCCATTAGGGTTCACCTCAGGTTGACCTTTTGATAGCCTATGAAAATTGTTGGCAACAAAATCCTTTGGTTTACATCCCTTACATAGTATCGAAAAATATATACATGTATATGAAAAAAAAATCCGATTTAATTTGCCTTAATATTTATACATCTTTCACATTTACCACAAAATGTCAATCTGACGTGATCCATATTGGGAGATCATCAAATCTTGCTGGCATATATAAATTATGTTATAAAGGTGCTGAAGCAAGTAGCTGTTTATTATGAGATTGAATGAATAAGAAAACTCCGTAACAGCAAGAAATGGGGAAATGAGCCAGAGATATCTGTAAGAATAAACAGCATGCGGCTTTAATATTTGGTAGAGTAGGCTTGTTAAAGAGGGTATTGAATTGATTAAGTGGTGGGAATGCTTTATGACATCTGGAAAAATGGCATGTGGTATAGCCATTGCTGTTCCTAACAATACCTATCAAATGTGTAAAAATGGTGAGAGTCAGAAATGTGGTCAGGTTTTGCTTCCATATTGAGAGATTGTGTCATATAGTGAAAGGTAAGCTTATTCATCGGAGCTCAATCTTCAAGGTTAAGAACTGAGAGAATCTTACAATTAGAAAATCTTTTTAAACAAGTCTATGAAAATGAAAAAAAGCAGGGGCTTTGTCTTTAACCCATTACTAACAATAACGACCTTTGACCAGTTTGTTGCAGACCACGTTGGAAAACATTGTAGGAAAAGAAGAAATTGCTCTCAATGAGCAATTTCTCCTTTTCCCACGTTTTCTGCCCCATCAGAAGATTGTTTTTTAATTTCATCACATTTTGAAATGTCTGCAAACTCTTTCAATTTTGGACAGTCAAGAATTTGGCATTTGGTAAAGGGTTTAAGAGTGGTAAAGGAACCCACAGTCCATGGTCCCCAAACCACAGTGCTCTGTCTAAAAACCCAGGCACTACGTCTCATAGGCTTTCTCCTTTAATTACTTTATTAAGTTAAGATCAAATTGAAATTTCCAAAATCTTCCTCTTGAATGAGCTCCCTGAATGAACAATTGTGTTGTTAATGTGGAAACGGTGTTAATTATGCAGAGGTAAGTTTGACCCCTATATGGAGGTCATAGCACCCAAATAACCAAGGGTAACCAACTGTTGTCAACTTACGAGATTCAAGGCCTCTGACCTTGACCTGTCCTACATCTATTGCGACCTCAACCATCACAGTGAAGGGTGACTTAGGAACACCCATGTAACCGTAGGTGACGGTTACAGTGTGTTTACCCACTTCACTAGGTTGGAAGAAAGTGGCATATCCAGAGGCCACCATCGCAAGTTTCATTTCTATGGTCTTTCCAGAGGGGGTAGTTATGGTAACAGTACATGGTCCATCCTTCTTTAAAGCATTCAGTGTAACTACGGTGATTTCTCGTTTCTCACCCAGTTTTATTGCTGATGGTAGGTAAAATGAAGAATGTTCACATCAATTAATGATATATAAACCTCTTTGAGCATAGAAATATACTATAATGTTCTTCTCTATAAGCGCCAAAAGATGTCAGTTTACAATGCACATAACAATACTTGAATTGATTTCTTTACTGATGAAATTCTATGAATTTAAAGTGGAAAGAAAAAGAATCATTCAGAAGAACAATTTGAGGGTTTAGTGCAAGACTATAGTAAGTGTATCATGTTTGTGAAACACTTTCTTTAATTAAGCATGAAACCATTGAATTGATCCCTTTTTATGCAAAAAATCATTCTTATCTGGATAATAATCCAATTCTGTTCTCATTCTATCTACTCTATGCAATATCTTTCATTGTGTAAAGACACCAACCTTTTGATTGGTTGAGGGATTATAAACATATCAAACATATGTACTACCTCTTTTGTAACTAAGTGCCATATGACAATGACTGCCTGCATTTTATAACAGGTAAGTGTTTATCACATCAATCCATGAAATATTTACTCTTCAAGTTTTCTACTCTCAGATGTAGTTTGAGGTCTTAAATGAACTAAGCAGTAAGCATTGTAAATGTCATTATGAATATGTACATCTATGGAAAATATATTTCTAGATTATATCTACACAGTCATGTACTATAGATGAGATCTACAAAAGTACAAACATACTATCTCAAGTAAACAAAACAAATAAACAAGACATTACGAGCAACAGTACTAACATTGCTGCAAAAGAAGACAGATTTGGTTGGAGAAAATGACAATATACAGCTACACCCATCATCCAATGAAATAATATTATAAAAATAAATCTTTCCTAAGAAAAATACATAACATTATGTAAATAAATAGCCTGGGTGTGACTAAAAACACCAATTTTTCTGCTGTAAGAATAGGTTCTAAGAGGTAATGGGTTTAAAAAAGGCATTTTCATGTAATAATGTGGTAATTGTTAATTCTTATACTCTGATATGTCCAATGGATTAAATACAACTTTATAACTTTCAGAATTTCCAAAAATAATTAAATCAATTGCCTGCAAAATAATAATAGATAAAGACTCTGCAACAATGGTTATACACATATAATCTGAGACAAAACATGACTTTTTGTTTCCCTCATTTTGATAAAAGTGAAAATATGAAATAGTTTCACATATTAAATAATTCCATTCATTTTTTTCTTATATACAGTATCGCTAAATACCACTGATATTTCCCATGTTTGCATCATGCAATTATTTTCTTACAAATGTCTTTATTTGCAAATATGTTGAGGTTATTGTGTGGCAAAATAATGCAAAATCACCTTTTAAGCGATTGTATCATACTATCAATATCAGGGAACCAAAAGGTCATATAAAAACAACCAATCAAACTTACGTTTTTCAAGTCCAGTGACCGTGACCTTTCCAACATCGATACTCGATTCAACCTTCACCTTGATGGGTGATTTTGGTATCTCCTTGCCAACGAAGTAAACATTGACAGTGTACACACCAGGTGTTTGTGGTTCGTACTCGATGGTGAAGGTACCATCCCTGTTGTCCTTCGTATTGACTGGTACATCCTGTCCTTTCTCGTCAGTCAGCATAATTGCAACATCACCTGGAATATCAAAGGAATTTGCTTGTATGGTGTTAAACATCGTATCAACAATTTTGCAGTTATGTTACGGCTTTCCTGGATCCAGCAATAATAGGTTAGGGCTTTGAAGTGACTTGCCAAAGGCCACTCCAACAAAACCAGAGAAGTTTGTGAGGCAAGAAACAAAATTGAGAGCTTTTTCAGCAATGGAGATCTATCTTGAATTTAATTTTAGAGTGCCACCAAAAATAAAACACAAATGTTAAGAAAGTTATACTTTCTTTTTGTTAATTTATGGGAATCGTTTCTTAAATCTTACACTGCATCGTTTTTAAAACATTATCTAACGAAAAAAAGTTTTAAATAATTCAAATTTAGAAATACATGATTATTTTATTAATTCCCCCCTCCCCTTTTCAGAAGTATCCATTGCTGACTTACCAGGTCCAGCAGATCTGCAGTCCACAGTAAAGTGTGTAAGGACAAATGTCTTCACTCCCTTCTCTACGCCAGGTCCATACACCTTCACGTTGGCAGGGATAGATGGCTGGGACACATTCACCTGGAAAACAAAACACCAATCAATAAGAAAATTATTATAACACTCTTGCATATCAAACAAAATGCCAAAAAATTAGAATACGACAAAGTTAGTTAAAGTTATAGTGAGTTTCACTGGTCCCATATCGGTCCTCTTTGCCAGTGCTATACAACATGTTTAAGTTTTGTAACAGTTTTCCTGAATACACCAGTACTAGGCTTGGGCTCTGAAGTGACTTGCCAAGTTCACACTTACAAAACAAGAGGTGTTGGTAAGGATCGATCCAAGGACCCTGAGTTCTAGTTCTGCCACCTTAATCACTGGGCTACGCAGGACCCCCTTCAAATCCCTGGCAATAAACCCTACACCTCAACGAATCTATTACCCTTGTTGTAAGTATGATAATATACACTTACGCGGAATGGGCTCTTTGGAATTCCCACGGTTCCCCATGTGATGATGACAGTGTGCCTGCAAGCAACCTTTGGTGTGTATTTACAGGCATAGGTTCCATCCTTCTTGTCTATAACAGCTACCTCGACCACTTTGTAGTTGGCGTCAATACATGTAATCTTCAATGGAGCTTTACCAGCGTTTCTGGCATCCACTGTGAACTCGGCTGGTTTGTTGACAACAACTCCATCCTTCTCCAATCCAGGGCCTTTAGCAATGACCTGAAATTATTGAGAGATTTATTTATCAATGTTTTATAGTTATGTCTCAAAATATTACAAAGTTTAACATTTTTAAGAAATAAGGTATCATTATCTGTAACGGAGTATGCAAGTGGTTTTTGCATCTTCAGGGAACTTAAATAGTCCAATTACAATTCTTTTTATGTTGGCCATAGAATATCAAGGTAGTGTTTGACATAATGGTAAATTTGAGAATAGCCTACTGCATCACTGGAACAAAAGCAGAAATAGGTCTTATGAAATGACTTCTTCCAATATCAATAAAGTATTATGTTGTAGGACTATAACTATAAAATTGGCCGTCTCCAAGTCAGTCAGGATTTGAACCCACGCGGAGAGGGGCCATGTTATTTCAAGTTCTGTACTCTAATTATTAGGCAACAGAGGCCTCTATCTTAAAGGCAGGTACTAATTACAAGTATACATATAACAACACAGGGTTAAGAAAAACATGAAAACTCTATATTATAAAGAAAGTGCAAATACCTTAGAAGCATCGAAGGCTGTGGTTGCTGGCTGAATCTGAGCCATGTATGGGGCCTGTGGGATGTCTTCATCATTGCAGAGAATGTGTACGGCGTATTCCCCTGGGGCTGTAGGCCAGTACACAACATCAGCAGACCCATCACCGTTGTCCTTACAGTCAATCTTAGCCTGGGAGGGACCCTCGATGGAGAAACCTGAAAAAATGATTTATCTATCTATTTCACAAACAGCAAATATTTACTACTTTTTCAGGTGCTCTATAAGATAGTTAGTAGCTTGTAAGGGGTTTACATCAGTTATGTTGTGATCCCCTACTCATCCCCACATAAGGGCTGAACAAGTTGGGAAGAATCATCAACATCTTGTAAGTCAGTCGAGAGACTGAAAAATGGACCAATTAAATGGATATTGTGTTTTCTTCTTTTGAATGTGCTTTGATATCATCTGAACATTTCTTTTTTCAAGTATACAACATGTTTTCTCCAATTCATCAATGCTAAGCTTAGGCTCTGAAAAGTCTTACCAATGTACACTCAAGAAAATAGTGGTACTGCCGGGGATTGAACCCAGGAACATGTTACAAGTTCTAATTGCTTAATCACTGGGGCATGGTAGACCCCTACAAATGTTAAGGTAAACCCCTTGATGAATAGTTAAATACCAAAGAGTCCTCCATCTAATAATGTTTGGGAGATATGTTGACTGAAGACATGTCACAAAAGTTGAACACATTCAGGAAAGATAGTTCTTAGCATTTTAACAAGTTTTCCTCATACAAATAAAGAATAAGGCGGAGTGCCTTTGCTTTATCATTGCTGTATTATATATCTTTGCAATCAATTCAAAGAAATATAAAAAGTCTAAATAAAGAGGAACTGTATTATAGCTTACCTAATGCACCAACTTCACCATTGGTTTCCACGGTGAAGCAGGCAGGCTGGTTGACAACTCCACTCTCAAGACCGGGTCCGAAGGCGACGATCTTTGTGGTCTTTTCTGGGCCAACGTCCACGCGGAATGGACTCTTTGTGATGTGTTGACCGCCAAAGGTAATGTTGATCACGTATTGGCCGACCTTGGTAGGTACGTACACGCAGTCGTACACACCTTCTTCCTTGGCTGAGGGCTTTACGGTGCAGTTGATGTTTACACCTCCTGTACAATTATAAAATGAAAATGAACGAGCTGCAATGTTATTGGTATCTGTTTCTATTTCATTTATTTTCTTAATCTCTTGTCAACCGAATCTGAATAACCTTATGAAAGTCAGTGCAACTGTCCATGCATTATCTGTTTTAGTTGCATTTTCTAAAATTTCTTTTTCTGAAGAACTATCTACTCATTTTATGAAAAATCAAAACTATTTTTTACCTTTCCTTAACATTTCCTTAACAGTTTTTTTCTAAATAGGAACAATGTCTCCAAAAATTAAAAACACATTTTATGTGATGCTTTTTTTTGTACAATCATATCATGTATAGTGCGAACAAATTCACCTGACCTTTATACAAGAATAAATCAAGATTGGGATGATGCAGCATAAATAAATAATCACCAAAAGATTGTTCATCGTATTATCATGAAAATAATTGACTGAGAGTCCCGAAAATATATATAGAAACCCTACATAGTGTTAAATAATGATAATAGAGGTCATAAACATCAGGTGAATTTGTTTGCACTATACTGTGTTGAATTCCATCTTCTTATACTTTTATTTCAAAGTATGCCAGATTACAGGATGCCATATGGAGGGATCTGGATTAACCCTACAATAACTTACCAGGGCCGAGAATCTGCACTTTGACCTCCGCAGTTCCAGCATCCTTGGTGTGAACTTTGAACTCCGCATTCTGTTTAACCCGAACACCCCGAGGCTGAATACCTCGGCCTGTGGCGTATACAGCCTTGGGGTTGATGGCCGCGCCCACATTGACACCCCATGGGCTCTTGGGAATGGGGTTTCCACTGAATGTGATGTTTACAGAGTGGATGCCCATTTCTATGGCGGTGTATTCCACCTTATAGACGCCATCTTTGTTGGCAGGGGAGATAACTGGCTTGACCTTGTCCCTGTGGCCAGATGGATCCAGGATGACAACTTCTACTGTACCTTTACCAGCATCTGGAATTATTGATGTTAAGATATTATATCAGTTTTATGTATCAGCAGCAAAAGTTTGGTCTTATTTACAAGATTATGTTTTAATCTTTATGAAACAATCTTTTGAGTATGTATGTATGGTGCATTATGAAGCATAAAACTTAATTGATAAACACAAACACATTGTTGAGTTTCTTAAATTGAATTTGTTGCCATTTTTAATCTGTCAAATTGGCTTCACTTCACAATTACAGCATGTTTCATGAATAAATTTGTTGTTTCATTAAAATCTACCAAGCAGTCGCTGCAACCACCTCTTAACATGGGACGGCTTCACTAACCTTTAAAAACAAACGCATACATAATAAACATTACAAAGATACCTTTAAAATATTTCCTGTGTTTTTCACAATATAATATCCCAATCATATCATGTACCGATACTTTAACATTAGTCAAGAGTTTAATCATGTAGTCTTTAAGTCTATGAGAGGAACAGAATCTTGGAATTTCAGATAATTTGCAATGGTCAGTGCACCTACTCAGGCTCCCATTCCTCACAAGCACAGGGGTTTATAGTTATCCTGGGGTCAGCACTATGTAATATATTTATCATTATATTATAGAGTACTGAACCCAGGATAACCACAGGGGTATATGTCATAATACTTGTAATAACACTATATATATTGTGAAGTATGTAAACAGAACCAAGTTGAAACCGAATATCATTTTATACTTATATGTCCAGCCTATAGAAATTTGAGAACTAAATATTTAAATTGCACATTTCCTTCATTAACCTTATTTTTATCCATAATGTCTTCTTCAAAGATTAAGATACAAATGAATTTGTGTAAGTTTATCAAGGAATCTTTAGTATTAAGAAATAATATAATTAATTTGTCTAATGCGAATCAAGATTAGCAAGTATTGGTTCGCAATAGAGAAAACATGTAACTTAATTTAGAAAAATATTATCATTAACTCTCTATGTATTACAAATTGTTTTTCATGTTTTCATGCATGTTGTATTATGTTTTATATTGTATATGTATTGGCCATAGGCACATAAAGTGCCGACATGCCTAATAAAGAGTTTTGAGTTTGAGTTTGAGTTTGTTATTACAGGTATTATGACATATACCCCTATGAGGATAACTATAGACCACTGTGCTCACAAGTACAATCTATTATCCTTTCAAAATGCTCTGACTATTTGCCCTCTATAAACAGTTGTTCAATGGCAAAAGAAAAGTTACATTATCTTTAACATTTGAATATCTGTGCAAATCAAGGGGTTCTTTCCAATGAATGTATATTTGAATGTATATTCCAAGAAGGTCCAACAATCAACTGATGAGACGCTGCCTTAGATAGTGGAACTGCTAACTAAAACAGAGCTCCAAATTATACTGGTATTTCTTTTGCTCCCTTCTTCATTTCTTCTCAATAAGTTGATTCGTTTGTATGGTGTTTAACGCCATATCAACAATTATTCAGTTATGTAATGGCTTTCCTGGATCAACAAGTACTAAGCTAGGGCTCTGAAAAAACTGATGCCAAGGATAACTCCAACGAAACCAGAGGTGTTGGTGGGGCTCTGATTCGGAATCCCTGAGTTCTAAGTCTGCCACCTTAACCACTAGGCTGTGCAGAACCCTTCTCAATAAGTTGAAGTGTGTGTGTTCATTAGAACTGCCTCATAGAGATGGATGTATCTTCCACCCCCAAACTCAACCTCAACAAATACTATTCAGGTTAATTAAAGTGGTGAAAATCATAGGGTCTCTCAATTTCCATGCAGTTAATTAACTTTAATCACATTAGCTGCATGCACAATCTTTAATGAAACACCTGTATCATATGACAAAACAATTATTAGTAATAAGAAATACATATTCCGTTTAATAAGCCTAGAGCAATTTACATACATGCAATCTAATAAACCGACAACCCCTCAACCAATTTACTTTAAAACCATTATCATTCATTATAAATAAGCTTATTGGAAAGGTATGAGAACATAATAACCATAAAGACATGTAAATTAAATACTTGGTAATTTCGAAATTGAAAATTAAAGGAAAAGCATTGCAAGATGAACTAATTAGGTCAATTAAATGAGTTTGTAGACTGATCCAGACTGAAGAAATCCGCAGAAATCCAGTTTATTAAAAAATGATGGAGGAAGACCCAACACTCACCTGGGCTAGTCAAGCCAGGTAGAATAATCAGCACTCTGTAAGTCAGTCGGAAGACTGCCTCTCATGATAAAAAATGTTTGATTCTAAAGTATATTGATAGCAAACTAATATGATAAAAGTAAATACCATAAACCTTTTTTTTTCTGAATACAATATTTAGATTTTATATAAAGATAGCAAACTAATATGATAAAAGTTAATACCATAAACCTCTTCTTCTGAATACAATATTTAGATTATACTTGATGAAAATATAACCAATTCCCTTTTTTTAATTTTGAGACAGTTTCAAATTCAGAGCAACAACAGATGACATTACAAAAGTAGAAATAATAACATTCCTTTTTTTTATTTGTAAGAAACCTCCTTAACAAGGTCTTTTAAGTCTGCCACCTTAACCATTGGGCCAAGCAGGACCCTCCCCTTTTTTGAACTTGGTTTCTTAAACTTATGTTTTCAGCAACAGATGAGCTATCATCTGCTGTCATGGCTTTGATTTTGAACATAAACAAAATCCAATATAAGGAAATTGGTAACTGAAATTTATTAAGGGTCTTTGACTTATCAACAGGTGGAAAGGGTGCATGCAATTACTTTATACAGACAACCTTCAATTACTTTGCAGCAGACGTCATTTGGAAATGTTAATTCATTGGATAAGATACTCTAAAGTCAATGGATAATTTGCTTCTTCATTTGCCACTTTGACTGCCAATATCATCTTTCACAGTTTAAGATGAATCTTCCTTGTCACTTTGAAATCTAGTTGTAATGTCTTCTACAACAATTTGTTCTTAACAGCAAAGGGATCAAACTCTTCATTCAGTATACTTTTTATCAATCTATTCATTTATCAATTTTTGTTACTGAAGCAATAAACTCCCAACAAATTGTATTCTAGTAAAAATTGTCTTCATTAGATTAAACATCTATCACCAAAGATGGAATCTTTAGCAAAAATTCCCAATTATACCAAAACCTATGAGAAGAAAGTCCCAAAGCTATAACCATTTGCAGTAACAAGTATCAGAAAAATACAATCAGATTGTTTTAAAAATAACCAATTAAATTGTATCAACTTATTAAAACCTAAAACAATCTTGAAGCAGTCCCATTTATTAGAATGCAGAAAACCTTTCAGACCCAAAGTTCTTTTTTATGTAGCCAGTGAAGACATAATAACAATAGATGGTATTGTATGCTTTTAAAATTTCGTCTGCTCAAAAATTCATTCTTCTGCATGTTATACAGGGTAAATCAGAGAATAGAGATCCAAATCCGTTTATTATACAAGTCAATATATTTAAAGCCTGCATTCTGTATCATTATCTGGTTACAAATCTTCATTTTCTTTTATAGTAAATAAGACATTAGTTAGCTCATAACTAGCCTTCAACCCTGGATAGGAAAATGTTACAATATCAAAGTCAAAAACAGGAAGACAACCCATTCCTTTTGTTAATCAGCTCTGTCCTGGAGAATCCAAAGATAATGGCAGTATGTGCGTTCGATTCTGTACATTTTAGATGCAAGACATATCTTATTTTTAACACTGTGATATAGAACAAGTTTCTACTTCAAACGTATTTTTTCTCTAAAACTTTGAAAAGTTTCAAGTTGAAATCATTATGAATGCCCAACAAACAATCCATGCGTCAAAAGACTTCATTCATGAAAAGATTGTGCTAAGCCTGCAAAACAAAAATAAAAACCTTTCCTCCAAAAAAGAACAAGCAACTCATCCAAATTGGAACCAAAGACGGAATTTTTCAACAGGACATGGCAACTTATTTGTTCATATAGGGTTTAACACCGTGTCAACTATATTTGAATTATTTTACCGCTTTCCTGAATTTCTCCAGTAGTAGTCAGGGCTCAAAGGTGACTTGCCGAAGGTCACTCCCATGAAAAACCAGTGCCGCTAGTGGGGATCGAATCCGGCCCAAATGTCACAGGTCCAACACCTTAGCCAATGAACCATGCAGGACCCCTAGATGGCAGGTAAAGTTTCCATCTGGCATTGTATACACTTACATGCAAATATGTCTTGTCACTTATAGAATTGGTTACCAAAATCATTGTGCAACAATTATTCAAAACTGGGCTAGGGTTTTCTTAACTTCAATCTATACATGCTATTATCATTTCGGTAATTTGGTGTGTAAGAAGGCTTCACCTAGTACAGGTTTGGCAGCTAGCTATAGGAATAGGTTGTTAGGAGCAACAAAACAACAGTTTACCTATTACCAAACAATAACGACAATTGACCAGTTTGTTGCAGACAGGTCTAAAAAGCATTGTAGGAAAGAGAAGAAATTGCTCTAAACGAGCAATTTCTCTTTTTTCCGACAATGTTTTCTGCCCAATCAGAAGATTATTTTTTCAATATTATCACATTTTGAAATGATGTCTGCAACCTCTTTCCATTTGGGACAGTCGAAAATTTGGCGTTTGGTAAAGGGTTAATACAACATAACTAGGGGTACTGATTGCAGAAGTACTTTCGAGTCTTACCGAGAGTCTGGGGCAACCTGCCCGGAGTATCGCCCTTTTTGGGTTGACCTGGTTGCCATGGCAATGTGATAATGAGGTTTTAATGTTAGTACATGTCAAAGTGCATAATATGATGATCATCTTGGAAAATATAATTCGCTATTCTAATCTTAAGATGACTGGAACAGTTTGTAAGTTGCACCTTCCAATGGAACAAGTGCTATCAGTTTCCATGACAATTTAATGTAATATTGTATTATATATGGGCCAGAGGCCTTTATCTACAAATTAACTTTTTTGTATTATTATAAGTTTACTTGCAACAGAGGAATTGTTTTTGGAGCCACTAAGACAAAAGGATGTATATTGCAATCTCTCCCTTTGTCATAATGGTGTCTTCCAAATATCACAAAAGGACATGCTTTTGCTCATATTGTTAAGTTTCAATCGGGTGCTTTCAAATTCAATCAGTCACAAAATCAAATTTGGAAGACTGGTTCAAAAAGGCATTAAAAGTAAAGAATCGCTGTTCCAGTCATAAACTAAGCATTCAAGGTACACAATTCTAATCAACATGATTTAACCAGCAACTTGTGTTGAACTCTAAAGCGCCTACTATAGTTCAATCCATGCTCAAGCATTTGTGTGCTTATTATAGCTTTAACTGTCAAATCATTCTATACTGAACGTGACAAGGCTTATGTCTATAAGATTCACAAAAACATGTAAAATGTCTCATACATAGTAAAAAGTTGACAATTCTTGTATCAATGTAGTAGATTATGACATATATCAGTACATCAAGAATTCTATAAAATGAAAAAAAATACTTGTCACTTCTTTAATAGAAAATATGACATTCTTTAATCCATTTTGTCAACCAATGCTGCTCTAGTGTAAGAAATGACAGTCTGATTCTCAGTTTTCAGTATTGAAATAAAGCCAAGTAGTCTTTAAAAGACTGCTTGCATTGATGTTATATCAGTTAACATCTTCTAGAACGAGTCTTTCTTAACCATTCCCTCATATACAATGTGCTTATTTTCAATCTGTAGCAGGTATTAAAAGGTGGTACATTACAGGTGGAAAATTAAGATATTGCTCCAATCAAGCAATTTCTTATTTTGTCACAAAGATTTCTACCTAGATCCATGACGGAAATTGTACTTTAAAATTGCTTTCAGCTGATGGTTTTAATTTGGACTTGTTTCTAGTCACTTAATCTCTTACAACCCTTGCGAAGGATTCAAGAACAATGAACTGAAAATCACCATTCATAAACACAAAATTTTATTTGAACATGTTCATGAATTTCAAGAAAGTGTTCATGAACATCTAGAACATATTCATGAACTTGTCCATGTACATGAACATGCCCCTGAATACTTTCATGATTCTATTCTTCAAACTCACCAACATATTAAAGAACAAGTCTGTGTTCAGGAACAGCCATATTTCATCCATATCTGTTCATTAAAACCAAGTACACAATTATTGAACCCTTCACAGGGGAAGGGAATGGTTTAGACATACATGTATGTACACAACTATAGCAATAATCATAATGCAAACATTTTGGGTCTATCTATTACTCTACAGCTACACATTCAAGACATTCATCAAACAGCCTAACACAATAGCATGAATGTAGCATGATTCTAATATCAATGTATGTCTATGTGGGGTTTTAGAAATAAACCAAAGACACCCTACCATGAAAATACTGTTGAGAGGTTCAATCATCTTGATATGTTAACATGTGTTGGCAAATTTCAAATAAGATTCAACTCCATCTTTACAATAGGAGTGGTTACCAGTTTTAACAACCATAACAAATCACATCTTGGTTTCAAAATCCTGCTCATTAGATACCCATAGGGTTTAAAGCCATGTCAAAAAATTGTCCAGTTATGTTATGGCTTTGCTAGATAGTACCAGTACTTAGCTAGGGCTCTGAAGTGTCTATCCAAAGGACACTCCTGTGAGGAAAAAGTGGGGCCTGAATCCAGAACCTAAGGGTTCAAAGACGGCCACCTTAATCATTGGAACTTGCAAGGGACTCAAAAACTTCCTTACAAAATTCAGGTATTATAGGACCGTATGAACCAGAACAGTATGTATACACAACCAAACTAACACCACTCTTAAAATCACCTAGATAGTGTACAGTGTAATGCACTTATCACCTCTCAGATTAATAAAAATCACCAATATTACAATGAAAAGTTCAAAAGATATACATAAAATGGAGGTGCACAATGATAAAATATCTTTCTAGTGATATCATTCAGAACAAGTTTATATGCTGTAAAGATACAAAATGAGCATGAAAGCATAATGATGGATTAATAGAAACAACGCCAATCTCGATGCTTGAACTTACCTTTTGTGAACACTTCAAAGTAGGTTTTCTTGTTAACTGTGACTCCTGTCTTCTCCAGACCAGGTCCTGAGGCAGACACCTTTGAGGCATCACCAGCAGCACCCTCGACTAGTACCTTGAATGGAGACTTGTGGATTTCTTTTTCTCCGAATTTAATGATGACCCTATGCTCACCCTCCTGCGCTGGCATGTATGTGCATGAGTAGGTCATGTTTCTGTCGTTGTTGTATACTGCTTCACACTGCAGAGGGAGAAAACATTAAACATTTCAATGAATTTGTTTATTTTAATGAGGATTTATTGTGAAAAACTGGGGGAGAAAGCATGAATCATTTAAATTAATTTGTTTGTTTGAAAGAATGAGTGTTTATCATGAAACAAGTCAATGAATTTGTTTGTATGAATGAGCATTTATCATGGAATAAATCAAGTCTTGTGTTCTTTTTAAAGAGAATTTATTGTGGACCAAGTTGTTACGTAACCGCCTCACTCTCAACAGCATAGCAACAATCAATCAGGACAAGATGTAACCTCTGTGTTACTGAGCCGACTCTTTAGCTCAGTTGTTATGTCTTGGACTGTCATCCGGGAGAACCGGAATCGAACCCCCACAGGGGACATAAAATCCAAAGTGGATTTTTCTAGCTATACTTCGTTGCGAACATTGTTCATAAGAAAGTAACTAAATTTGTTTGTATAAGAAAGGATTTACTAATGAACAAGTCATTGAATTTGTTTGAAGATATATTGAGAGACAAGTCAGTGGACTTTTGAACTTTGGAATTAGGGAATGGCACAATAGCAAACTCTCAGTGTTGAATTACCCACAGCAACAAGAGTTCTTATTTGCAATGCAGAATTAAATTGTAAATAGTACTTACCTTCAATTCTTGTCCTTTTGGATCCAGACATTTGATTTCTAAGCTGCCTTTTCCTGCACTGAATGTTTCCACGGTGAATTTTGCGGGTTGTCCAACCTTGTTACCCTTGGGCTCTATTCCTTTGCCGTAAGCCCTGACCTTGCCTACGTTCTGTTTGGGCCTCAAAGGAGCCCCAGGCTTCAGCTTGGCATTGGGGAACTGTGCTAAGTAGGTCATCATACTGAGGTCATCAATCTTTGGGTTGGTAATTTCATCGGGCTTGATCAGCTATAAATAGAAACAATGACATTTGTTATATTTGATGGAATAAGTTATCTAGCTTTTTTTTTCAAATGAAATTGGAAGCAGCAGCAGACAACAATTGTATTGCTATAATAAACATTTTGTTTCACAATTAATAAATTTATAGAAAATCTTGGTGACAAAATGCATAACTGTCCATGATGGCACTAAACATGGCAAAAGAATGAAAAGACAGGCCTTTTGTGGGATGGAAAATAATTTGGGAAAAAGTGAAAATATTTCATAAAAGCAAGTTCACCTTTTCCAACACAATATTTTACATCATTTACATGAGACACAAGAGATCCTAAGGGAATGTAGAATAAAAGATATAACAAATGGAAACAAGACAATTCCCTTAACCCTTTCCCAAACAACAAATTTTCGACTGTCCCAAATTGAAAGAGTTTGCAGACGACATTTCAATATGAGATGGAATTGAACAATATTCTTCAGAAAGAGCAGAAAGCCTTGTGGGAAAAGGAAAAATTGACTGTTACGAGCAATTTTTCCTTTTCCCACAAAGTTTTCTTAAGTCGTCTGTAACAAAGTTGTCAAATGTCGTTTTTGTTTGGGAAAGGGTTAAGCTCAAAAGAAAGCCTAATATACCTGTTAACCAGCAACAACCCACTAGATGCCATTTAATTACCTTGCATGATGATTGATTATATTCATTAAGGAAACCATGGCAACAAAAAAAGAACAATGCAAACAAATGAAAGCACATCATTTGGCAGGTATATGAACTTTTTACAACCATTACTGCAGTATATAATTTGGGTCTCAACAACTTCATCAAACTGAATAGCTCAAGCAGAAGAAGAAAAACATGTAACCTTTTGAAATACTCATCTTAGCAATTTGCAGAATTCTTCACAACTTTTATACCACAGGGATGTTACTTATGACCACCTATTATATTTTTTGTTATTTGAGCCGACTAAAAAGTCATTTGAAGCGGTCAAATTGGCTTGCAACTGGCTCTGAATGACAACCCTGATACCATGAGAGAAACCAAGCACTATCTAAAAGTAATTAAGGCAAACAAGTTATACATATTTCAACAACAGTTACTTATCAGTTCTAAAGCAATATAACAAACATTGAAAATGAACTTTGGTGTTTGAGCTAAATATCAAAGTGTATAAAAACATTGGTCAAAATATTTATTTTCAGCACCATACTCCTGTGAGAGATTCGAAAACTTATTCATAGACTTCATAAATGTTCATGAATGCTATATGACTGTTCATGAATACAGAACTTTTCATGAAATTCAAGAATAGGTTCATGAACGTCAAGAACATGTTCATGATTGTATTCATGAACCTGTTCTTGATGTTCATGAAATTGTTTTAAATTTCATGAACAAGATAAAAACAGCTTTGTGTTCATGAACGACCATTTAACGTTCATGAAGTTCATTATTAACATCTTGAATCTTTTGCAGGGGTTGCAACACCAGCAGTAAGATGTAGTAAGGGTAATTCTAACATAGTGATGACTGTCAGCACATTACTACCATGTTCTATACCATCAACTGGCAGGTAAATCCTGCATTCCACAGAAATTCCAGGAATATTACATATAAACAGATAAAATGTCCTGATATCCAACTCCAGGAATATTACATATAAACAGATAAAATGTCCTGATATCCAACAATACTCTGCCTATATCATAAGATTCCAGGTCAAAAAATTATTCTAGCATGATGTAGTTGTTTTATTTAAAAACTTGCATCAAAATATGTTACGTTTTCACTTTTAAAAGATAGAGAACAAGAGGTTGGGACGTCAGATCAATTGAATTGTTACCTAGGTTACCCACATAGGATTTAAGTTACTTTCAAACTTGATAGTAACAGCAAATAGTAATTATGTATGCTCTCAAAACATTGTGATATTGGGGAACAACTGAGGTTGGAAAAGGAAATATTGCTAGTATTAAACAATTTCTCTTAAAGTATCAAAGAATTTCTTTAAACAACTTTAAATTTGTTTAAAAAACAATCTTTTATACATTAAGAGAAATTGTTTGATACTAGCAATCTTATTCAACACTTTCCATAATACGAGGGTTCAGTGCGAGACATAGTAATGTGCTTCATGTTCGTAAAGAACCCTACCCCTGTGGCATTCATTTCCTCCTCTTCTCGAGCTGCATCCATTTTTAAGACATAAAGTTACACTCTATTATTACACTAATGGTTACCCCCAATAGGTAGGCACTTTTTTCTATCCTTGTCAAAAATTATACTGAAAATGTATTGCCCACATTCAACAACGGCTTGGTATTACTTATAGTAAGCACTTTCATTATTTTACAAATGTTACAAAAGTTCATTCATTATTCCTTCAAGTAAGTTATAAATGCACAAAATAAACTAATTAACAGATAAGTTGACCAACACAATTTAACACACAATGCATTTCAATACATAGGTTCCTTAAATAACTAAACATGGACATAGTGGCACCCTGCTTTATCAAGCTTTTCACAGTTTACTGTTTATCAAATAGAATTGTTAACGCTTCACCTATTAAAAAAATGTTTGATCATTTAGAAAAACGATAATTCTGTGATTTTCAAATGCCCCACAATGTATGAAGCTTTAGAGATTGAACATGTACTACAGCCTGACGAAACATGATTAAAACTGAATCACAAAACAAAAATTCAGTTGACAATTTAGAATCTTAATTGAATCTTTCATGAAAATAGTCTTTGTTAATCTTCAGAAAAAGGATTGGTGTAAACAAATCATTGATGTATGAATGCCATTCTATTGACAAACAAAATAAAGTGCTATTAAATTACAGTGTAACACTTAACCAAGACCTTGTAGATAATCAAGCACTTCATTCAACTGTCCCAAATTGAAAGAGTTGCAGATGACATTTCAAAATGTGATGAAATTAAAAAATTATCTTCTGATAGGGCAGAAAACATTGTGGGGAAAAGAGAAATGCTTGTTAAGAGCAATTTCTCCTTTTCAGACTATGTTTTCCAGTGTCGTCTGCAACAAACAGGTCAAATGTTGCTATAGTTTGGTAATGGGTTAACTGTTTATGTCACGATTTAATGGTTTGAAAGAAGATATGAAGATAAATAATATGTCATGAGAATACTCTTTCAAGGGAAACTTAATATCTAAAATGTCAAAATGTTAAAATATCATTTTAAAAAATAGAAGAGAGAAGGACTTAGAAATCTTAATGATATGACAACATAAATAGTTTGTAAAGAAAAAGAAAAGAATGTTCTTTGAAAGAATGGACAGTCAAATCCAATGACTGGATTCAGATGCCTGTTAGTATTAGAGGATCAATTAAGAAAGCATTAAAATCCAATTTGTAATTGCGATAAAAGGGGGACTAGGATTATCAGCAATCTCTCCTTTTGCTTCACTGTTTTTCAAATTGTAGCTGGTTTCAAAGATACCTTGAAAAGCCCCGTACAAGTTGTCACACCAATTTTGTTTATACACAAATATATGGCCATGTATCTAGTGTCGGAGGACAGACCTTGGTAGAACTGTTTGTTCATATGATATATCAATGGTTGAGTGCAATACTATAGTAAGTTCTTCATGTAGGTGAAGGACTTACTATAGTCTCTCACTGAACCCTCAAAATAATTATGAGCTCAAAGAATGATAGAAAAGGGAAACCCAATGATGTTTACAGAGTTTTTTTCTTGCTGATTCAGACTAACTATACAGACTGTTCTGGCAACCAACAGCCAGTTACCTTGGAAACAAAACTAACAGTTGGCAAAAAGTGACATTTACACTGGCAGCTATGTCTGATAGAATCTACATCATAACTGAGCTAGATCAGTTCCCCCCAGGTCCACATGCTGAAGGGGGAAATTACAAGGTACTACTGCATCGTAATCCTTTACCGAACAACACATGGATTCTGAATTACTATTACTATATGTCTTGCCCAAGGATTAAATACAGTGCGACTGGTTAGGATTGAATTCAGGACCTCCATGTCACAAGTCCTACTCCAATACCACTGGGATACACAGGACCCTTTCAAGTGATGTGCTAATCCACCTTTTCTTTATTGTGTTTATTGCCGTATCAACAATAATTTCAGTTATGAAACGGCTTTCCTAGATCCATCAGTACTAGGCTAGGGCTCTAAATTGACTTGCCAAATGTCACTCCCACAAAGTTAAACCTTATTGTGCTGGCCCGCTTAATGCTTATGCAAACAGGTTAGATCAAGGCCAGCCACCAAATATTGGCGGCTGGTATGTGATCTAACCTGTTTGCTACTCTGAGTCTCTTTTCTCATCAGAATCAAGCTTTGGATGGCAGATGACACAAAAATCTATTTTTAGAGAATTACCCAGCATTCTAAGGGTTAATCCACCAAAGCCCCCACAACTTTGGTGTAAATCAAGAATTGTTGCCTATGCTGAGTTCAATTACTGAATCAAGGTAAGCTAATTTAGAATAAAAAGCAGGGTACATTGTTTTAATTAAGATCAGATGGAGGGAGAAATAGCTTCTATCCACACCTGTCAGATCTAACCAGAATCCTATCTGTCAGCAAACCGAGGCTGCAATTGTTATAGACAAAGATCATAATATGATTAACCATACATACTCCATAGGTCAAGGCAATGGATCTTTGTTTACCAGAGTGTAACCAGAGACATGGATAACTTTACCTATGTCTCTGGTGATACACAGTTTTCAACAGATTCATATTTCGAGGATTTAATGCAAGACTATAGTAAGTGCTTCACAAACATGAAGCACTTACTAAGTGCTTCACAAAATGAAGGACTTACTATAGTCTTGCATTAAATCCTCGAACTGTGCTGCCCCCTTTTTAGACCTGGAGATGTTCTCAAGAAAGATAACCCAGTAAGATAATTCTCCTTATTCATTATGAGTTACTTCCCTTAAATTGGAAAGATGATCAGGTTTTTCTGGCCAGATGTATACCAAAGCTTAACAGGTAAACAGTCAAAAATACATACTGTACATTGTACACACCACAGCGCAGTGGCACTATTATTGGCATACATAGTGGTAAGGAGAAAATGTTTCATCCAAGAAATATCTTCCGCCCACTTGTACCCACATTCCATAATGTTTATATCACCCAGTACTATCAGCACCTGATATACATGACCGTTCTAACATCGGTGATAAGAAAATTGATTTTCCATGATTTCTCAGATTGTTAAGAGAGAGTTAAATTGCCATTGCAAGCATTGATATAATGCTTAGGTGATCAATATTTGTAATTGAAGAAACTTTTCTTTAACCCTTATAGTGCTGGAATGGACTTTATGCTTATGCAAACAGGTTATATCCAGGCCAGCTTTTATATGAGTTTTACATCACATCAACATTATTTCAGTTATGTAGCGATGCCCGACTCTTAATGATTAAGTAAGACCCCATACTCAACTACCCATAAGGGCTTGTCAAGGCAGGTAGAACCATCAGCAATCGGTAAGTCAGTTGGAAGACTGCCTCCCATGAAAATCCATATCCCTCTCAGGATTTGAACCCACGCGGAGAGGGGCCATGTGATTTCAAGTTCTGTACTCTAACCACAAAGCCACAGAGGCCCCTGGCCTGTGATCTAACATGTTTGCTACTCTGAATATCTTTCCCCATCAAAGTTTAGCAGCTATTTAAGATTTTGGAAAGCAGACGACACAAAAATCTATTATTAGAAAATTATCCAGTATCATAAGGGTTAATAAAGTTTAGAACCATTGCAGCCCAAATCTGTTTGCTACTCTGAGTATCTTTTCGCATCAAAATCAAGTAGATATTTAAGGTTTTGGAAAGCAGACAACACAAAAATCTATTATTAGAATATTATCCAGTATCATAAGTGTTAATAAAGTTAAGAACCATTGCAACCCAAATCAATCTTGTGAATATTGAATTTGTATTAAAAGATGTGTTTTATAGAATATTCTCTTACCAAATTCTTCATTAAATCATTACCAAACAATAACAACATTTAACCACTTTGTTGCAGACAACCCTGCAAAAAATTGTTGGAAAAGGAAAAATAGCCTGTAACAAGTAATTCTTCCTTTACCCACAATGTTTTTCAGAGTCGTCTGCAACAAATTGGTCAAATGTCGTTATTGTTTGGTAATGGGTTAACTGTTAACAACACATTATTTGACACTCCAACACTTTTTGGCAGAAATGTAAATCATGATAGCATAGGATGATAAACCCATGTTTGACAAGTCGAACAGAAAATATTATAGAAAAAAGTTGCGATTTCTTCTTTCGCAACAGATATTGAAAAGGTATCTGCAGGATATACATGACCTGTACATGTTCATAGGCTGTATTAATTTTGAATGGTGAGGCTCTTTGCTGTGGTGGGGGCAATCTGATAAAAAAAAAATGGTAATCTCTTGCATCCTACATTGCATAAGGATTACTCATTCACTCATAAACTTTATTGCTATACATACTGGCTCGCAGTCTGCTCAAATGGATATAAACACATATCAACATGTGTTTATTAAAGCAGATTTGATTAGAACCTCTCTTTACCACATCTGCAGCGGACATTATAGAACTTTCCTCTCTATTAATGTGGGTTTTACAGTGCATAAAAATTATATCAGTTAATTGTTGGTAAGCCCAACTCTTATAGAAAGAGGAAGACCCCATACTCAAATGCCCATAAGAGCTGGCCAAGCCTGGTCAAATGATTTTTTTTCAGCAGCTCATAGAATAACTTAATATTTGAAAAACAAAGCAAAAAGGTAGAAAAAATACGGTCAAAACTAACTCATGATAAGCTAATTCAAACCTTCGTGTCTCTCATTTTATGATGCTTTGAATTTGGACAAACATCTGCTTTTTCTTGAAAAGTTTACAATTATCAATTCTTACTTGACAAGTTGATAAGTAGGGAAAACTTAAAGGTCAAATTTCCCGATAAACAAAATTTTCTTTAATTATGGTTTTTGAATTAGGTTATGGTTTCGTTATGACGGAGGTAATGATTTTTTTCTCATACAGAAGCGAAAAATGTTGTTTTGACTACTTTTATTCACCTTTATCGATTTTTGTGAATGACTTATCTCCCTTGTTGTGACGTCATTTGTGCTTCAAAGTCATATGAACTATCAGTAAGAAGAATCTAGTTCTCAGTAACGACGGTATTTTTGCACAAATTTCGGACATTTTAAGTGTTGAATTGTGTTTTGGGAAATGTAAATTGGATATTGAATATGGTATTTTGACAGGTCTTTTGGTGTTATTCTGCTTTTGGTCGCAGGGATGCGAGTTTCTCCCGTTTTCTGACGAACATAAAAGCTGCAAAAAGTTTCGATGAGTAAACTGGACCGTGTTTATTTTACAAATAAGCAAAAGATATATTCCCCAAACAAGAACAGTAGGCTGTGTTACTTTCACTTTGAAGACGGCAAGTTTACGCATTGTTAGGCGTTTCTAGAGAATTGATTGTATTGATCTTTAAATGATCGGACTCAATTCAAAGTAATTTATACAGGTGAAGACGCTTCAAATTCATTCTACTTATTGAGTAACCGTTATATTTCCCTTATTTGAAACACACCGACAACATTCACTTTACCTTGATGTATTGGTTTCAAGACTGTCAATGCAAACCAGACAAAGCTACTCTCACTTTCAAACACCAATCAAGCGATAAAGCATACAATCATGTGTCAAGACATTGGTGTGACGCGCGAATGTGTACATTGTATTTCGGAATGACCCCAAATATCTATCAACAGTCGTTGTTTTATTACCCAATGTACCAAGTTGCTAATGATAATTTAAGCCTGAAGTCCTTTTGTTACGCTGTTTCCAACATGATCTCAGGTAAAGGAAAATATTTTTCAAAATTAACGTTGTGGTGAACTGATGTTCGTGATTAAAACAATTCCTGACTGTAAGTTTGGGGTGTTTGAGCCTCGTGTAGTCTTGCTAGATCTTTATATAGAATTTGCACTGTGTAAATGTAGATAAATTCAAGAAAAGGATATATCACGTTGATTACACCTTTTTTGAAAGTTAATTTCCTTGAATGACTCTCTTACTCTCCAAGCTAGTTTTGTTTGGAACAGATTAACTATGCTACATACTTAGTTAGGAATACTTAATTAGGCTGCTTTACGATTATATTACGTAAGAATTCAAAGGGTTGCAAGAATATGTTAATTTCATCCAACATCATAAGTTATTGTATTGCCATGTCTTTGGGTTTTAAACGCTTAAATGCATCTTGTTCTTATTTGCAAAACTTGTTTTATGTTTGAGCATAACCGTAGAAACGTTGCCATTGTACATAAATGAGACAAAATGAAAAATGTACGTTGATTGCTATGATAACAAACCGATTAAAACAAGCAAGTTGATTTTATCTGCCGTTGTCTTTGAATGAAAAATCAAAATAATGAATATTTGATATCCGCAAACTGTTTCTGAACTCATCAACGCAAATGATAATGGGTTCGATCTTAACTTAAGCGTCTGCTTTTCGGAATTACTTAAATCACACACCTCATTTTTTTGCCATTGGTAATATTGGTTTAAATGGCGTATGTCACACTGAAATGCAGGTGTTCAAACATGATTATTACAAATTTATATTGATAATTGAGTAATAAGATCACTAAATATATAATTTACACATTTGAACATAATCTTTTTGTTTACAATTTAATTGATTATTGTCAGTTTATCTCACATACAAATGGTCAATCAACAAACATCGGACATTACAAGGATTAAGGGTCGTGAAGAAAATTAACACCAATTTGCCACATTTGCACAGTGTGTTTCAAGTCTTAAGTCTTTTATTGTTTAGGCGAAAGATAGCCTCTGGCGTTAATCTCTTAAATATCTCTGTTGTTAATTAACAGGTCTGACACGTTCTGCTATTCCAGACATGAAATAACAAGCGGCAAATCTCACACTTTCAATGCACGGCAATTAAATTTATCTAAAAAATCCATTGTTAAGATATAACCAATTAAGACCAAACTCTCACAGGATGTTTGGATTGATAAGGTGTCAGGACATATTTATCTCTCAATGTGACTTACGTCCGATACTTTGTCGTTGTGATATTCAAAGAAGTGAACATGTTGTCTTTTCTATTAGAATAGTTTGATACTTCATTAAGTAAATGTTAATCAGTATTCAACAAAACGGTATTAACTCTATGTTTTCAACAAAAAAAGTTTTAACATCAAAATCAAGTTTTGTCAAATTGATATTTAAATTCCAAAATCATAAGAAATAAATTCAAATATGTTTATTTAAGGTTGTTAGTAAAATAAACTATGGCGATTTTTTTGTTTTAGCTGTTAATTATTAAACCTGTCCGAAAATTAAATGCTCAATATGTCAAGGCTACTTACACGAGAGAAAACGAGCATAAATGTAAAGTGAATATAAAGAACAAATTTTAAGTCAAAACAGTTGATCTAGAAAGACGACATCGGAATCAATTTCGAAATCATAGACCTCTTACTGGGGGTGGAGTTACTGGAAAGTTGCCGGATAATTTTAACAAATACTCTTGAATGTGCCAGTGTTTAGTTTTGAAATTTGGATCTGTGGTGAAAATGTGAGTTAAAGGATAACCTTCGCATCACAAGTAAGTTGATGTGTGGTGAAAATGTGAGTTAAAGGATAACCTTCGTATCACAAGTAAGTTGGGTTATAATACGGTTTGTTTGTTTGCAATTTATGATCTTCTCCCGTTTCATTTCATGTATTGATAAGACAATGCAGGGTGAATTTGACAGTTAATAGTTATACGATGTACGGTTTTAAGACAATTCGTTTATTCAGATCTATGTCTTTGTTTACTACTCAATTAAAACCTTAATGCAAATACACGATCATTGACGAAAAAGTACGCGTAGTTTTTTTTCAACAAATATTAATAAAAATAGCTGTTTTCACAAATATTGTCAAAATTTCAAGCCGATTCTTACATATGAAAACATTTACAAATCCTTTCAAATTTACGCGTTACGTCACTTACTTTTTTTTTCAGAAGAATATTCTTATAATATGAAACATATTCAATAAAGAAAATGCACTGTCAATCCAAACATTGACTTAAGGATTTCTATTTCGAGGAAAATCGTCCCAATTTCAAGCCGTTCCTTTCATATGAACGCATTGACATATCCTTGTAAATTCACGCGTTAAGTCACTAATTTATTTTTTTCAAATGGATATTCTTATAATATGAAAAATATCCAGTATAGAAAATTCACTGTCAATCCAAACAATGACTTAAGAATAATTTATTTCAAGGAAAATCGTCCAAATTTCAAGCCGTTCCTTTCATATGAACAGGTTTAGGCAATGACAAATCCATGCAAATTCACGGGTTAAGTTACTAATTTATCTTTTTTCAAATTGATATTCTTATAAAATGAATCATATTCAATAAAGAAAATGCGTTGTCAATCCAAACAATGACTTTAGGATCGTTTATTTGAAGAAAAACACCAATTCTAACCAGCGATCGCTCTTCACGCCCTTTACATGGCGCATTCAGTGGATCACGAGTGACGTCACAGCAAAGGGAAGTAAGTCATACGAACTTTTATTAATCGGTGCGCTATGACGGTGATTTATGACGTAATGCGTTATGCTAGAATGTTGCAAATAATTTCAATGTGATTCTTTTACTTCATATTTTAATTTTATGAAATAAACCCAACCTGTACATATGACCTTTAACTGAATAGAAAGATATATATACAGTATAGTGCATCAATGGCAGCTTTTTAAAACGAAAGGGTTAATTATTGCATTTTCATACACCATTGCTCATGTTCAGTGTATATCCCATCATAACCACCTGTCAATGCTGTAAACAACATTTCGTTCTCAAGGCTGACTTGGAAATGATGTATATGTTTATGCATTTAAAGTTCATGAACAAGTTCTCGAATCTTCTGCAGGGGAAGGTTAAAGGATTTGTATCTCTAACCATTATTAGTCCAGATAACTGGTCTCGAATGCTATTGCTATTTTGACAAACGCCTTCGAAGTGAAGCACGATATATGTCCAAATGATGAAAAAAGCTTTGTTCACGGATCATTATTGAGACTATAACCATTATCAGATGACATTTGTAACAAACAGTTTCTCTTTTTATCAAAGTATTTATCTTATTTCATCCTTGAAATTTGGAATACCTCATACACAACTATCACCTAACCCTATCTCTTTGCGGATTGTTTGTTCTGCGGATGATTAAAACATCAAATGATGAATATGGAAATATCAAAGGAAAACTATTCAAGTACAATGTAATTGGTAAACATCAAAATCTTTCTGACAAAATAAGAATGAGCTATTCCTCATCCATTCTCTTCCGTCAAAATAAAATTCTGAAGATGATTAAATTATAAAAATGTTGAATATGAGAGGTATCAAAGAAAAACTGTCTAAGTAATGCTTAAACATTGAAAGCTTTTTGAAAAAAAATGAGAAAGTGCAATTCCTCATTTTAAACCTGATACCATCTGCCACAAAGGTTTCCTAAGTTTTCTGTGGTTGTATAGGGTTTAAAATAAGCCAACAATTTTATCTCCTGGTAAACAGACAAGCAGAAAATTGTGATAGTTCGCTGCAGCTGCCAGTTGAGGTCGAATAATTATCTTCAAAACTCAGGAAATGTTTGAGGAAAAAAAGGAATGTTGAAATATTTACACCTTTCTACTGTTATCATTTCTGCTATTAAGTGGGAGGAGAATTTAGGAGTTCACATTTTCCATTGACATAACAACAGCTGAATTGTAGCAACCCATTTACTCCATAGATTTTGGGTGCTTGTTTATCAATATATTTTTATGGGTTTTGCATTGCGACATTATTTCAGTTATGTTGCGATACCCAACTCTTAAAGATGGAGGAAGACCCCTGTTGCTCAAATTTATCCCCTGTCACTCAAATGTCTCTAAAACTATCCTCTGCTGCTGAGATTTATCTCAAACTATCCCCTGTTACCCAAATTTATTCCAAACTAAATTTTTCAAATTTATCTCAACTACAATGTATACCATTTTTCAAATTTATCTTAAACTATATCATCTCCTCAAATTCATCTCAAACTAACCCCTGTTGCTCCAATTTATCTCAAAGTATCCACTGTTACTCTAATGTATCTACATCTATCCCTTGTTGCTGAGATTTATCTCAAACTATTCTCTGTTGCTAAGATTTATCTAAAACTATCCCCTGTTCCTAAGATTCATCTTAAAACTATCCCATATTGTTGGAATCATATTCAAAATATGTAAAGGATAGGTGAGGTACCATATAAACCTGTATTCATGATACCTGATACCAATGATAACAGATAGCAGAAATTCAGAGTAGCAAGCTTCACCTAACAATACCTGGCCTACATGAATTATTCAGCATGCCAAGGTAAGACAATTGTTTGCCAAGATTAATTACTGTAATATTTTATTAGACACCCACATTCCTTACAGACTCTAATTGAAAACTTTCAGGTAGCTTGAGTCAAATTAATATGGGTTTTGCATCACATCAACATTATTTCAGTTATGTAGCGATGCCCGACTCTTAATGATGGAGGAAAACCCCACCATACTCAACTGCCCACAAGGGCTGGTCAAGGTGGGTAGAACCATCGGCATTCCGTAAGTCAGTCGGGAGACTGCCTCTCATGAAAATCCATATCCCTCTCAGGATTTGAACCCACCCGGAGAGGGGCCATGTGATTTCAAGTTCTTTACTCTAACCACTTGGCCACGGAGACCCTCTTTGAGACTAGTCCAAATTCAAGCAACAGAAGATGACAACTACAAAGTATGAAATACAACATTTACAGTGTATTGTCTTGCATGTGCTTCAAAATATTATCGTTTATAAAACTACTTTATTCCACAAGTCATCTGCTTTAAATAAATTGTAAGAAACTAGTAAGTTATAAGTGTAAATGTAATAGCTTTCTTAACCCATAACCAAACAACAACAACATTTGACCAGTTTGTTGCAAATGACTCTGGAAAACATTGTGGGAAAAGGAGAAATTGCTATTAACAAGCAATTTCTCCTTTTCCCAAATGTTTTCTGCCCTATCAGAAGATTATTTTTCAATTTCATCACATTTTGAAATATCATCTGCAAACTTTTTCACTTAGGGACAGTCAAAAATTTGGCGTTTGGTAAAGGATTAAAAGAGAGAAAGTTGACTCAGTGGGAAATCTTACTTGCAACCATATAAGGAATTTGTCAAGCCTATTTGTTTTGCCAATCTGCATTAATTGCGACAAGCCTTTTTTGTACTAAAAATTAAATCTCAGTTTTAAGGGTGATCATTTCAAAATATATTTAGCAGGTTGTAAAAGATAATTGTTGTGCAGCTGCCTACCCTGCTGTGCCTTTTTAAGCATTTGTAGAAATTTCTAACATTAATCTTTTGGCAATATGCAATAGCTATACACTCCTTTGTAAAGCAGGCATGAATAAGCTGTATATATCATGCCTTCAATTCTTCATTGAACTGACTTTCTGTTTCACAATACTATTAAGCTGAATGAGAAACTCTTTTTTGAAAACAATATGCAACTTCTACATTTTGGGATAATAAAAACGTTTGTTGAATCTTTTCAAATTCAAGGAGCATAAACTATTTGCATAAAACTATTTAATGTGTGCCCTTATAGAGCTGGAACCAACTTCATGCTTATGCAAAAAGGTTGGATCACAGATCAGCTGCCAAGTAAATTGGGGGCTGGCCTGTCATCTACCCTGCTTGCTACTCTGAGTATCTTTCCTCATCAAAATTAAGCAGATATTTAAGGTTTTGGAAAGCAGAAGACGCAACAATCTATTTGTAGAAAACTACCCAGCATTCTAAGGGTTTAGATAAAAAGAAATTACAAGCCCTTTATTGCTTTGTCATAACTTTTAGATTTATTAGACAGGTGCAATGAAAGATTATCTAATGAGGTTAAATGAGAGGTATGTAAGGATAATGACCAAATGGACTCAAACTCTTCCACTGCCAAATTGAAATTTTGGAACAGCTCTTACTTTTACTGTTTGTTTTGAATCCTAAAGATCAGAAACATGTTTAATGTTATGTTACAGCTTTCCTGGATTCATCAGTAATAGGGTAGGGCCATGAACTGTCTTGCCAAAGGACAATCTCACAAAGCCAGAGGTTTAAGCAGGGATCAAACCTGAGGTCCCGAAGTTCTGAGGCTGTCACCTCAACCACTTGGCCACCCTCCTCTCAATGAAAGACTTTAGTAAGTCCTTCACAAACCTGAAGCAAAGGTTTGTTTATCATAGTGTCACCCCTATTGAAAGGGCCAGCCAATTTTGGCTTATGAGACACTTTCCACTGATTATACCAAGTACAGTACCTCCCAACTTCTATCACTATGCCAGGCGCTAAGCGGATATTAGTCGGTAACCATTTAATTCTACTAGCTTACCACTCAGGAACTGGGCATTTCGGAACAAGTCCCATGAGAAAATTCTCCAAACAAACGCCTCCTATGGAGCTCGAACCTTCAACCTCCCTGTCCTGCGGCGGACCCCTTAACCACTAGGCCACGGTCACAGAGGAAGCAATAACTTTAGTGTTGCACTGATTCCTCTACATAATGAGAAAGTAAAGAGATATAGAATGCATACCTGGGGTACATCAAGCCACTTCTCAGCTGCGTCCATCGCTTCCTTGGCGTTCTGTTTGGCTTTCTTTGGATCCCAATCTTCCCAATCAGGACAGAGACCTGAAAGCACAGAGAATAATGAGATCATACATGCTTATACACCTTACATATGGGTTAAACATTGCGTCAACATCACTTCAGTTATGTTCCAGTTATGTTATGATGCCAGACTCTTGATGATGGAAGAGGACCCAAATACTCAACTGCCCATAAGGGCTGGTGGTCAAGCCAGGTAAAACATCTGCATTCTTTACGTGTGTCGGGAGACTGCCTTCAATGAAAACCCAAATGCCGGAACTGGATAATAAAGAGCAATTTCTTACAATCGAATTGTATGTGAAAATGCGTTTTGGTTTTGAATTTCTGTCTTCTATTAATATGAAAACTCAGCTTCACACTATAGAAAAATCTTACTTTGGAACAATTTTCCTGGAGTATTTTATGACAAGTATTATCAGCAGCTAATTTGGTATTGAAGATATCTATAATACAAACAACAGGTTTTATTCTGTAGCAATTTCTTGTTTATCTTTGGCTCTCAAAGCCATATTTAATGTTTTTCATCACATGAGAAATAGAAAACCTATGTCTTATATCAATTATCACCCACCATTTAACCTTTACTAAATGTTGTAAGATTTTACATTTCTGCTGGTGAAGACATATGATAAGTTTTAGAAGAAATAATTGCTCTGTTAAGTTTTTACTACATTTTTTGTCTCACCTTTAAGGTATCCTCAAAGTAATTTTTTTTGGAAATATTCAATTGGTTGCCCGAGATGTCTGTAAAATTTGGATGATAATCAGTTTTGTTGAGTGGTATAAAGAGTTAAATAAACATGTATATCTCATAAATCATCTTGTCCCAGCATACCTCATAGGTATGCCACACCTACTGCATAGCAAGATCTATCAACATATTACTGACTTTCACCTGATGGTAGATTTTCTGATCTAAAGATTCATACAATATATTTGAAATGCCATAAAAACTGGAATGATGTTATGTAACGTTCACACTTTACAAAATATCAAATTCCTGATCATCTAATACTTAAAGTCTTTGCAGACAGTACTTGAAAGTTAAGATTAGTTTTAGTATTCCTTAAATAGATTAGAAAATATTCATAGAGAAGGAGAAATTGGTCCCAATGAACAGTTTATCCCTTACCATCATTTATTTCAAACCAACTGCTGTGGAAGATTTCACTTCAGAAATTAACTTTGTATGGTGTTGAACGCAGTGTCAACAACTTTTACAGTTATGTTACGACTTTCCTGTATCCACCAGTACTAGGCTAGGGCTCTGAGGCGACTTGTCAAAGGTCACTCTCACAAAACCGGAGGTGTCAGTGAGGCTGGAACTCGAGGACTCCCCAGTTCAAAGTCCGCCACCCTAACCACTGGGCCATGCAGGACCCCCAAATTAATTTTGAAGTTGAATAAAACAGGCATTAAGCTCTTAGTGCTTTCTTATGAATCAGTGTTGTGTTTGGGATATGTGTTTCATTATCAGACAAAGACATCAGTACTTATCACTTTAAAATGAAGCTAATTCAAACTAATCTATTTGTCTTTAACCTTTACACAAAAGCAGATTTAATATAGAGACGAGTAAATAGGTTACACCAAACATATGTCAATTTACCCCCAAAGGGAACAAGATAAAGTAAATTGACCAAAAAAACTTCTGGGGTCCCAAATTTTTCAGTTTGATATGTCTTTCTATCCCTTTTCAGAACAGCCATTTAGTTTTGATATAGATTTGTCTGATAGACAACAGTTAGACTAGAGTAAATGTTACTCATTAAATGGTTTCTCCCTTTTAGTAAGATCTAATCTGTTTTCAAATTGACATTTCTCTTCTGGTGTTTACCATTATGTATATAAATTTCATATAAATTTTGTAGGCAGGAGAGGGTAACTGTGTAATAATAATAGACATACCGGTACATTCTGTATTAGCTGTTGATAACTTTTCGGTATATTCTAGGAATCAACATACTAACATGTTAATGGGGATTTGCTCAGAAACACTATGAGACTCAAACTAGGTACAGACAGAAATATTGGGTTTTCACATTTCATCGTTATTTCAATTATGTTACTGATGCCTGACTCTAAATGATAGAGGAAGACCCCACCAGCAACTGCCCAAAAAAGCAGGACAAGAGGGGTAGAACTATCATAATTCTGTAAGCCGGTTTGGGATTACCTCTCATGAAAATTCAAATGCTGTCATGGAGATTTAAGGACCGCAGAGAGGGATTATGTTATTTCAAGTTCTGCGCTCTAACCACTAGGCTACAGAGGCCCCTGATGAATGAGCCAAGCCAATTTCCTTACCTGGTGCAAGAGCATCAACCAATGCTCCAATGGCCTTGCCATCGTTCCAGTCGTTGTTGAAGTTTTTGATGGGTAGATCGGGGATCTTGCTGTTGATCCAGTTGAGCAATCGCTGTTTAGGGGTGGGGCCTCCCTCTGAGGGCTGTTCCTCCTCACCCTCCCACATCGGCATGGAGATGGAATAGTGCAAGATCAGGGTCCAGATCAGACCAAGGATGAGCTTCATTTTACAGTCGACAATGTCGCCCGAATCTGAAAGATATGAGGTAACAAGATGGATTAGATGATGGGGCTGACACATAGATGCATAATTGCTTGTTTATTATTCATTTCATCTATTCAAAGGGATTCAACTGTGTTACAGTTTTCTAATTCCTTATTTTTTTTGCAATAATATTAATAACAAAAATGTCATCTACTTCAAAGGCTATACTTTTTTGAGGCTTGGGGATCTTAAGCATATCTCTTACACCATCTGCTTAAGATGGATATAGGTGTTCAAACGGTAGCAAGGCACTTAAAGTAGGGTTGACAATAAACATTTCATGAGCGCACTTTCGCCCCACTTTCATCGTCACTTGACTTTATCTTATCACATCATCACAGTCAATTGCAACTCCTTCTGTTTCAGTATCACATACATATATACATATATTACAGAAAAAAAGCCTTTATATATATAACCCACTTACATCATATCCAGGGATCAGTACAAGGCTAAAGACAGTGCTCCATATTTGTGGAAGGTTTACTGATGTTGTCTTGCAATGAACCTTTGACATAAGGTTTTTAGAATTTTAGAAAGTAATTTACATTAACATACTGCATCAGCTCACAATGATTGAAATTTACAGCAAGAACATAATGGTCTATTCTATGATAGAAAATGTTGAAAAAAGCTTGATCTTAGCATAAAATGCTCATCACCAGCAAATTTTCATAGCAAGTCAATGTGTAAATGGATCATTGCATTCTAAAATTAATCTCACTTCATATGATTACCAGTAGCCTAGGATTCTATGAATAATCATTCAGTTGATCTAATACATCTCTCTATGGCTTCTAGCAGGTTGCAGGTATAGCATACATTCAATCAGTAATGTTGTTATGGTCTCTTTCCTCATATGGACTTTTGCAAAATTCCAGATTAGATACCAACAGCAGAATATAAGAGGTGAGAATGAGACATATGAATAAAGAAGACTTACAGATCTATTGTTCAATTGAGTAAAAACCATTATGACAAATGAAGAAATTGCTTCGAAGCAATTTTTTTCTTTTTTCATAATGGTTTCTTCGTCTTCTTGTGCATGTGTGGTGAGACATCCCACAATGAAGTAAGCAGTTAATGCAGTTGCAAAGATTGCATCTTGATAGGTGTTATATTTATCTTTATTTTCTAGGCCCCCCTCTGTAACTGCATAAACATCCAAATATCACATTCCTGTGGGCTAATGGCAAGTTAATATGCTCATACCATAACAGATTGAATTTGATACACATGTATAGGGATAACATTTATCTCTTTATGAACCCTACAGTTGTTTATCATCCTAATCAAAAAGCACAGATTGCTCATTCAACGCCATTTCGTGAGAGTAACTAATCTTAGTTAAAAGAACTTGCTTCACAATCATTGAAGAATGAATAAGCTTAAACAAATTCCATGCAAGGAAATGTTCATAATCAAGGAGAAACCTAAATGTAAATGCCTATCAGGGCATGGTCAAATTTGATAGATCCATTGGCATGCCATAAGGTATTTAGGATATTTGTTTATATGATGATTACCACTGTATCAACAATTTTATTGTTACATTACAGATTTCCTGGATTCAGCAGTTTGAGGCTAATGCTCTGAGTGTCTTGCTAAACGAAACTTCAACAAAATCAGAGGCTTAAAGAGGCTCAAAAACAGTCAGTCTAGAGACCCCCTTTTCTGGGATTTGAACACAACTAGAAAGGGGCCATGTTATTTTAAGTTTAGTATTTTATTCACTAGGCCACAAAGGCTCCATACTAATGAGGTAAATAAACATACACCTAGAATCTGACGTTATTGAAGGAGTGTTAACATCATATGCTTCAATAATTTGAACATTCATGTACAGGTATTTGTTACACATATTAAACAGTGATTAATGGAGCATTCACCTATTGTTTCATTGACAATGATTTAAAATCCTAACTCAGATGGCATGCAATAATTGGGATTTGAAGCATCTCATTTTGACAGTATACACATTAGGCTTGTCTCATTAACAGTCCAGATTTCTGGTCTCAAAGGCTATTACTATATTGACTTGATGCCTTGAAAGCACAATTAATGTCGACATGTTGAAAAAGCTTTGTTCACAATTCATTATTGAGACTAGTCTCGTTAGTGAATATGAGAGCACCTTGGTGACTCCATGATATAATTTAGATAGTTGACATTTATAATTCAATAAATAGGAAATCATAATTATGTTTTGTTTGTTTGTAAGGGTTTGACACGAATTCAATAGCATAAGAGTTGTATTGCTATGCTCATTTTGTATGATGTTTAATGCCATGCAAATAATTTTTCATTTATGTAACAGCTCTTCTGGATCCACCATTACTAGACTAGGGCTCTGAAGTGCTTTGCTAAAGGTCACTCCGACGAAACCAGAGATGTCAGTGGGGCTCGAACCAGGGACCCCAGAGAACTAGGACAGTAACCTTAACTACTTGGCCATCAAGGACTCCTTGTTTGGTTTCAATTACTGTAAGGGGTGAAAATGAGCAGACAGTCCATAATGTCAATCAAACCAAATATGGCAGTTTTATGTGTCCAATCAGCCCCTGTGCAGATGTCTCTACATCCTTAACTCTTCTACCATCACCCATATGTACCTTGACATAAAACATCCTTCAAGCAGAATGATGGTCTTGGTGAGCATTTTCTTCATTTGTCACATTTAATACCATATTAATATCATGAAAACACTTGCTATTTGACAATTAGCTCATATTGTTTTCAATTATGGAGCAGTTACAAAATTTCATGAGAGAGAATGGGTTGAAAAGACAGCTTTTTAACTGCTTTGATGCATCTATTTAACTATCCTGCTTCTAATGGTTATAAGTTACATGCATTGTCAATGTTTTTTCATTTTATAAACTGCATACTGTAGACAGTAATATAATGATGATGTGAAAGGACACTTACAATAATTGAACACCTGACGATTTTTCCTATAGACATCTTTGAAATCATCTTTAACACTACAAAAGAAGCTCTAAATTATAGGCAACTTCTTTTATAGTCACACAATCTTCATCTTATTTCTTAAGAACCCAGTATAGTGTATAATGCAATGGCAACAGTTTCCCTGTTATATCACATCTTCCCTGAAATTCAGCAGAACTAGGCAAAGATTCTTAAGCAAAGATCCAAACCAGGAACCCTTGGGTTACAAATCCCCCACTGGGCCATGTATAGTATATTATATAGTACTGACCCCAGGATAACTACAGTCCCCCATGGATCATTCAAGATCCCTAGAAAATCATATTTTCACAAAGTATGATTTTTCCTAAGGAGCAAGTATCGGCTGTTAATGCTTTTAATCTAGTAAAAATATCAGAAGCAATATATAGCAGGTTTAACAGGTTATAACTTATAATGGATCATCCAGGCTCTTTCAATTAGAGGGACTCCAGAAATCTAATTAGAAACAATTCCATTACCAGCAGGCCTGTCTCAAAGGTATGTTTGTACATCAGTGCAAAATTTATAGCCAGTCAGGTATCATTCATTTTCCTACCTCTGCTATCACTTACAACATTCACCTGGGTTCAAGAATGCTTTTATGCTATACTATGTTTGGGGAAGGAGAGGTTTTTTTGGTAGCATTTCATCGACTGGGCTTGAGTTATATTGCGATTTATGAAGATTTTGAAGTAGAAAACAATTTAAATGGTTGTGACAAAATGAGTATTGGTATTAATGAAAGGTTGCAAGGCAGATTCCGCTACTCATGGAGTTTGAACCCTGGACCCTTGTGTCCAGAAGTGGATGCTCTACCCCTGAACCACTGTCCTCCCCAAGAGTTCTGGCAAGAGGTTAAGTTGCTCATAGGAAGCAATTTACCTTGTTGTCACAATAGATCTACGTCTGGATCATTTGGACTTTAATTTCTTAGGACCTCTGCAGATGCATGTAAGCAGATTCTGCCTGCTATATATACCATGCAAGCAATGTCAAGTATTGCATTATTCTCACATTGAATCACTTTGCTTGTTGATGGCTGCCAGACCAGATAACTGTGTGCCCTTTATATGTTTCGTTCTGACATTTAAAGTTTTAATGAAACACAAGTCAGTCTATAACGATCCACTGGTTAGTAGACAGCTGCATTTAATTTGAATCTTGGGTGGTTTTTATACAAACACAGTCATGCAATGAATGCACGCCAATGATGTCTTAATTCATCCATTTTACACCAATTGAAACCAAATGTAATGACTTGGATTAACATCCCCACATTGCTCATAGTCTTAATTTACCGTTCAGACCAAGACTTTGTATACTAAATCCTTTACAAATGTGAAGCACTTTATATAGTCCTGAATTGAATCGTTCATGGTCAATATATAGCCAGCTCCCTTGGTGAAATTTTAAGCTAATGCTCAATTGTTTATCTATGGTGTTTCTACTCTAAAATAAAGATGGAAACTTTAAAAAGAACAAGAAACATATCATCTTTTCGATCCATAATTCCCAACCTATTTGTATTTGGAGTTCTATTTAAAGGTACAATGCTTTGGGTTTCCGTTTTCTGTTTCAGGTAATAAAATCTAATCAGCAGAGTTCTAAGGCAAATCTCAGATGAATGTTTCGAATGCATTAGACACCTGTGCCTATGTTCTGCTGCACATTCAAATGGTTTAACCCTTATATTGCTGGAAACATCTTCATACTTATGCAAACAGGTTATAGCCAGGTTAAACAATATGTCAACAATTTTCTAGTTATATTATGGCTTCCCTGGGATGCGCCACTACTAGCCTAGTCATTTGAAGTATCTTGCCAGGGACATTCTCATGAATCCAACCTCAGTGGTGGGACTCATACCCATGAATTGAGCCACCTAACACCCCTATATCTGGTTCAAACAAATAAGAACAAGTATCAATTGGAAAGTATAAAAAAGGTACAATAAATTTTACTTGCGAAACTGGTTAGGAAACATTGTGAGAAAAGGAGATATTGGATAATCTAAAACAGACTTATAGTGTTAGGGTAAGAAAATACTGTTGTGAAAATGTTGTCTTATATGGGGTAAAGTAGATGTACCGTACATCCGTTACGATTAGTACAACAAAACCAATCTCAAATTTTCTATTGAAGCAGTGATACGCCTTTTGATGTAATATGTACCCATTCATTATTGTTCAATTAAGTTAAAGGCCGTCTCGGAGAAGTGGATAAATCTGTCAATGCTGTTCAAGTGCACAACTTCAGGGATGTTCATAACTTTTTTGATGTGATGTCTGTGTAAATTAGGGATGGGAACGAATATTCGAATATTCGAATATTCGAATTGCGGGTCGAATATTCGAATAGCAAAACAGTATTCGAATATTCGATTTTAATGAACCCATATTACTGTATGTTTACCATAAATTTCATTCAAAAATAATGGTGTTTTATTTTCATTTTCTTCCTCTAAACCGATCCCAAATATCGAAGAACGTGCCTAGCTCCCAGGTGCAGTTACGATGTTTTTACAACGTATGTCACACAGTAAAACACCTGTGACAAATTACCACATCTTTTGACAGTTTGCAAAACGATTAATTCCTAAGTGTGAAAATAGTCGATTTTAAGCCGCTTAATATAACACCTTAATGATCTGCACTTGCTCCTTATTATCCAAAACAAGCCAATCACGCTAATTGACAATTGTCAGTGTCAACCAATCACGTAACTTGTTTGTCGTGAAATTAAACAATTACTCTTTCAATAACCAATCGTAATCATGATTGCATATGCACGAAGACCAATCAAATAATGTGTTAGAAAGTATATTTTTTTTCAGAATCATTTGTCAAACTTATCTTTATTCTAATTTCTACATCTATTCGACATCACAATGTCTCCATCACGTGTCTGGAATTACTTTACTCGTTCTGCCGACAAGTCGAAGGCGACTTGTAATCTGTGTAACCAGGACTTTGGCTATACACAAAAGGTTTGAACAGAGGACTAGTGTACTAGTATTCGGACATGCAGACATTCGGACATCAAAACGAATTCTAAAATCGAATATTCGAATATATTCGAATAGTTCTAGTCGAATATTCGAATAGTGATTTCACTATTCGTTCCCATCTCTAGTGTAAATATATATGTTGAAGGTAGAAGAGCAAAGAAATCAAGAACATGAAATACAAAACATTGTGGCTTAATGAGAAGATAGCCTATCATGAATAGATTCTACTTTTGTCACTACAGTATTTCGAGGGTTCAGTGCAATACTATAGTAAGTGCTTCATGTTCATGAAGCACTTACTATAGTCTTGCATTGATTCCTTGATATAAATGTTGATAAAAGTTGTTATATATGCTTTTTTGTTTATAAATACAATTGTCATTTCATTTTTGGTAAAAGCTTTACAATTTCATTCGGAAAATAAATCATAAAAGGCAATGGGAATAGTTAAAAATAAGAAGAAAATCAAATTATGATGAGTAAGCAGATTTCAATATTTGGGCAGCTCTCCCCCTACTTCTTTTTACCCGGAGTTTAAACACTTGAATAAAAACATAAGGGACACAATATCAATTGCATAAACAAAACATACAAAGGGCACATTATGACAGGCACTTGGCTCACTCGTAAACACTAAGTTTGAAATGCATACAATTTGATTTATGAATAAACCCTTTGTTAATGAATGGACCTTGTGGTATGCACATGCACATTTATTATAATCTTTTGCATTTTGACACCTTCTCTGTTTCAAATGAATAGCTGCAGACTGCATTGTTTACCCAAATACCTCATACGAAATTGTGAGTCGGGTCCAAATTCAGCTTGAAAGTGGACTAGAATAATATCCACTGGGCCATGCAGGACCCCTTCACACTTATATGAAAACCCATTAGAACAGTTTGCTTCAACGATAGGTTGTGATAATATACAAAAATATTGTAAGAATTTCAAGAGCTGTCAAAAAACAGACAATCAACTCTCATCCTAGGTTAGATCGTCCCATTCTAAATTATATACATGCCAGCACCAAAGGATTTAGAAGCAACTTAAGAGAAAATGAGAAACGCATTGTGACGAGCAGGTTCTCCTTTTGTTACCATTATATCTATCTTAAACCTTCATCGTAATACTGTTTTTTAAAAATACTGTCTACATTTTGTTTTCAACTTTGAACAGACCGAAAATTACAATATGAAGGAATGCATGGGTCAATCAAACAAAATTAAGCGACAAACATTTTTTATTTTTCCAAGGGGAGTTTGGGTTTAATGGACGCATGGAGCATATATGCCAGTTTCACTTGAGAATACATTTGTATGATGTCAGATTTGATAAAGCACACTATCCATATCATATCACATTACATCAGAGGCTGTGATAAAGAGGGGGTGTTTCACAAAACTTAGCATGCAGTGTTTTAAAAACTGTGATAAATTTGGTTTTGTTGGTAGTTATCAAAATGGCTTTGACAAGACGTTTCCAATGAGTGCCCTCAAAATAGAGTTAAGATGAGAAATGATGTAGTTAGTAAGACAAACATGTTTCTTTTCTGAAAATTTGTTTCATTAAACATTGCATTGCCTTAAAAAGCATCTTCAATACCAAGATTCTAAATAGTTAAAAAGAAAAAAACGCAATAAATATTTAAGGATAGTTTAATAGTAAATGTGAGAACAGTAAGGCATAATATGTTATAATCTCATCTCAGTTCATTTGTGGTTTAAAACAAATATATCCTGTCAAGAAGGGGCGGGGTACAACAAGAGTAAAGGGTTTGACATTTCATTCATCACTATCAAATTCTCCAAAAGTACCTTTATTTACCCTTTTCTATGTAATAACAACATTTTACGGTGAAATTGCAAATAACAAGTTTGATAAACTTTATTATAACAGTATTATTATTCTACACATTTTAGGTTTTTCACAAAAAAAAAGGAGTCAACGTGTTCAAATGTTTATTTACCAATCCCACCATGTAGGAATTTGCCATCTGTCAAAATTGAAAGCAGCAGCAGACGACACAAAAAAATAGGAAGAAAAAAGCAGTTTCCTTAAGATACTGCACAGAAATTATTGTGCCAATAGGAATTAATTGCTCATTGGAAGATCTTCAACTTTATGTCCCAATGGTTTCTGAATTTTCCTTCATTATATGGGGCAAAGTATTGTGGAGTAATGGATAAATGTCTAAAGAGTATAGGGTTACCATTGACTCATAGTAACAGGTCATGTATCACAGTCAGCCTCCCTGTACAAAGTGATATGTTGTACTTGTTCATGTCAAGGAACACTATTCCACCAAGTTTGTAACAATATAAGTGCAAAACAAGCAACTCCATTGATGAATCGAATTTCAACTCACTGAATCATAGCCAAGGTAGGAAGTGGTTAATAACACATACTACCACCAGTCACTATGAAATTACCTTTTCTCGATTTTACTCCCACCATTCTTTTGGCTATGTATATAATTAAACCCTTTCTCTAATGCATAAACATGGTCAATTTACTTTTAAGTAAGAGGACTCTTATCTTAAGCATAATCACTACTTGCCACAATAACTTCAATATTTTTTCCATCAAAACAATTGATCAATTGGCAATGACTACCCAATTATTGCAGCAGTGCGATTTCTCTGATTGTCATGCTATTTCAAGACGTTCAATACTAAGCCAAGAATAACAATGTCAATGAACGAGGGAACAAGTGACCCTTGGATTTAATGATAATGAACATAACTTTGCCATTACTTTAGTCATTTGGTCTGACTTCACACACCCAGATAGTAGAGATACAGGTAAGGTGGCATTTCAAGATAAGTTTCATTCAGTTTATTAACCACTAAATGATTAAATCTTAAATGTGGGTACTCATAAGATTCATCTGGCCCTGGGGCCCGTTTTACTAAACAACTTACGGAAAATGTTTGCGTAATTCATAACTGATATACATGGATAGTATCTTCAATGAAAGTACAATGTTACAATGTGGCACTTCATTGGAAGCGTCTCGGAGAGACGCTTCCAATGATGTGTCACTTTGCAATATTGCTTCGTCCAATAATGAAATAAGAGGAATTGTTGTTTTAGACTTACGCAAATCTTAAGCGTAAACTGTTTAGTAAAACGGTACCCAGATGTTTCTAATGAGTACTCACAACATAGGGTTTGCAAAAAGAAATAAAAAAGATTAATACAGAAAAAATACCCTAATCCTGATTTTTAGGCTTACAACTTTATCTTTTATAAAACTATGTATTTTTTTTTATTGATGCAAATTGATAATGTTTGAAGAACGAAAAAAAATTAAATGAAGTTCTCTCAAAATGTAGGACCAAAGCTGTATTGAATGAGCTCATTGAATTTCTCTTTTTCCTGGATCTCAATTTGTATTCATAAGTTTAAGCATTACACTTCCTATTAGTTTTTGCGTTGACTAATTTCAGCAGTCAAAGGTAAAACAAAATATATCTTACAATTAAAAAAATAAAACTTCAGCAAAATATCTTGAATCATTTCCTCTCATTATATTAGAAGCATAACATTATGAATGAAGCAGTGTATGGCTGTATGTTCCCCTGGTTTAATAACGCTGTGTGAAAGTCCACCCATGTGTGAAATGGAAATCAATCTCATTCAGGTACGGAGTCCTGTACTTTTACCTGTACCCCTCATGTAATACAGACCTCATGTTAAACATGAAGCAGTTATATATAGACAGAGGTTGGCTTGTTGATTATATAGAGTTTAATTCTGTGTCAACATTTCTTCAGTTTTGTAACAGTTTTTCTTGGATTCACCAATACTATGCTAGGGCTCTGAAGTTTTGTGCTGAAGGACATTCCAACTAACCAGAGGTTTCAGAGGGAACCAAACCTGGGGACCCCAAGTACTGAGTCTGTCATCTTAACTTCATGTACTTGGCCAGGCAGGACACCTAAAGGTGATGGTGAATGTGGATTCATAGATAAAGAATTCGTATTAAGGAAATATGGGCAGAGAAAAACAATGTTGTATGGAACAACATGGTTTTTTCAGATTGAAGCTTTTCAGAGGTATTTGAATAAAATGAAGGCATGGTATAAAACCACTTGACTGGACACATAGAGCACCCAGTGAGTACCAAGTGTCCTACTGCTAGCTCATCAAAGCATATCCTGTGTAGCATCACCAATTATAGTATTATCACGACACAGACACTAAATGTCACATCTGATCTTACAAAGTGTCTAGGATATGAAATATTAAACCAACCCCTCTGTAGCCTGGTCATTCATTTGGTTTACTCTCAACTCTATTCATCTTTTCCCAAGATTGATTTCAAAAGCTGCCAACAGTACTGTTGTCAATAGCAAACAAATATCAGTAAACAGCATTTAGCTATCTTGCAAAGCTATGTTCACTATGGATGGAGGAAGGGCTCAAGTGTGATTTCTTCATCTACATGACTTCAGAACATATCAAGATCCATAAAAAGACTATAGCAACTTCTTGAAAGATGCTGGAATTGCACTAGTTTTGCATTGAACCTTCCCTTTTCTCAATTTTTGACAAAGATTTCTACTATTTTGTTTTAACTTCCGTCTACATGTACTTTAAGTGTTCAAAATATCCCATATGAAGGTTAAAATAATCCCATGTGATTCAAACGCCTTTCATTGTCGTCAATATGTAATAAGCATCTCTGACTTGGACAGGTAAATGAAGGTAAGTGACCTTATTATCACACCGAATTTGAGGGCCTTTTATCAGGCATCTACCTCTAGAGCCATCTTTAAACTGAGCTAAAGCATGCATTCATTTCATATTTCACATGGTTATTACATTGCTTCAACATTATTTTAGTTATGATGATGGAGTGCGACTCCAATCTCAAAGGCCAACAAGCCTAATCGAACCACCCGCATAGATTCCTCTCTCATGAAAATCTGTATGCTGTCACCAGGATTTGAACCCACCCCGAGAAAGGCCATATATGAAGGAATAAGATAATTGTTTATGGGAAAGAAGAGTAAAGGTTACAGACAGAGCTAGATAAGATGCCTAAGAAATGAGAATTACCTAGAGGTTAGGATATGTTTTAAGGGTAGGATCATTTATCATCAAAACTTGAGGCTTTAAAACACCTTATGTATGGTTATCTTTTAACCAAAATAGTTTCATCTCACAGTATGTGACCTAACTTTGGGGAGTTTCATATAAAAGATGTTATCTAAAAATGGTTGAAGAGTAATCACCTTGTGAAATAGGCTGGCATCCAAATAAGGGTAAATCTATTTCAAATTACAACCAAAAAGCATATAAAGAAGCTAAGACACTCTATATGAAGCCCTGACTTGGTAGAAATAAATGTTTAAGAAAATTGTTCCTTTCTGCCATTCATTTTTTCTTAAGTCCTGCTAGCGGTAGCAAAAAACAAACAGAAAAACTGCTCATTTCAAGCGAGTTTTCACTGAAATTTATTTATTAAGATCATTTTTACATTGTATCAACATTATTTCAGTTATGTAACAATACCCAACTCTGAATGATAGAGGAAGACCCTGTACTCAACTGTCTATAAGACTGGTCAGGCCAGGTAGAACCATCAGCATTTTGTAAGTCAGTCGGGAAACTATCTCTCATGAAAACCCATATCTCTAACGTGATTTGAACTCACATTTCATTTATATTTACCAAAGTTTCTCCCCTCAAATTAATAGATCATTATTATTTCATTCCTTGAAAGTTGCCCATCTGCATTTGCTTTTAATTTGGACCAGACACAAATCCATAATGAAGGAATGGATAACAGAAAAAAAAACTCAAATACCAAAATTAACTATCAACCGCTGTGTGTCTGGAGTCTGTTATGAAATTAGCCCTTCTGCAGTTTATAATGTAGTAAAGGCATGGGGCTTATCTGTCTGTTATATGGAGGTGCATACCAGACCGGTTTGTGGTTTTGGCTGGCTCCCAAATTGCTTAAGGGGCATCAGTGCCAAGGTAACAACAGCACATGAGTGTTTACAATCAGCCAGATAGTATTACCTGGTGTAGCCTTACACAGCCTCCTTTTGGTGAAAAAAACAACATCTAAAACAATTCAAAGCATGAGTGATGATTCCTTGTCAGAATTTGAAAGAACTTATTCATGAAAGTTCATGAATGTTAAATGGTCGTTCATGAACACAGAACTTTTCCATGACATTGAATAACAAATTCATGAACATCAAGTACAGGTTCATGAAAACATTCATGAACAAGTTCAGAACAGCTTTGCATTCATGAATATTATCCTAACCGGCATAATGAGCAGTAATACATAAATTCCTTAAGGTCTTTAGGTTTTTGTTTTGTTTGTTAAGATGATCCCAAGGTCATTTCCTCCTGCCTTTTTAGAACAGGTAAATGAAGCCAACAGATAATACAAGAATCATCTGTCAAGAACAGCTGTGATCATGAGTTATAACAGATACTATAGAAAACAAGTTCACTTTCCCTGACATTATGTTTTATACATTTCCAAGAACTTGTATGATCCAGGTTATCAGTAGATACAAGCCTGCGGGTAATCTCACATTCTAACAACCCAAAAGGTCATCACACAGGTTCAAATCAGACTATAGTAAGTGCCTAATACACATAAAGCATTTACATAGTATTGTACTGAACCCTTGATTAATGACTGGTAAAAACTGATTACTATAGCAGTCAACAATCATCAATTTAAAAAGATTCAAATTTCTTTTTGGTGTTAGGCATTAACTATTATTGATTAACACCATCATCATTTGATGAATTGTTAAGTCATAAAAAAGAAATAAGAGACAAGGGGTGGGGAAATTTGATTGGTTTACTTGTCTGTAAATGCTGTCTTTTTCTGTACTTATTAGGTAAAAATTCACTTGTTCACTCAGGCATTTGGAAAAGCTGGGCAATACGGACAATTGACTTTGCCACCCCTGGTTACGTATCGGACATTGTTGCAACATTAGACTTATGGGTATTTATGAAACAACAAGGATGAAATTCGTAAATTGCTGACACTATCATCTTTTCAAGGTCACCATCATACCTTTCTCAGTCAACTGTTAAATTTCTTAATCATAAAACAGCCCCAAGCAAAATTATTCCACTCAACTGGGTTGTAATTTGGTAGCTTTTCCGCAAAAGTGGCTTCAAGTCAATTAAGCACCTTTAACATTTTAACGTAGAAAACCATTAATCCACCATTTTGAAACTCTTTCATCAGGGGCCCGTTTTACTAAACAACTTACGGAAAATGTTTGTGTAAGTCATAATTGATTAACATGGATAATATATTCAATGAAAGTACAATATTGCAATGTGACACGTCATTGGAAGCGTCTCGGAGAGACGATTCCAATGATGTGTTACTTTGCAATATTGCTTTGCCAAATATTGAAATAAAAGGACTTGTTGTTTTAGACTTACGCAAATCTTAAGCGTAAACTGTTTAGTAAAACGGGCCCCAGATTACTTCAGTCATTCTTGGTAAACATGGTTCACAAGACAGATGTATACCGAGAATGACCAAAGTAATCTGACGAAGGAATTAATTTCATAAAGGCGGGTAATGGACTTGCATGGTAACATCTAGGTTCATATCTTACGGCTCTCACAGTTTCAATTTTGAGATAATACCCTCAATAAGGTAGTCATTTCAGGTAACCTTGGATGACCTTTAATCATATCTTGAAATGGCCAGCGTCTAGTGTCAAACATCGGATTAGATCTAAACTTGGCTGTTGTATTATGGATTATGGGATGAGTGTCTTGCCTTGGTTTCAGACTCTCTCTCTGTACATTTAGCCCACAGTCCTATATCATTTACTTGGGTCAACCATCATTATAGTCTAGAGACCTATACAGATAGAACAGAACTATAGCTTTTTACAAGAGTGAAACATTTAGTCAAGAGCCAGAGCTGTATATCATTATTAACTTGGGTGGACCATTTAGTCCAAAATAGGTGATAAAATGAATCTCGATGGTTCAATGCAAGACTATAGCAAGTGCTTCATAAATATGAAGCACTTGCTATAGTATTGCACTGAACCCTTGAAGATTCTGTGTACAAATTCTAAACTATATTTCTTTCTTGGCTAAGCAACATACAGATTCATCTTTATTAGGGTAACCCTGTTAAATTAAGGAAATTCACTTGAAGTTAATACCTAATAATTTCAAACAAAGGCTTCACAAAGTGGAGTGCTGATGCATCTTTGAGTTAGTGCTTGCATAGGCTCACCCTTTTGCTATATACTCGGACAATTCAACTAAAACTTCGGATAACAAATAAAATAATTATTTAATTTCAGCCGAACTTATAGGGTAATCATGGTAATTAACGACCCCTCGAAAAAAGAATTTACTATTGCTTTGCACTTGACCCTAGTATCATTCCAGAGACAAAACTGCAATGAAAGCCAAAGCTGATAAGTCCTGTAGCAATTACCCAAGTTATATGGCCTTGATGAATCACAGGTAGGTTCACACACAGAATATTTTCCTTGTTAAAGTACTTTTGTTTGTTGATTCAATTACACAGACCTAATTAACCTTCGACTTGGCTCTCCAAGAATGCTTTCCAAACTAATGATCTCTTTATCATTTGAAACATAAGGTATGAGATTTTTGCCTCCTCAAAATGTTGGCTTGTAGGGAAATTGAATTGCAAATCCATGCTTTTTTTTTTTTTTTATAAATTGCAACACTATCTTCACTTCACTAAGGGTATCTATCTCCTTCTAAAATGTTGGCCAAAACAGATTTACAATGTCACACTATAGCCCTTGAAGAGGAAATGCATTTGAGAGGTTGAAAAGCTCCATGGTGCATTTCCTGTCTATAAACAAACATCAAAGGGAAGCCTTTGCAGCCCAATTATTGCATGACTAAGGTCAATTATCACGGGTTCGACGCAAGACTAAAGTAAGTGCTTCATGTTAGGATGAAGACTATAGTCACTGCTTCATGCTTTCAATTAAGATATACAACACAAATATATTTTGAGCTTTGAATAGCTGTTCATAGGTTTTTCAAACAGTTGGATGATGGGTTTCTCATTCCATAAACATGTTTTTTTCTTATGTTAGACTTTCTACTGCTTGAGCAATGTATGGTGTTTAACAATGTGTCAAAAAATGTTCAGGTATGTAAGGACTTTCCTGGATTCACAAGTACTAAGGTTGGGCTCTGAAGAAACTTGTCAAGAGCCACTCCCACAAAACCAGAGATATCGGTGTTGCTCTAACCCAGGTCCCCTGAGTCCTAAGTCCACCACCTTAACCACTTGGCCACACTGGACCTATGCATGAGCATAAAAACCTAAATACATGAAGTAAATGGCATACAATCCCATCATGAAGGTTTTCTCTGATAGTGAAGTAATATAAGAAGGTGACTGGACAAGTAATTAGTTTGCCTGACCTCACACATTGGGTGATGGGTTTACACACCCAATCAAACACTTACACTGTCAGCCTTTATGAATTGTTTACCTGGCTCCCAATGACAGTTCTGACCCATCATTATCAAAAACAATATTGACCTCCATAATCTTATACCTCATATACAGGGGTAGAAATATAAAATGTGCATACTGCCCAGTTTGTCTAAAAGCCTGAACAGACAAGAGAAATATAACTGAGATTTACTCATTGAGAGTAATTTCTCCTTTTCCCACAATGTTTTTCAGAGTATGTCAAATGTTGTTATTGTTTTGGTAATGGGTTAAAGTCCTAATGGGGTATTGGGTCATCTTAGGGCTGACCTCTTCCTATAGCCACAGGGAGGCATTGATAACAGACCATTTGAAAGTTTATATACACCTTAATTTAAAGTTAAACTACAGAGAAATGGGGGCGGCACTATAATAAACAGTCAATTTGATGTATCAAATCTCACACCATTAAATGACATTTAATTTCACCCTTTTGCTCATTCATACCCTGTCAATTAACTCTTTACTGAACAACACTTCTTCAAGTGAAGAGAAAGGCTTGTATATAATATGGAATAGATATCATAATGGGATTGGAAATACTCATAATAGAGGAATTATATATCATGAGCAATTTCTTTATTCGTCAGTGTGTGGGTTTCTACATCATTTGTTGCAGGTGCATTCAAATTTGTTTAAATGAGCTCAGTAAAACATTAGCCTATGGCTGAAATTACCATAAGCATGCAACAGTTTTAAAATAGATTGCCATGCCTGGTCCATTTAGAAGAGGTATAACTCCTTCCTACCTTAGCAGCCTATAACAACTTCTGTACATCAGTTGGGGAACTATCTCTCATGAAAACCAAATTGACAGTACAAGGAATCAAACCGACAGAGAGAGAGGGACAATGTGATTTCAAAGTCTGTACTCAAACCACTTGGTAATGAAGGCCCCATATATCTTATATATAGAAGCATGTTTTCAGGCAAAATGAGTTGAGTCAGAGCATTTCTCCCTTTTAAGGTAGAGTACCCATAATCTGCCAATTTGAATTTCTTTTCTTCATTGTATCACTTTGGTTATTCTCAGGATACATCAGTTTGGCTCGAAACAATTGGCTTTACACCGACTAGTTTCAGGCCCTACCTATGTATACAGAGAATGAACAAACTGATCTGACGCAAGAATGAGTTTCAAAATGGTGGATTAAGGTATTCTACCTTAAACCATTTCCTGCTATCCACAATTATTGGATGTTTTATGGTTATGAAGTAATATGGTAATCCAGTATACAGGGACACGTGTATATAACTTTGCTTTTACAGATACAGACAGCCTCGTTTCAAACTTGTGAATATGTTTAGCCTCGGGCTTAATACAGATTCATTTTAGTTAGACAAGTGCATTGATAACACATTCCGTGTTGTTTACAGTGGCTTGCATTAGCTCGACATAAGAGTTAACTTTTGACTTCATCTATCTAGTAATCAACCCATCATACTCTGTAAACGCCTTAATTTCTGTTGTTTTTACAGATTGAACGAGACATACAATCCTTTAATTAATGAGGCAATTGGTTTTATACACTTGACCCAAGAGTATGATTTTAACCTTTATCAGTATTTATCCCTTAGAATGCTGGGTAATTTTCTAAAAATAGATTTGTATGTTGTCTGCTTTCCAAAACCTTACATATCTGCTTAATTTCGATGAGGAGAGATCCTCAGAGTGGCAAACAGGTTAGATCACAGCGCAGTCATCCAACTTACTTGGCGGCTGGTCTAGATCTAACAAGTTTGCATAAGCATGAAGTCGGATCAAGCACTATAAGGGTGAAGTTTAAAAGTACTACTCCGAATATTTTTGTAATACAACATAAACATCCTTGGGCATTATGTGTATATATATATATATAATCTAACCAAAAGATCCAGATTTTTTACATTTTTGCCGTTTAATTAAGTCATTGTCAAATAATGTATTCTTCTCTCACCATTGAACAGTCTGTTTATCTTGGAAAGCAGTCGTTAGCTTAGAAATTATATTGTACCGATTTAATGAATTAATAACACTTATGAAATATGAGGTTTCTGAGCGATAAATGATGACTTAAGATTTCACTATGTCCCTGTAACTTAAATTCTGTATGGTGTTGAAAGCTGTGTCAAAAATTGTTTGGTTATGTTATGGCTTTCCTGGATCCACCAGCACTAGGTTGTGACATAAAACATTTTGCAAGTTCAACAAAACACCATGTTAAACCACCAGGATTGTCTTCACTTATTGACCTTGTATCAACAACAACCACTTATCCCATTACCAAACAATGACAACATTCAACCACTTTGTTGAAGACGACTCTGGAAAACATTGTGGGAAAAGGGGAAATTGCTCGCTAAGAGCAATTTCTCCTTTTCCCACAAGGTTTTCTGCTCTATCAGGAGATTATATTCCAATTTCAATCACATTTTGAAATGTCGTCTGCAAACCTTTTCAATTTGGGACAGTCGATTATCTGTTGTTTGGGAAAGGGTTAAAAGGCTTCAACAATAAAGACCATTCTATCATCATCCAAAAATGTTTGATGCAAGAGGATGACGTACAGAGTTATTTCAAGTGAATACACAAGTATAACTAACCCTTAGAATGCTGGGTAATTTTCTAAATATAGATTTTTGTGTTGTCTGCTTTCCAAAACCTTAAGTATCTGCTTAATTTTGTTGAGGAAAGATACTCAGAGTAGCAAACTTGTTAGATCACAGGCCAGCCCCCAACTTACTTGGCGAATGGCCTGGATCTTACCTGTTTGCATAAGCATGAAGTCGGTTCCAGCACTATGTGCATGGCATTGAAACCTTTTTAATATCTTTCTTTCATGTCAAGGAAGAAAGTAAAGCTTAACTAAAATGTTCTCTACAATCATCTCATTTATATACTGTCAAAGGTTACCCACAACATAAGCTTCAAAGGTAAATGAATCAGAAAAACAGAAAACCTGAGAAAACATGGATGATTGTGGTTTGGGTGGGAGCATGGAGGGATTGACCAGAATTTTAATATGAGTTAGAAAATCCATTTGTCAAGTTGTGTAGGCGAATGTACAGATCCATTTTACCTAATTGAAAAAGATATGAATCCCTTAAACCTATTATGGAATGTTTTCTGTATTGCAACCAACTAGAGAGTTCAATGCATGACGAAAGTAAGTGCTTCATGCTTGTGAAGCCATTACTATTGACTTTGAGCAGAATTGATGGTGATTGATCTAAGTTGTAAGAATTATTTTCACAATAATTGATGTAACATAAATAAGATTAAACTAAACTGTAGTCTTGCATTGGACACTGGAACTGCTGCGGAAGATATAATCCTTTTCCTCTTAAAAATATTCGTTATAAAGTACCTGCAGCTTGCAGATAATTTAAAAAGAAATATTGCGACAAACGAGAAACATGCTTGTGAAGACCAATTTGATCTTCGTTACAATGGTACCTACCAAATGTATAAAGGAAATTCAGATTCAAAATGCAATTCATATCACTTATGCCTTACATGTTACATTTTGGACAAGTTCCATATACCATTTTAAGGAATTGTGCCATCTTTAATTAATCTATTACTTTGTTTTCAATTAGTTTGAGACACCTGAAGCAGATTAAAGAAAATACTGAGACTGTGCCCCATGTTTTTGTATGGCCATCTGTACATACCATGTTTAAATGGGTATTTGCAAAGGAAGTATTTACTTAATGAATCAGCATAACAAAAACACAATGTTCTAGTTCAAAAGGTCAAGAAAACAGTTTCTCGCGTCTGCTAATTCAATTGGGCATATGAAGTATATTACAGTGAACTTTTGGAAACTTGCTTTCACTGCAGACAGTTTTGTTGTTGTAAAGGTTTTAGGCCTTTCTCTAAAGGGAATTGTTCTCAGATGAGTCAAATGTGTTTCCTGATGATTGTAATAAGCAATTTCTCCTTTCTCACAATGTCTTTCCACAAGGGTTAATGATCTTAAGTCAAATAATATCCATCTACAAGACCAATGAATTGATGCCAACTGGGCTGCATTCAAATTGTTGGAGAAGTTTTTACCTTCTCTTAATTCATGAGCAAATTTCATAACTTAATGTAACACACAAAATTAATGTAGAAGACCGTGTTCGGTGACATTGTGTAAAGGTAAGACTTTGATTATTGTGAACAAACATAATGCTATTTATTGTTAAATTGCTTTATCATATCCTTTAATGACAGACATGATCTTTTAAGACTTTTTAGCTGCTGGTAATATCTTCTGTTGCCAAGTACAAGGTGAGAAGGGCAAAAATTTATAAAATGTTGATGTTCAAGGCCAGACCATTGTCTGCAGTAGGATTGAAAGGTACATTTCTTTTGTTAATTAACTGTGTCTGTACATATATTAATTTGGCAAGATGTAATGTTGTTCTTTTTCTTGAATACTTCATGACATTAATAAACATTGGCAGGGGTTTTAGCAATGTCTTGATCATACAGTCTCCCGAATGTGGATTTTTAACTTGTCCAAATTGAAAGGACCAGCAGAAGACAAAAATGGACAAAACACAAATCATGATGCAATTGTGTGAAAATCACTGTGACAAAAAGGGATGAATTGCTCATTAATAACAATTAATCTATAAAATTAATATCAAGTGGTTTGTAGAGATTTCGGCAGCAGATTGTCTAGGTGAGATTTTATGGGGTAAAGAGTAAACGTCTGCATTTGCAGTTTTCTTTAGCAGACATCCATGGGTTCACATTTAATTATTTAAATACCTCAGGTTTTACCTCATGTGGGGTGACAGATTAAAGGTTAAGTGTGTGACGCCATAAACCTGCCCATATATGGTTAAAAACCGAATTTTAATCCCCACAACCTTTACAGGAAAACATCCCATTTCAAACCTTTAAAAATGGAGGGAAAAAAGACTTTTTGATTCAAATCAGTTCTGTTTGCAAAATGTTTGCTGTTTATTTAAATTGGGTTTTTGTTTTTATTTTGATCAACAAGTCAACTAAAGATTGTTTACAAAAATTCACCTACTCAGCCTCAGGGTCTTGTTCCTAATGATATATTTATATGCGTTGTGAGTTGTTTTATACTTAAATGATGAATATAATTTTGTATCACCATAATGTAATGGGTTGATGCTTTCCATAACATAAAAGCCTTTCCATGTCCCTCATGACAAATGCATCGGTGACAATAATAGTGAAGTATGAGTTGCTCATCTTGATCAAATCCTCTTTTAGTCAACACTTTTCTTATATTTATCAATAATTGGCTTTTAAATTTGAGTCTTAGATAAGTGTATCTAACACTGTCTGCATCAGGTTACGGATAACCCAAATCGCAAGAGTTCAATAAATCTTCAACACAAAAGTCTGAATGGGATAATATAATTCATATTCCAAGCTTTGAAGTTTGAAATGAAATCAAGTTGATATATTGCATAAGACAGTTTATTCCTTATTTAATAAATCTTCAACACAAAATAACATCTAATAAGTTCAAGATTAGATTTAACTTGCCTTCTTGTGTACGCAGTATATTGTCGGGATATTTGATATGTTTTGAAATAATGAATGCAAGCAGAGAACCACATAAGAGCCATATTCAGCAAGCTATCATTTCCATTTATTTATAAGAGTGTTAACATCGTATCAACATTATTTCAGATAGGTTGCAATGTCCTGGGTACCATTTTACTAAACAGTTTAAGCTTAAGATTTGCGTAAGTCTAAAACAACAATTCCTCTTATTTCAATATTGGACGAAGCAATATTGCAAAGTGACACATCATTGGAATCGTCTCTCCGAGACGCTTCCAATGAAGTGCCACATTGCAACATTGTACTTTCATTGAAGATACTATCCATGTTTATCAATTATGACTTACACAAACATTTTCAGTATTGTTTAGTAAAACGGGCCCCAGCTCATAATGAAGAAGTAAGACTCAAATCTTGACTGCCCAAAATGGCAGGTTGAACCATCGGTATTCCATAAGTCAGACATGCGGCTACCTCTTATGAAAAAACGAATATCAATTCCATACATGTCATCATCCATTATTAAGTTGACCTTATTCAGAAAAAAACAAACTCAGATGACCCGTAATATAAAGGATTTATTGCAAGAAAGAACATTAGATTTGGTAATGCAACTAAGGGAGAAATCAATTAATGAACTGTTGCTTAATCACAAACAGGAAGTCCTGACCCCTTTTTGACCCCTGATAAACAGTAGTATTGATGAGAAATTTATAAGTGCATTACAACTCAAGGACTTCATTATTTGGACTTTTTTGTTTAACACTGATTTCTTGTTTGTTTGTTTGTTTGTCTGTTTGATGGCTATTGCTGTTTCAACACTTTTTCAGCTATTTAATGGCTTTCCTGGATCCACAAGTACTAGACTAGGGCTCTAAAGTGACTTGCCAAAGGTCACTCCCACGGAACCATGGGTATCAGTGGGGCTTCAACCTAGAACTCCAGAGTTCTAAGTCTGCTAACTTAACCACACAGGACCCTTACTTTTTTCTTACGAAATTAAGTTATTTTACAGCAGTCAGTATACCTATCCATGCCCTGGTATACCCTCACCAGTAATACAGCAATGCCATATAGATATGATGATCAAACTTTGAGTGGGTTAACAATTCTAAGGATGATGAAAAAATAGAGTTTTGGTATGGGGTCAGTCAATCATAGAAAAGTTTAGGAAAATTTAACCTGTTCAGGGTCTTCCCCAGGCCTTTAAATTGCGCTGTGTTGGTTCCCCTTCCATGCCCCAACCCCCAGCATCAAGCACTCCATTGCCTTAACCCATTACCAAACAATAACGACATATGACCATTTTGTTGCAGACAACTCTGGAAAACATTATGGGAAAAAGAAAAAATGCTCATAAAGAGCAATTTCTCATTTTCCACAATGCATTCTTCCCTATCAGCAGAATATTTTTCAATTTCGACACATTTCGAAAATGTTGTCTGCAAACTCTTCCAATTTGGTGTTTGGTAAAGGGTTAACAAAATTCTGGGGAAGACCCTCCTCAAAGAGACTGCTGTTCAACCTTATGAGCAAACTCTCTCTATCTAGCATATGTCCTCTGTCATGTGCTACAGGTTCATTTTAAGTGTTCTTTACATGTGAGGAACGAAATTGGTATCAAAGTTTATGTGTCATGTGTTCAGTATAAGGCTATTGTAGGCGTTTCACACGACAAAAATGAAGAATTTGCTTGCACTGAACCCATATTTATTGTAGAGAGGAAAATCTCACCTTCCCCCAGGTGAGGGTAATATACTATAAAATAGGACAAACCTCCTGAAGGGTTTGCATAAAATCAATACACCAACTCGTTAAATGTGAGTTATTGATACAGGATGGCTGTTCATTAAACCATCTTCAGAGAGTAAATCCTGAGCAGAAATGTCAACAAATCAACAGATACACCTTCACATACAGAACACTGCATTGTGTATCTAAATGACCCAATTAGCGAGCGCTCTAGTCAATTAGCCAGACCTATTAACTATATATGGTATTGCACCTATTTATAGAATATGCAGCATACTATAACGCTGGTTGCATATATGCTATATCACTACTATACTTCATTTTTTTAATCATGTTTAGCTCTTAACCAAATAATTAGTCATTGATTTTAAAAATTAAATAAATTACTGGCAGTAATTAACATAGCAATATAATTGGAAGATCTTTTTTCATAATTGGTGCCATAATTGGATATATAAATCCATTCCTAACTTAAAACAAGGTTAGACTGCAAATACATGTACATAAGACCGTAATTCTATTGTGCCAAAAGGGAAATTGCTCATGAAAATTATAGGTTTTAAAACTATTTTATTTTACTTTAAATTAGTCGTCATCTCTTGATGCATACGATATGGATAGCACTCAAAACTCAATATATATGTAAGAATTGTGGTATGCTGATGTTTTTAGAGGTATTTTCACCTATGGCAAGTCATATATATCATCAAAAGGTACCTAGGGGTTTACCAGGCATGCTTTTCACTTGGGGCAGATATCTGGTTTAAGTCTTGTTTCCCTAACACTGTGTTTTAAAGTGACATTCATTACTTTACAGCTAACGTTATAAAACTTCGCCACAAAGGGAAAAATGATTCAATAACCTTGTTTACCCTTTCAAACTAGTTTGAAACATTCTACGAATATTAGAACTGACTTAATGTAATTAATTGGTGATTAGTTGGTTTCTTTCTCAACCCTTCAAAAGTTGTCTGCCGTAGATTACAAATACTCACATGTTTGAGAAGGGTTAAAGCTAAGGTCAACAGTCTACTGCTGGCTGTGTTATCCAGCCTAGACCTAATGTAAACACAGGAGAAAAATCTTGTATTTTCAGTTATGTTTAGGGTGGGGCAGAATTAGGACGATGTACTTGTACAAATCAGCATGGGATTTGATATAGTGATTTATCCTTATTCATTGATGTTGATAACACTTCTTTGCCATGTACTGACAAACCCAGAAAAGGAACATTGGACAGGTGTTAAGTGTTAGACAGAATCATCTGAATCTGTCCTAATTGACTGAGTCCACTAAACTTGGGTCATTTAGTCATTTAGCATTAAACCCTATCCCTCATATAGAAATGTTTTTATTAGCCTGAATTGAAACTATAAGCATACAGTGATTCCTTTGTTATTGTAATATTGAATTACATTTCATTGTAATATTGAATTACATTTCACTGTGAACTTGGTTAGGAACCACATGTAACCTTTTGGTCAAAAAGAGAAATTGCCAGTTTGGAGAGATTCCCTTTTAATCTCAATTGCTTTTCAACCTTTCTGTTGTAGGTATGATAATGATGATTAACATGAAAGTGAAGGGGTTACTCATGCTATTCATAAAGTGGACTCAATGATTTTGCTTCCTGTAAGGATGTTATACAATGTGGGCCTAGCATTAATATACATGTTAATGTGAAATAAATGTCATTCAGTATTAACAGTCATTGCATGAAATTTGAACCTGTGATTGAAACCAGAAGATGGCAAACATACCAGCAAAAGCAGAAAACAATAATCCCCAGTGTGAAAAATTGTTTCCCAGTGATGTAGCCTTGTAGGGTAGAAACTACTGAAAAGGTGAAACTAGTCATATCTAGTTAAGTTATAACCATTGAGGTATAAGATGAAGTTGCTCTATATGAACAACATCACTTTTCTTCACAGTGTTTCATGCATTATTTGCACTAGTAAAGACATAAAACAACTGGAAATTCCAGCACAGACCAGAGCACGCTTAGGTATTGACAATCTATATTTAGCATTTGTGTTACCTATCCCCTTAATAACAGGTTTAACCCTTCACCAGACAATAACGACATTTGACCAGTTTGTTGCAGACGACTTAGGATACAATTGTGGGAAATGATAACATTGCTCTTAACGAGCAATGTCTCCTTTTCCCGCAATGTTTTTTCCTCATCAGAAGATTATTTCTTCAATTTCATCACAATTTAAAATGTCGTCTGCAAAATCATTCAATTTGGGACAGATGACAACTTGGCGTTTGGTCCAAACGAAGACAGACATACATATATAAACAGACAGACAGTTCGACTTACCGATATTTACAATCCTTATTCCCTCATCCCGCTCGAGAAATTCCAATGCTTTTGTCACATTCTCCAACTTTTGCGTCCTGAAGTTGGGTCGGCGGTTCATGGACTTGAACTTTTTACCGGAGAGGACCTCGACGAGTGCCAACAGCCTCAAACCATCGGACAAGTCGGTTTCCAGGTTCGACAGCGTCTTGTTCACTGTCTTCAGGTGCTCGTTTGCCCATCTTGTGAAGGTGTTCTTCTGAATTAGCTTCCATGCAGCATCGTCTGCTAAGTCTCGTTCGGTGAGAGGCATTTCTTCGTCCTCACTGTCCAACAAATCCTCGTCGTATGCACTCATGTTTACGGTCGGAGGGGGCGTGTCAATAGCGATAAACTAGCCAATTAAAACGCGTCGTTTCCCAATTAGTGTGATGTCGGTGTACCACTTGTAAACTTGTCAACCTGAGTCGTGTTTCTTTCTGTCCGTCTTGTTTTCTCTCTGTCTTTGATTGCTTCTTTAATTAAACCTGAAAGTATAGAATGTTAACGACTGTTAAGAGATATTTTTCTAACTGTGTATAAATGTGGATATGTGTCCTTGTAATGTCATCAGAAATTGTAGAAGTTGGCGGAAACATCTGCTGATATTTATACAAGTATGTTGTTCACTTAAAATTCCGAACTGAATGACCACTGCCGGTCCTTCAATTTGCTACCACATATTCATATATCTATTAAAACTGCATTTCAGAATGCATTGTTAGAAAGATATAGGAACGACCAGTATTACAAATTACATAGCATTGTGAATTAATGATGAACCAATGTTAACAAGATTCTTCTCTGTTTTGTATGCACAGTACCAGATACATAGATAACTGTTATCTTTGTCTCAGCCAGTACCAAAGATTCCGTGTCATTTCTGACATTGTATTCAATCTGTATACATCGCAAATCGCAAATATATAGAAAAATAGGTAATTGGAAACTTCATCATAAATTATAAATGCCAGGGTAATGTCATGAATGAGGCGGCCTGAGAAATCGCCACCAATGACTAGTGAATTTACAGTTAGTGCAAACAGAGACATAGATGTTATCTATGTCTCTGGTGCAAAGGAATAGCGTAGAAGAAGTCGTAAGAAACTGGTTCTGTTTGACCAAAGAAATTTTCATTCATTCCCAAATCCATTAACAATATTTTTATTCTTCATGTATCATTTGATAATGGGATAAATTGCACTTTCCAATTTGGTTGTCTTCTGTTTAATATCTTCACCCATCCCTTACTTTGAGATTTTATCAATGGTCCAAGTTGAAAGCACCAAAAAATCACTGCTTCAAAGCTTAGAGTAAGAAAGAAAACGATCATAAACTAATACAGTTTCGAAGTCTATGACGCATTGTTTGTGTTATTCGATAGCAGTGTTTATATAAACGAGTCAGGTTAATCTTTAACATGATAATTTAAACCCTTCAATTAACGAACCTTTCCTACTACTAAGGCCATGTCAACAAAATCAGTCCGTGTTCTTAAACGAGTGGACCTACATTCAAAAGATGTTATCAAGCAGAGTATAGGAATAGTTTCACCCATTACCAAACGCCAACTTTTCTACTGTCTCAAATTGAAAGAGTTTGCAGACGACATTTCAAAATGTGTTGACATTTAAAAATAATGTTCTGATAGGACAGAAAAACATTGTGGGAAAAGGAGACATTGATCGTTTAGAGCAATTACTCCTTTTCCCGCAATGTTTTCCAGAGTCGACTGCAACAAAGTGATTAAAAGCCGTTATTGTTTGGTTATTGATTAAGTCATAAGCATCTATTGATTCGGAATTGTAAGTTGATTCGTCAGTGTTTTTGGGGAAAGGTGGAAAGGTACAATCGGAAATGTTTGGTATGACACATCTATGAAAAATGACCCCTGCGTACAACCGTTTTAATTAGCTTATAAAATGCAACAACATACCTTTGGGATTTCTACGAAAACTGTAGATGTAATGTTACTACCATGTTCTGTTCAGCCACAAGACGTTATGACATCGCATCTACGTAAACTGCTGACTCGGAAAAGCATATGCTGCTTACACAATGCTTGTCCGAATCTGCACTTCACGAATGTCCAACTTTGAATTATAAGAATTGATCTCCAAACACTGCCTTATTTTATAGGAAGACACCGAGTTACAGATTAACTTAAATGGGATGCATCAGCTGATATAGACGTGTTTGGAGAACCGTTCTTTAAATGCAAAACATTCGCTAGAACAGGTTAGCGAATGTTTAACAATATTAAGACGGGGTGGTATACGGTACAATGGTTTCCATAGTGCACCCTCTTGGAAGTATCCGTCATCGGGTAGCTCAATATTTCCGATTACAGCCCCACCCAAATCAATGGCTTATCTTATTGGGTTTTTGTTTTGCATTGCATTATTACGAATCAAAATTTTGCTTTATGTAGTATACGATTCGTCTATATAGCTGAATATTGTAATGCAATTATCATATTTCAACAGGTTAGGCGATGAGACTCTCCTATTAATACCACATACGTTAATCCCTTAATGTGGTTAGCCATTTTACTTAACACTCCTTGCTGCATATACCTTTTGGAACTTTTCGAACTATTGACGGAAAAGAATATGCGTTGTACTGTTAATGTTAGCAAGAGCTCCTAAGCCAAAACGCCTTTCTTCCTTATCAAAGAGGTACTTTCAAGGTGGTTTTTTTCTTTCTTAAAGTTTGAAATGTCGTTTGCTAACTGAGGCTGTTTGGGACGATCAGACATGTGTCGTTTGGTAAATAGTTCGTCGCGTCAAATGAAAGACTTTCATTTTGGAAAGGGACCGATTAGTCATTAACGTGTTAAGATTGTTTTGAAAAAAGGAAACACATGGCAATGTTCTGTTAGTTTTCGCATGTGATTATATCTACATTTGCACCCCATTGGTGTTCAATGTAGGCCCATGCGCAATCGTTCGAATACACCAGGTAAACGACGTATACCGACGTAAAGTAAACACCAGTTGCCGTTAGATGATAACGCATGCGAATTAACCGCAATCAATCTTCGTAAGACCTTTTACCAAACAAGTTCATGCGTTCACTGCTCTTTTGAAGACGACTTTTAGAATCGTTGTTTGAAAAGCAGACATTCTTTTTGCAAACAAGTCTTTCCTATCCAACATGCATTTATACATCAGCAAAAGGGAATGGAATTGATTTCGATTTTGATTTCGATTGGCGTTTGCAAACGTCTTTTAAAACAAGGGCGAACATAATACTATCTTCTAATAAAGCGTTAAAGACTTCACCCCCGCAAAATTGAAAACAGAAAAAAATTAAAAAAAAAAAACCAAGACAAGGCGTGGTATTGATCACAAATGCGTGGGTTACATACTTCAGACGAACAACTTAGTTATTCCTTAACTTACCATATATGGACAAAAGCTATGCTAGTGCATAAAAGCACACCATACTCACAATATATAACATTTTACATCACTATATCATTACTTCTGGAAAGACTTAAACTTTGCTTAGTCTAAAATGACCGGTTTTAGATCGATTGAGAAACGGGGTTCTTAAGCGTATACTAAACGGTTTTAGATTCTGCTACCTTAAAACATGACCAATGCGCATATCGAAAGTAATATACTAAAAGTCGAAAAAGTTGACCCTGCTCCTCTTAAGATTCGGACCCACCACCCTTGTGTCCATAGGTATATGCTTTAGCCCAGGGCATTTGTTCAGCTTAAGACAATTTGAAATAGACAATTCATGCAACCCTTTTTAACAGAACGTCAACGCAAGTTTTCGGCGATATGAAAAAGCCAAAAACATACCCGCACTGTCGTTCAAAAATATTAAAGGTTGTTTGTACTTTTATTTCAATATATGCCTGTAATTTTAGTATTTATGACTGAACTGTCATTCTTCCCGACCCATAGTGTAACCGGAAGTGTCCACTCAGACCCTTGTAACTGTATCGTACAAGATATGTAAGAAGTATTTCCGGTAAGGCCATGTATAGCGATGCTAGGTTGTACCATATTGCAAGGACTTCCCACACGCGTTAACGCTTCCGGTTTAGGCAGATCTCTCTGTGCACGTAGTGCAGCAGCCTTTGTTCTTTTTTTATTTAATCAATATTACCAAACGATAACGACATTTGTTCACTTTATTGCAGACGACTCTGGAAAACATTGTGGGAACAGGAGAAATTGATCGTAACAAGCATTTTCCCTTTTCCTACAAGGTGTTCTGCCCTACCAGAAGGTTATTATCCAATTTCATCGCATTTTGAAATGCCGTCTGCAAACTCTTCAATTTGGGACAGACGAAAATTTGGTGTTTGGTAAAGGGTTAAAGTGTTTATGAAAATAATCATGTTGTTTGTGCACAAACGTAATGAGGTGTATACTTGACAAACTTCTCGTTAAAACATGCACCACATACATCAAAGCTTTATAAGACCTTTTGTTTAGTCTCTATGTAGCATATCCGCCATAATAAACATCCAATTAGCTCTGTCAATTAAAATATTATGTATATAAACTTTATTCCAAAAGCAGTGCAAGATCCTCTTTTTTGGCATAAAAGTAACTATTCTTGATATATAGTTTTGTAACGTGTGTGCAACTTGTGTACAGGAAAGCACCATCTTCGTCGAATACATTAAACTATGACAATGCATTTTCGAGTTTGTATAACATGTCCTTTTTTTGATATCATACAAATGGATAACTGTTTAGTAGTCTGGGTACTCCATTGGCTCAAATACAACTGTGGGAAAAAGACATCGACCAAATTCAATTCAAGTACCAATAGTTTTATAAATTCGAATGATGAAATCACAGCCCTAGTCCGCTCGATGTATATGTTTATCAAACTAGCTAGACATTTTTGAATGTTTTCGAACAGTTTTGCATCGGCTAGTAAATTGTCTTGTCCGCACAAGCTGATAAGCCAAGTAATTTGAGCCTAAAATATCTGATTTCGTGTTCAGAAGTATATAAGTCTAAATGAAAAGGCATCAGCAGCTTGATATGCTAACTCTGTGCTAAGTGCTAAAGTATGATGAACACATCTCTACTTGAAATAGATCGTAATTGTAAGAGACGAATAATTTTCATATATAAGATTAAAAGATATTGACCACAAAAGTCTTGTCTCATTACAAAATTCGAAGATTCGTCCAGGTCGGAAGAAAGCTTACGTAGAGGTAAAAAGCCATATCGAAAATAATTAATTGCCTCATTTAGTACACATATCACACACTTACTGTCAACATTATGAATAGGTATCGATCTTTATCAATTGCGATCGATAACATTTCACGCTGCTTGTGACCATTCCCTCATATAAGGTTTTGTAACTCTAAATAATAGATCCATTGAGATCACCAACAAATGGAGAAACGTATATTTCAAAGATGGGGTTGAAATAATCGTGAAACTGGTTGAGTGAAACGTTTCCTATGGATGCTTTAAAACGTAAATATAGATTGAGGATTGCGTAGACGTTTTACCAAATAATAAAATAAGAAATTTTCTGCAGCGAACGAGTATTTCATATGAGGTATATCTTCGTAATGGTCATCAAGATTCTCTGGCATCACAAGTAATTGATTTCAATCAGTTTTCGTGGGCATGATACGTGGGCATTTTAGCTTATACATGATACAAAGGTCAACTCAGGCCAATTGAACGTAAATGTGCGCACAGCCAGTCTCTTGCCTCTCAAAGAGTAAACATAGACCAGGTAGTTTGGCACAATTTGGAAGGAGGCCAGTATCTAAAGCACATACTTATAGCCTGAGATAAACTTGTTTGCTAGGAATTGATGGCAGCAAATGTTCAGATATAGCAACAAAATGGTACGTAACTAGACACCCACTGTGTATTTAAACGAAATAACTGTTGTATGTTTTCTCGTTAAATTAAAATGCACATTCCAAAATCAACAATTTTCGTTAAATCATCTTTTCAATTTGGACCAACCCCAAGATCAACTTAGCGCTATGTTTTTTTTTTTCTGTAATGACAAAACTAGATTCAAATTGCAAGCAATAGATTCAAATCATTCAATCAGTCATATAAGATAAGGGCAACATTGAACCATATCACAGAATACAGCAAAGAGATATAATGAATTAATAAGCATTTGAGAGTTCCATTGCGATGCCAATGAAATTAAGTTGGAGAAGCCTAAGCCTGAGCACTCAACTGTATCTTGTTACATTAAAAAATCATGATTAAACAACATTTTCATATAAACACATAGATATCCTGTGTAATATCGCTATATCACACCAATGCAGACCAGCTTATTGACAGCAAAAGTGCAAACGTATGTCAGAAAGAACTGGCCATTCTGATAGAAATGGCGGAAATGGAGATCCTTAAAGAGAATACTTTTATTATGAACACATTCTTCCTTAACCATATTGTTTTATAATTTGAAGACATTTAATACCACTAGCACACAAATAATCGACTTAGTGCTTTGCGAAGATAAGCCATTCCTTATTAAGCGAATATGATGGTAGGAATATATACATTGTACCCTAAACATAAAATCTCCCTGTTGCAAGAGCTTTGCATTCAATGTCCTCTTCAGAAGGAATAGTGTAAACTCGTCATGATGAGACAAAACAAGCGAACGGCAAGGTAACAATATACAACAACCAGAAATGTCGTTCTTTTACAAGAACGTTGCATTTAATGTGTCGGCAGGAGGGATTTGATTAACATAATAAATCATCATGATGAACCAGTACTCTCATTTACAAACAAGCCAGCGAGGTAGAAATATGCCTTGTATAATTACTTCCCTGTGATGTATATGCCAAGCGGTAAGGAATTGTCGATCATTCTGGAAGCCGTCGAGTGGTACACTGTACTGTTAATGACGACAGCTGACTCGATGCCAGACCCACCGTGCAAAAGACAGTGTGCGCAGTTACGCTCGCTGACTGGTGCCCGGGCTCATAGTTATCCGAAGTTTTGTACGAGGAGACCAACAAGCAAGCGCTTGTAAGGCTCGTTGACTGGTGTCCGGGCTCAAAGTAATCAGACTTTTTGTACGTGAGACCAACAAGCAATCACTAATAGCGCTCGTTGACTGGTTTCCTGGTCCACATTTAACCTGAGGTTTTGTACGAGGGGACCAACAAGCAAGCGCTGTAATGATTTTTGGCTGGTTTCCGGTCTCACGATAACACGAGGTATTGTAAGAGAAGACCAACAAGCAAGCGCTAGCAGGCACCTATTCGTATTGAAGATTTTTGTTTTGTAAACTAAATCAGATTCATAAGTTAAGGTGACGACGGTTTCAGGGCTTATGGACATCTTATTCTAGCAATTCTTCAACCATTTCCAAAAATGTGGCATTTCTCTTATCTTCGCCAAAATATAGTTTAGAGTGGTTCTTTCATGTTGTAACAGACTACTGAAATCACCGCACAACGTCAATCGTTTTCAATTGCGTGTTTCCAGGATCAGCATTCTAGCAATTAGTGCAACATGTAAACAGTTTAGGCGTGCAAGCAATATATGACGATATGTACGAAATATTTCAGTCGTTTTAGGTGATTAACAATTTAAATATTGTCCAGCGCTTATTACAAACAATCATTTGCCACAGTGTAACTTAAGAAATCCTGTGTACGTTTGTGAGCTTTCGACAAACAGCTAATAGCTCGAAGCACCAAGCACCTTTTCTATTAAACACGCATACCAGAGAATTAACATGTGTGCTTCAGTTTTGTATACAGGTAATACTAGATTTGTACAGTCTCTAATAACAAACACCATCTGTATTCGAAGTCGGATAGCTTTCAACTGTCTCCTTACACCCTTGACAACCAACTTTATATCTCTGCACAAAAGAAACAACCGATATTTTGATATACTATTTAATCATCCAATTCACAGTGCTGGTGTTACGTTTCTCTGCATATGGATTATAACTCTTTGTACGACTCTCTATTATTCATATCAAACATGGGGTTTGATAAAGCCTTCAATTAGAACCCGCCATGCGTCTAAGCTATGATATATGATGCTAATCAACCTAGGCCTGGATTAACACAGGATGCATATTCTCTATAACATTTTGATAAGCGTTCTAAAATCACAGATTTTCTTAGCAATGAACTGAAATGTTTTTAAGATTATCTCGTTAGAAATATCTTTTTACACTGATCAAGCGTCGTAAGCTAACCATAAACCCTTTGCTTTCTTTCTGTTTTCAGAATGGCTCCAGAATGTGTTATGTATAATTGATAACCGCCATTGTGTAAAATAGTCTTTCACCAAACATTGGATAGGATAGCCATCAACGTGTCATATAAAATGTTGAAAACAACACTAATTAACTCTTGGAAACAAGGCATTTGAATGTATTTTCTATATAACAGTGACAAAAGGCGGGATTGCTCGTTACGAGAAATTAAGTTCCTTATCACAACGTTTTCGTGTGTATATATTTGCTTATCAGCACACCAAGCCTCAGTATTGTGCTCCATATGAGTCAGTCACGATTTGTCCCTGCATGATGGGGTTATTGAGTTCAGAAACTCCTTAACACCTCTTACATGCGTCATTAACTGGAAAACCGATCGGATGTCACCGAGAAAAACAAGCAAGCTACAGTTATCTCCCTTTAGTATAAACATTACTGGCTGTTGGTCGAATGGGTTTTGAGCAACACCGTCCAATGCCCCAATCTACCCACGTATATTCTCTCAGTTCTGCATACGATTCTTTCCTAACCATTGACCACTTTCCCACATGAACTTAAGTGGTAGCTGGCTAGAGGTGAATAAAAAACGCGTCGCGAAAACTTATAATAATAAATACCGAACAGAGGAACCGTGTATTTTAGGACGTTCCCACTACCGACTGAGTTTATAAGACTTTGCCTATTACTGACTGTATTGAGACATGAATCGATGTATGACGAGGTTTGAAGATGTACATGTATTTAGGACTAACGAAAACATAATTAGGAGGTCTTTAACTAATCGATTGAACAGCTGCAAATGTATTCGATGAATTCATTTTCAGAGAAAATACAAATCAAATCAAATACAACAATGTATTTCGAGTGTTATTTATAATGTCGGTCGATCAAAATCGAGTAATTGGGGATGGACGCTTTCTTCATTGGTTGACTGCTGTTGTTGGTTTTCTTTCGTTAAACAAACGATACATTTCCTGTTCATTGAAAACAATGTTTTAATTGATAGTGTCCAAGTTAACGAAATATATCATTTTATGTTTTACTCTCATGAATGTGGCGTTAGAATGGAATACATAAAACAACGTAAGAATATAAGTAGTTATACCTGTCCACTACATATACCTGTTGGAAGGGTACTAAATTAGTTATCCTAATACATTACACCGAGCAATATATCTGATTATTTTTACAAAGTCTTATTCCCCTTGAAATGAAGAGACGCTGAGAATACGTTTTAACAAGCCCACTTTGTAAAATACATTTAGAGAAAGCTAACCTAATCCCCATATAGGCCTACATGTTCACTCATTCCAAGAGGCTCGGATAATGTGGACCAAGAAAGAATTGTAATAAAAAAAGAAAGATGTTTCGAACAGACAAGTACTTATAACTATTTTCTTTCATTCTTTCATTCGTTTTATCGCGAAAGACACCAATAGCTATTTCTTTTGATTTCTTAAACGCACAGTTTTGATATTTGGTAATGAAGTGAGGAGCCCCATGATTATCAACAATGTCTTTCGAAGATGGCAAAGTCGGATTGAAAAGGTTCAATGTGAAAGTGCAATAAGAACACAACTTCTTGAACCAGACACTTCATCTATTTTCTACATCAATCGTCATATTTCAAACAACTTCATACCTACCGACACACAATTCAGGTTATCAACACAAACACTAAATATTTTTCTTTTAAAATTCCAATGTAAAATCAATCAATATATCCTTATGGACGTTGCCTACAAGTTGAGTGAGAAAGTTCCTGAGAAAGTTTCCGATATGGGGTCCATTTCTGTAAACAAACACCATACAGCATCTGTTTTAACCAGAAAGGGGAGGGGGTCCAAATCGCTCGATCACTCATTCGCGTAAAATGGTGTTAATGATCAAAACTTACTTGAAACTTTCCACAGGTACTTCCAAACAAAACTTTAAGGAATGATTTAATTAACTAAATTCACAATTCATATTCAATAATGACAAAATATATCCAGGGTTTTGTACCTGTATTCCTAGTACATCCAGTAATTTTCGACTCCGAAAAACTTCTACAACAACACCCAGTATCCAGCGAACAGGGAAATAACACTCGGAGAAATGTGTGTTCAACTTTACGCTATATTCCCGAAACCGCGGACTGGTTCCATAGGTAATTCTCCTTCCAGATTGGTTGCCTAGAAATGAAATACATATGGTAGCGGTCTAGTAGATGCTGGATAGAGATAGCGCGCCGTTATGAGTGAGCGCCAGCGGCGAGAAGGGAAAGGTACGCTCTTCCTCCAAATTAGGAAAGCCCGTGTAAGCTGATAGCCCCCGCCGTCTGATGGTGTTGTCATTACGTGCTTGGAGAATAGACTCATCTCTCACGCCGTGTAGGTGTGGGTGGGGTGCTGGAATAAACCGCGATCACCTGGGCCAGTTCAATACGTAGAGGGGTGCAGGCGGGTTTTATTGTAGTACGGCTATGAAGTGAATTTAGGTTTTTAACAAATTTTGGGCTAGCCTTGATCACTGCAAAATGCTCTGTTGTAGGTTCTGGCTTGAGCCCGTTTTCATCACCGCCAAAAAAACTGTGTTGTAGAATCTCGTAACAACAGTCAATTGAAAGGATAGAATACATAGGGTGGTCATGATGCGATTTCTATGATCCGGATAACACGAAGAGGGCTAGTTATCAACTAGTGTTAGTTATATACCAGTGTCTGACTTGCTTTGGTGTCAACAAATCCTATGTTGCTGAGTCCCATTCGACTTGTCTGTCCGAGATAGTATGAATTTGCTCATACAACATAGGTTTTAATTTGGATGAAATGCATGCGTTATTTGTGATAATATCGGCTTATCCCCGACAAAATGTTTATAGTACAAACATGTTTTTGTTTGTCTTTCCATGGAACTTTGTCAAAGAGATTTCAATGTTTAAAGGAACAATGGCCAAAGCTAATTCGTTCTCTATTTCCATGCGTTTTTTCTTCCCTTCATAAAGCATTGAAAGATCTCTCATGGCGATTTTAAGTTGTATCGTTTGTACTTGTGCTGTACGTATAAACTGTATCTACATTACCAACAAGAACCAAGGCTTAGGGAAAGCATTAGGCATAGGGTTCACGATTAAGGGATCTGGGAAGGGCTTATCAGCTATAATGAGTTCCGGGTTGCGTCCATCGGGGCTTGAAGGGAAGCACGTGCGCAGACAATAGACGATTAAGATCGCCTCTGCATGGACGGGGGTTGGGGGTGGGGAAGGTCTGCGCTCATCGTTCCCGTGCTTGTGGTTTTCATTACGCGGTGTCTTTGATAATCACCCGGGGGCCCGTTTTACTAAAGAACTTACGGAAAATGTTTGCGTAAGTCATAATTGATAAACATGGATAGTATCTTCAATGAAAGTACAATATTGCAATGTGACACTTCATTGGAAGCGTCTCGGAGAGACGATTCCAATGATGTGTCACTTTGCAATATTGCTTCGTCCAATATTGAAATAAGAGTAATTGTTGTTTTAGACTTACGCAAATCTTAAGCGTAAACTGTTTAGTAAAACGGTACCCCGCACACTATGTTTTAGTTATTGTTTGCGTGTAATTAGATTGTCTTCGAGAATGTAGGAAGTACGTCTTCCTAGACGTGTATAAATGAATACTGTTTGCTGTAACATTCGATGTATACAATATGCTATGTTAAACCCAATGTATATCACACCATACACTGAATGCAATAAATCAATCTGAACTTTGCAATGCGTTTAAAAAATGCATTTTAATACATTGACACTGGAAAGGCAGAGACGAAGTGTCTAAAGAACGCTAAATTGGGATTATTCAACAACATTTTACTCTTTTTAATTACTTTTATAAATTTAATCGGTTCCCTTTAATCAACCGAAATCATTCCCGATCAATCATATTCTTAGCGATTGTGTTTTGATACATTTACGTTGGCTCAATCTCAATGGATTATCCGGATAACGCTTGGAATGCTTACTATCATTAAACTGTCTGTTGCAGAATAAGAATCGCTGTTTGTCAAGGAAACATTGCACATTTAAGCGCATGTATATCAAACCACCGTTATTCCCACAAAGATAAAAAGATACAAGCGCAGCCTTCTTGCAGAGTATCCAATCGGCATTTGCTGTAGGAACATTGAGACCAATCTGCTTTTTATAAATGTCATTAAATTTGTTTTTAAAAAGAAAATAGCAACAAAAATTAACAACATCTTTCTTATATTTCTTTGAAAATCTTTTAATCAAATCGTTTAAAGCTTCGCCATTCAATCTAGCTATGCCGACAGCCAAAATGAGATTTTCCTATCTTAATGTTTATAGAAATACTGCGAAACATTGACATTTGTTTGAACAGCTGGGTTGTGCTAAGACTCACGAGTCGTAGATAATATTTTCTCTCAAACAGCCATGCAATGTGTGCCTATTGAAAGTCTGCTGCTTATAAATATAAAGTGTCAACTGCTCGTAGAGCGGACACAGACCAGATTGCTTCATCGCAACGCGTAATATGCATCGGCATCGGTTTTGTGAATGTGCATGTATTTGCAGACGACAATACTATCAATCGACAGATTATCGATGAATAGACAGTGATTGCACTTCGAATGAGGAATTTGTATATCACGAATAAACTTTTCTTCGTCACATTTCTTTCAAATGCCTGATGGTAAAAAGGCATTTCAAGAATCTACGCCATGGAAGAGCTTTTAGACGAATTAATCACGTAACAACGATATATAAAACGTTGGATAAGATCTGAACAAAGTACAATGGACATGCCTAGGGGACTACTATGTGCGTGGGTGGGGTTATGCGCCGTGGACACATACGCGTGTGATGAGTGTATGTTTGAATATGTATGTGAGTTATGAACTGTTCTGTATAACGATGTTTGCTATGCACACGTTATCTTTATCATATGACGATGAACTGTAGTTGAATTCAATAAAAAAAATTCGGTCTATACGAAAGACCACGATCAATTTTACGACCTACTAGATTATGTTAAATATATCTTTAACTGGAGCCTTGAAGGAACGAAGACGTTGTTGCAGATGTTTGATATCATGCCAATTAGATGCCAATAGGAAGCATAAAATTTTGCGGTTGGCATGAGAAGTACAGATTTATTGCCTGTATAGTATGTACCCTCCTCCACCAAGCATGTCGCAAGAGGAGTTCCGAGTGATATATTGGTCTGTGATGGATGGACAACATGACATCAACACGGACAGTAAAAAGGCCTTTCCCAAATCAACCCAGATTTCTGACATTAATGGTTTAGCTACTTGTAGTTGCAATAGGATAACCCATTCTCTTACAGGTGCTTGAATCAATGGATAACTCCCAAATAGATGTCTTTATTATAGCATATAGACATGGGTACTAGTATGTGCGTTATGGTTTGGTTCAAACTCCTTTGTATTCTCTTTGACGATAGACAAAACAAACCAATCCGAAACCGAAACCATACTAGAATTCATGTATGTATAGCAGAAGCCATATATATTATATAGACAATGTGGATATTGCTTCCAACGTCAATGACTGCTTCCCGAATTCTTTTCGTAATTAAGAACTGTCGTTTTCCTGATGCAATAAAGAACGAGACTTGGCAAGTTTGTTTAAGAGTTAACGGTGAACTAAAATCATCTTCACTTGGATACCATCTAAGGCTTGTCGTATATTCGCGTTTAAGCACATAAAAACGTCAAGGACGAATCGAGAAACGATTGTGAAGATAAATGCGTTCTATTCGAATCAGTCACCAAACCTGGTACTACCGAACGGTTTGAAATGATTGAAAGTCGCTACAACGGCACACATGCACTTGCGTGTGTCTGTTTTAGGATACAAACAATCCGAAGAGTTCAATGGGCCTTATTGCACAAAACCTTCTGACCAGACAAGTATGTTTGTTGACTTTACGAACGTACAGCTTAATACGGACGAAAGTCATAAAGAAAGCTCCGGTATGCCTTGCCTTATGTATTAATATAACCTCAGACTAAATAACGCTCCAGCACTGTTATAAGTGGTCATTTGAACAAGATTGGCTACATACCAAATTGAAAGAGTTTGCAGGCGACAAATGAAATCGTGGTTAAAAGAGACGACACTTTTGTTTTAGAGTTCCAATTACTAAAAGAAACTGTAAAAAGTATTGATAGCTCGCATGTTTTTTTATCAATTGTTAAAAAAGAATCACCTTCTAGAATCTCCAAAACAGCTACGACTGAAGTAATGGGTAGCTACAAAGGGGTAAGACAAAACTCCGTATTTTGACAAGCAGTGCAAAACAAATGATAAGACAAAACAGGGCATCTGTCTAAGATCACACTGCATGCATCGGATGTGTCTGGGTAGGAATGTGTTTGGTTGTACCTTTATATCCGATAGGGGTGCCTGGGTTGATTCAAACCAACAGCATAAACAGAATAAGTCACGAGACTGTTGTAGCATACAAATTTGAGACAAAAGGAAGACCGAAATGGAAATGTATTTGGTTGTATTCATAGCACCGATACGGGTGCCTGGGTTGATTCAAACCAACAGCATAAACAAAATAAGTCACGGGACCATTGTAGCATACACATTTGAGACGAAAGGAACAGGAACTTGTGAAGTGTGAATAACGCACATGTTTTAAGCTATTGAGATGAACCGTTTATGGCAAAAGGAGAAATTGGACGTCATGAGCAACCTTTCCTTTGGCCATAGTTGTTTCAAAAATAGTTTGTTACATATTAGTTAAAACTAATATGGACTAAGAATAGAGTTAAATAAATGATTCAAAACGAGTCTCGAAAGGCATAAAAGCAAACATTGCTTTTAAGCACGTTTCCTGTTTCATTAAACTGAGCTCTGAGACTTCTAAATCTGACACGTTTATATCTGGCATGATGAATAATTGCGGAAAACCCAACGTATTTGTATACGATTGAATTTATCATTAAATTCCTATCGCCAATTTTGACAATCATTTGGTTTAGATCCAATCTTAGCTACCAGGATCATTTGTTTACCTATCTTTATGTTGTTGAAGATAAAATGAAACCCTTTTTATCAATGCTGATTTCGATACATACACTTCACACGAATATTTGGTGTGACTTTATGGTATGTGAATGAACATAAAACGCCCAGATATGCTTGGAAACTACATTTTAATCTTTTAGACAATTCCTTTCCTTGAAGCAATGGGTCGCTAGGATGAGCTCCAAGCTGGTCCAATTTCTTTGCCGATGATTAATTTAGTAACTGCAACGTAATATACGTGTTTTTGCTTCCGAATACTGACCTAAGTGTCTCTTACCCTTAGAATGCTAGCCAATTTTCTAAAAATAGATTTGTGTGTCGTCTGCTTTCCGAAACCTTAAACATCAGCTTAATTTTGATGAAGAAGGATACTCGTAGAAGCAAACAGGTTAGATCACAGGCCATTCACCAATTTACTTGGCGGCATGATACTTGGCGGCTTGCCTGGATCTAAAGTTTTTACATAAACATGAAGTCGTTCCAGCACTATAAGGGTTAGGCAAAGATCTAATAACTATTCATCTTTATGTTTATTAGGTATTTGGTTTATGTTTAAGAAAATTGATTGCCTGATAAACAATAATGCACAGACAAAACAAATGACGAAGTTATAGGACATATATAGGGCAACCGTACCATGATGTAAGTGAAACACTTTTAACGAACTCAGCAACTAAACCTTTCAAAACACGATCACACCATTAAAAAATACGCTGTCACTCATTGTGGAGTCATCATCTTCATTTATAAAAACTTGTTATGACCATGGTCTAGGGATTGAGAATCGGCATCGGGACACGAAAGTAGTAGGTTCGAATCTCGCGAGTAGCAGGATCTGCATTGCGACCATTCATTAATCCACATTCGGTGCGAGTACAGGTAATGTACCAAGGCAGCAGAATCGAGAGCCATTTATCTAAGTTGTAAGAATTTGTTTCACATTCGATGAAAAACAAATAAGTTTAAACTAAACGAGGAAATTTTTCCACAAGTGTTCTTCCTTCCGCACACGTGTGCGGAATAGAGCTCAACGTTGCTTGTCGTGGACCAAATCTTCACTGGTAATCAAGTTACGAAAGCTGGCGACTGATATGACCTAATAACTGATCGGGTATTGATGGGTGATAATCAATGCATTATTCCGCTAATTAGATAATCGTGGCTGGTATCTAGCCGTGCAGATAACAGACAGGATGGCGAACGTCTGTTTGCAATGCGATAGAAGGGTTTCGTAAGCTTCAACGCAATCCTAACTATCCAAAGGAATATACTTCAAGTGGCTTGCGTCTTATATGCTACAAGATCAGGCATGGAATTAGACCGATCTCATAAGCATCGATCCTGTATCTTAAATAAAACTAGAATTCACCCATTACCCCTCTTGTCTTATCTTTATTCGGAAATGTATGGCTCGTTTGTAAAGCATTAGAAATATAAACCAATGGTAGCGCTTTATAAAGTAATTGCATATGTCAAACCGATATCCACGAACATGGATACTACCTCTAACAAGCACACTCTATTGCCATGTGACACGTCATTGGAGAAGTATTTAAGACGACCCAAATGAAGTGTTATTTTGCGACATATCTTTTCCAAAACTGAAAAAAAGAGGGAATATTGTTTTGAACTTGCTCATGTCATTAGTTTATATAATATGCTTAGTAAACTCAACAACCTAACCAATTAAGTTGCGAAATCGTATGAAACTTGTTATCATTTTTGACGATGAAAATTACCATATGATGAGCGAAAGGCATTTTGCAACGTAACCCAAAATAACATATCCCATGTACTATGGCCCACTTTATAGCTGCATTTATTAGTATTTATAGATATGTTGGTAGTATGTAAGGTTACAACAACAGAGATCGATGCCTATTGTTACTGAAAATTTGATTGGCAACGTATGTACGAGTACATGTCATTTTCTCATTTAATGTTCTCATTTAATTCAATGTAATGTCATTTGTTAATAAAGCTCACTTTTGGTTAATGTTATCATTGCATATATGTTGTACCTTGTGTATGGGCCGTAGGCCTGAAATGCAATAAACGACATGAATCTAAATGTCTATAAGACATACAGACCTTGCACACATAAAACGTATGTGGCCTCTGTGGTTTTAATACGACACATGTAGCAGACATACCTATCAATGAGTGTTAGTCAAGCCTTTCATGCCAAGATACCAGTTGTGCAACAGTTTACGTTTTTTCTTCCTCTGACTTTGTATACGGTCTTTACATGCCTAAGCGTACTTTCTATGCGAAAAAATGATCGAGGAGCGAGCGGGTTATATAAGAAAACACTACACACTTTACAGGTATACAGCATTATCCCTTCGAATGCCGGGTAATTTTCTAAAAATAGATTTTTTGTATCGTCTGCTTTCCAACACCTCAAATATCAGCCGGATTTGACCAGGAAAGATACTCAGGGTAACAATCAGTTAAGATCACAGGCCAGCTGCCAATTTACTAGGCAGCTGGCCTGGATCTTACCTGTTTGCATAAGCATGACGTCGGTTGAAGCACTATAAGGGTTATATGTGTTGGCAGGCGTACCTGGAAGTGGAATGTACCGCAGTACCAGACAACACAATACGAAGGTGTTTCGTCCGGTTACCTCTCATCGAACCCAGATGCTGTTGATTCTTAACTCTTTACTTCATAGGGCTTTATTACATGGAATGGTATGACCCTTAGGATATCCCCTTTGCTCTTAACTCTTTCCTTCTTAGAGAAATATCATATGCTTTGCAAGCGGGAATTTATTTCCAATCATACAGTCCAAGATGCCTTTAACTCGGACGGGTGATCCAAGCTGTAACTGCGTAGGGTGAAATATCTACGTCTGGATCATTCGGACTAGGGTGCTTAAGTTTTTGATTTGTTACGTTGAATACGTATGGTTTGTTCATAACATAATGTAATATTGCCATGACCATTGTTGCAACTTATATACCAGAAGGGGTGAGCTGTAACTAAGTTTTGGAACTTGTAGCTCAACCCATTTGCTAATTATGGTACTGAATTTCTATGTCATTACTTTGTATGTTTTGGGCAGTAAGTTTTGCTTAATTTGTTAAACGATATCAGCGATAGGTCTACCCAGAATTTACCGCCAAACGGTTCGTTTGTATTAAATACAAAATGATCTTGCTTCATACGTACGGATTAAAATGCTTCTGTCGCGAAAGATTTAAGAACCAACAGTGGAAAAACGAGGACATGTTTATGACAAAAAGCTTTTCTTTTTGCTACAAAGCTGGAAATTAGATGCACTGTTTTCGTGTTGCTTTTGACGTCTGCTTATGCCCTCAATTAGAAACTGTTACAAGTTACCATACGTAGGAATTAGTAAATTTGAATACATAAAGACTAGTCTGATGCATTTTTTTCCACGAACTTTATATAAAAGTTATGTTGCTTTCCGAATTCAAGTCTATTGTTGTGTAAAACTGTTAAACGTATTGAAAGTAAACGAAGCTGACATATGATGTTTTTTTTCATGTTTACAAATACGCTTTCCTGTAATTCATTACTGTTCAGATGGTCGTATACAGTTACAAATGTTCGCATTCTTTCCAAATTATGTTTTTAATAAAAACAAGTTTTACTTATTATCAATTTTCAAATTTGCCTATAAAAACACACTTGTATTCGATATCATGATTCAAATATTCGAATACAAATAGGCTTGCCTTTAGTATGGTACTTCATATACAATAACAAATACCTGTTATATCATGCAGGAACCCAAGTGCCTTAGTCTGTTATACCACATTGAAAGAATTTCTTTCATGTCGTTACCTTACCTGCAACCATTCCACGTTAATCTATTCAACAGACGAAATGCCCGTGGTTTCGTTACACAAAACCGCCTGCTTTTCTAATGAGATAATCTTGATAACCGATCAACTCTCCGCCTCTCTCAGCCAATACCAAGGTCGCCATCATTTCAACATATAACAACCAAGTCTATCAAACCAACAAGTTCCAGTAGTCCGAATAGATAACTAAAGCAGACGGCAATAGAAATGTAGGGTAAAAGCTATTGTGACAAAAGGAGAAATTGTGCTTAACGAGTTATCAAGCCTTCTTACAACAGTCGATTTCTTAATTCCAGATGAGTAAATAATACACATTTTCATAAAGAGCTATTTTGTAATTTCTTTAAGACATTTTGATTACGTATGCTGCTAATCGCAGAACCCATTACCAAACAATAACGACATTTGACCAGTTTGTTGCCGACGACTCTGGAAAACATTTTGGTAAAAAGAAAATTGCTCTTAACGAGCAATAGCTCATTTTCCCACAATGTGTTCTGCCCTATCAGAAGATTTTTTTTCAATTTCATCACATTTTGAAATGTCGTCTGCAAACTCTTTCAATTTGAGACAGTCGAAAAGTTGGCGTTTTGTAAAGGGTTAAGAAGGAAACGGCCGGAAAGTGCACTAATGAAAGATGCACAGTAACAAACGAGCACAGCTGTCCAAGTTGTTATGGTTAAACGGTTTATTACTAAATGCTCCTAACTGCGGATTTTTTATTGGCAGATCAACCCTCATGCAGACGATTATTGACGGGTTTACACACGGCCTTTTGGGTGAAAAATCTTTAAAAAGTGTATATATAAGAGTATTGCCTATAACTGTCACTAGCAAAAGAAGTCGTTGCTTATATGAATAATGTCTTCTTTACCCATGATAAATTCTAAGTATTCTGTGTATAGCTTACACACTACGATTCCTCAATCTTTTAGAAAAATATCTTTACCCCGTATCAGCACAACCAGCGAAGATATCTGTTATTCTTCTAGATTTTTCATGGATTAACACAATCAATGTATATTTAATCTTAAAGGGAACGGGAAGCAAACTAAAGCATGGTAGATGGACAATTGAGATGGCTGTCCTTCAATCTTCGAATATTGAAGTTCCATTTGTCAACTTTTAACACCGAAGCGGGAAAGATGTCGTATTCAACAAACAATGCAGAAGGGTTATAAGTTCAAATAAGTCAGAACCACAAGACAGCAAAATGCAACGAAATTAAGATTGATGAACTCGCGGTTGCATTAAAAGAGGAGACTATTTTGTTTTAGTCCGAATGCAATGCCTGTTTCCTCAATCTGTGATAGAGATATTTGGATGTTTTTCCCCGACCGTAATGCCCCATTGCAAAACGTCATGCTGACAAAGTAAAGTTGTCGATTTTTACAGGAATAATAAGCAGCATATGCTAAGTGCTAGGTTCAATTATTTATTTGGCAACAGATGATTTCTCGACAGACATGCTTAAATACCATTGGGCAAATTGTTACGGTGAATTCTGCATTTGAAACTAGAAATACTGTAGGAAATAAATAAATGTTCCGACATGAGTGAAATAGACTATTCCATGACACTTTTGTAAGGCAGTTTATGTAAAATGTCTTTTCTACCCCATACCCCAAGCAGACAGTGGCGGAAGCAATATCTGTTACTGACATAAGTCTCTACTACTTTATACACCAAACAGGCACATAGGAAGCAATTTCAGTGTGCGGAACTCCTAGGTTCGCGTTTTTTTTATTTTCAGAAATATATTTCCATAGATGTTCTGTAGCGTGATCTGGGTACTTTTCGTGTTAAAACAGATAGAGTGTCAACATACTATTTTATCTTTTATTAATCAAGGATTACGACCCCCATGTTCCTGTTCTTATGGACTTGTCCCGAAATACAGACGAGTTTATCGCCATTGGAGCATTGACAAGCATGTTATTAATGACGACAGGGCACATGTAATAAGGGAAAAGAGAGCATTATTGAATCAGTTATAAAAAATTAAAAACACCCACAGAAAAAAATCTAACAAGTCTCATTGAGATGTTACACCACCATCTTCTTAAATGACTTTTCGTAAAAACCGCGTTTTACGTATTCTCTTATATCCAGTGCAGTTTAATTTTGACATCATTATACTATAACAATGATATACACGGCTAGTCATGACCCAAGTATCTGGCCACGACTTCATGACTTCTTTCAACAGACAATTCTCATTCGAATGTGTTTCGCCAACAAGAAAACGCCAGAGTTGTTTTGTTTTCTAGCTAGCTTAAGTCTTATCATCATTTCTCTGATCTCAGAATGGTTGTCGCTTTCACTTCTGGGAAAGCCTACAGCTGTCCATATATTAATGGTTGAGCGGCTTAACACTAAATCCTTCTGAATGCGTGTCTTATGGGTATAATGGGTACATAATTTTTCGTGTGCATATGAAGCAATAATTATCACGTGGCTCTATTATGAACATTCATACATGCTTGTTTGTTTGATTTAGGACCAGTCGCATTCTTCTACTGTAAATGTTCCTTGTTAATCTGTGAATAACCGAATAGATATTTCCTGACGTTAATTGCATCCATGTTTATGTAATAAGTAATTCGACGTGATTAGACGAAACAGCTTCCTCCCTTCTCGACTAAGGGATGTATCGTATACTTGTATTTACCTTCGCTATATCATACGAATTATTACCTGTCGGCTGTAGAAGAACTTTAAATACATTGCGTCAGAAGGAAACTTTGCTCATATTGATCGTATTCCCCTTGTGGCGCAATATATTCTATTTTAACGAGGCTTTGTAATGAGCTTATAGGATTCGTCAAATTCTTACGTATTTTCGTTATCCGATTGTTGAATTTCTTTCAGGACAGTGAATGGAACATGTGAGGAAGGGATAAGGTAATAATAAAGAATAATGTTCATTTTCGGTTCCAAAGAAAGCGAGTGTATCGTTAATAAGACTATTCTGTAAACCATATTGACTAGTCGTCAAGCTATAAACTAGCAGATTTATACAGAAAAAACGCCGAAACCAACCAACCAACCAACCAACCAACCAACCAACCAACCAACCAACCAACCAACCAACCAACCAACCAACCAACCAACCAACCAACCAACCAACCAACTACCAACCAACCAACCAACCAACCAACCAACCAACCAACCAACCAACCAACCAACCAACCAATCAACCAACTGATAAATCAACAATTGAAATAATAATCTTACCATATCATCCTTTATTTAGTGACCCTCTTAAATATAACATAATATGCTTGGTAACAACGATCCATAACTTAACATATTATGTCTGTTATGCAGAATGCCCAAGACGTATGTCCTGTATCAAGGTGTTAAGTCTTTACAACCTCCAACAAAAGGTTAGAAGTTGTGATGGATTACCAGTTAAACTGTAATCAATCTCGTTTTTCAAATTTGATAATGTGTAACAAGTATAACGATGCGAACAGGAATTGAACGCTTGGATTGCGACTTGTATACCTGCTGCCTTAAGGTGCTGATGTAGGTTTAGATTCCCAAAACATATGCTTGTTTTATTCCATCCGCTGCTCGTAAAACTTTGACAATAGTAGATAATGTAGCCAACCAAATTACTTCCTTCCTTGAAACCCGTTTCATTTGATCGTTGGTATCTTTGAATAACTGTGGTAATATATTTTTAACCATTTAAAAACAAACACTACATAGAGATTGTCTAACTTAAACACACCACCTCGGGGGCTCAACGCACGACTATAGTAAGTGTTTCATAAACATGAAGCACTTATTGTAGTCTTGCATTGAACCTTCGACCTGAGAGAGATACACGGTTCCAGCTATACACGAATATCCAGGAGTAGCGGACGACCTTTTCCCCACACGATAGAAAAAAGGCGATGCCGTCATCGCTTACGTGGTGGGACGCCTAAAACATCCGCCATCGCCACACATACAGACGTTTATCTCTTTACCTAGGCATTAAAACATTAAATGAGCTACGGGCTTATCAGCTGAAATCGGAATGGATGGTACATTATGTAAGTATGTGTATGAACACAGCGATTCGTGTTCAAAGAGTCGAATCTGACGAGAGAATAAAATGAGGGGTAACTTACATCTGGTTAGGTAGAATGTTTCGTTCGTCTTTTGGTCATCATTAAAACTTTGCAAAACGGTGATTCAATGTTCCTTAACTGGACATCGGTCGTGGACGAAGATTGAATCAAAAGAGAAAAGGAGAGGAGCACTCCTTTGGTTCAATACAAATCATTGTAAGGAAACATAGGAACTTTTCGTACGAACGCAATAATTTCAAAAGATGCCTGATACTGATACCTTTAGACAGATATCCGAGCTGTTGATATCAATTAGAGGGAATCATCGTTAAACATTTTCGTCTGGAAAACTATAGAATTCTTGCCGAAGATAAAAGGAAACATGTGAAAAGTATACGTAGTCATTTATTACATCAAAACTGTACACTACAATGTATCTCAATTGGTCATTTCGATTTGGAAAGAACGTATCAAATAGCTTTGGTAATTTCTAACACCAAGACAATACACTATTTTAATCGGTCATTGCAATTTGGACTTAACGCATCAAATAAATTTGGTCCACATATCTCGTCTGCTGAGTCTTTGAGATTCGGACACCAAGATAAACCGAATGGGGTAAAAAAGATAATAAAAAATATACGGCGCCCCATTCCAACGTCGTCACGTGTTCGGTATGACAAGAACGCGGTGGTTTATTGGCGCGGGTTTTAGTACATTGCGCTAGAAGTATCCACTCCATGCAACATAACAACTGAATGAGAAATGATCGATCTCGCAATGCTAGTCAATCCTTTGCCAAATGATTACAATGTGTTCTCTATGCATATTTCTATTACGCACGGCGTTTGAAAGCAATTTTGTTCAGAAAATATTGTTGGAAATAAGGAGAACTTGCTCATATGAGCAATTTCTCCGTATTTTCCAACAAGTTTTCTCCTTTTCAGGATTGTGAACATGGATACAGACGAACAAACACCATCTGATGTGTTTTGGGTTGGAACGATCCTATGACAAAGGCATTTCCGCGTAGAAAGACGTTTTATTTTTGACACGTTGTCGGTTATTGTAATGGAAATGCCATCGACGTATGTGACTTATCTTATCTGCTGCATGAACAGCAACAAATGCATCTGTATTGTCTCAGCAAAGTTATTCGACAACCTTAGTAAAGCGCATGCTTCATGGTCAAAGACAATCAGAATTATACTTATTGAACGCTTTTGAAAAGACAACCAAATGTTCAATCATTGTTCGATAACTTTACTAAGCATATGCTTAACGATCATAGAGAATCAGACCCAGGCTTATCAAACATTTTGAGACAAAAAAACAACCAAATGTTTTTTTCACGGCATGGTTTCTGGAGCCTCATGGGTCCTATTGAACAGAACTTAAAATCGCATGAACCCTCTTTGTATTGGTTCAAATCGCAGGATAGTCGGGTTCGGCTTTTCACAAGCGATAGTCTCTCGGCTGCCTTATGGAAGGTTCTACGTGGCTTCACCCCAGCCCTAATGGAAATCAATCTTTGGGTATTTCATCTTCAATGTGTCAAGTATAGCAATATAATTGAAGTATTATTAGCGCAATGGGAAACCCAAACACAGCAAATAATTGTTCCTGGAAATTGTTAGGTTTGTACATCATCTGTTGATACCAGAATAAAAAGGACAGGAAAAGGATCGGAAATGATACCATTTGTTTTGAATCATGGGTTCAACTGAAAACAATTTTAAAGCAGAATAGAACTGCGAGCAAAGCAAAATGGTTGATACCAATGGAGAGAATAAATAAATATAAGTCAAACTGATCATAATTCAACTATACGGAAGACCATTTGGCACAGTTTGTGCCATCAACATATGTAAATCCAATCCTCAGGCAATTTACAGTGCACTTGCAGTGCATTTGCTTTTTATGCCAGTGTACCAATATCGTTCAATCTTAATCACGCCCAAAGGAAAGATATCGACTGTGTTATGTGTGATAGGGGTGATTCAAATAAAAATCCGTAAATTGTTTGATAAATGAAATTCATTATTATACTGAGTAGCGTTAACATGCACGTCACGGAACCAGCGGATTCGAATTTTCATGAGTCTTCCGGCTTGGTCAGCCCTTAAGGACAGCTTAACCCTTTACCAAATGCCAAATATTCGACAGTTCCAAATTGGAAAGGTTTGCAGACGATATTTCAACAGGTGATGGAATTGAAAAATAGTCTTCTTGATAGGACAGGAAACATTGTGGGAAAAGGAGAAATTGATCGTAAAGAGCAGTTTCTCCTTTTCCAACAATGTTTTCCGACGTCGTCTGCAACAAATTGGTCAAATGTCGTTATTGTTTGGTGATGGGTTAACCCGAAGTCGTCATCCTCCATCGATAAAAGCCGGGCATCGGACTATAGCGGAAATGCTGTCGACCCAAATAAACCCCTTACAAACAAACACACAAGCAAACAGTCACTATCCTGATGCACACTTCATTGTATAACCAGTAGAATGCAGCTGAGTCACACAAACAAGAAACCGGCCTTACCAGCGCTGTTTTTTTTTCTCTCATACAAACAATCGTTCTTACTGGAACACATCAATATGTAGTCTACGTGATATAGGACCGATTCTTGGAAAACACCTAAAAATCTTCTAGAAACCGAGCAAGTACACAAGGGCCCTTTCACATTGTTTTCCCGCCAAATGTTGTCATACAATATACTACAACACATCCGATTATGATACTTTTAACTATGTAACGTCTTCAGACAGACTTTGCTTTAAATGTTATGAGAGAATTCCGTATTTATGGACAGAATAAATATTTTCTCGGGCACAGGCCCGTAGTTCTACGTTCGCCTAGATGAGAATTGAATATTTTTATGTGATGTCCGTGTACAAGTTTGTATCTGAGCGTTTGTATAATATATATTATATGTATGCAAGTTTGTACATTCTTGTAACTGATTGTGTATCTGTATGAATGCATGTTTGATTTTCTTCACAAGAAACTGAGCGTTTGTATGGCTAACGAACGAATGATTAAATGAAAGGATATACAACCGTTCAGATCGAAAGAGAAAGCAGCACTAGTATGATTGGAACCACAGCTCTCCCAAGTTTGAACCCTCTCAATGCAAACGTTTGTTCTCGTATTTGAAATTGACAACAACCAACACGACGTGCTTTATTTGCCTCACATTTTATTTATCACTATTAATCGTGATGAAGGCAGTCGGTGGTCGAAAAAGAGTATTATGCGGTGTTCCACTTGGAGCGGATGTGTACGCTGACCATTGACTGTGACACTGTTCAAAATCATGCAAAATAGCAATCCAGTAGGCGTATAATCCTAGTTAAAATGTTCCACATCAGCTTCGATTGTCAGTGATTACAATGCTCAATGATTAGCAAGATAAACTTGGAAAATACAACGTTTTCAAGATGTGATCATTTTCGCTGCGTTAAGGTCTGCCTTTAGGAGCACTTTTTTCCCTTTTTTTCCAAATTGAAGTCGTTGTAAAAGTTTCAGCAAACCCAGTCATTTGTACACTGACAAGTCATTAAACTCACTGAATACTTCGTTGTGCAGGGTGATCCAACCTTGACATTATAAGATCAAATGTGTTCAACTTTGCTTCAAACTATACAGTTCTGGATACTGGTTTGTAAATTTTCGAGCCATGTCGAATATTGATGAACTGGTGTCTAAAATCATAAACTGATTCGAACGCATCTTGTTCGAGGTCGTTAATTTCCTTTGCACAGGAAAGGCATATTCTACTAGTTCAATTTTCCCAAGGCGCGGGACACGTACAATTCTATGATGGTGACGTTTATTTCCTAACACCAACACTTGTATGCGGATTCCATTTGGATAAACACGTGATGCCTGCTTAACGCATGCGCATACATCAATAATATACAGGAAGCCGACGGCAATTCCGGTTCCTTGAGATGACATACCTCGTCGGAGTATTTTCACCAAGGAAGTCTTTTTGTCATTTTCGACTTTACATAATAACCTGATAAAAACAAATTTTACAAAGGATTAAAAAACCCAGCATATATTTCCCTCTCAATATCACCAGAGGCTGATAACTTTATAATTACCAGGAATCAAGGCTGATTAATATTCTAATCGATAGGCATGAATGGCCGATTTATAAGACTTTTCCAAATAAAAATATTTTTCTGCAGAAGAATACAAAGACGAACCAATCAAAAGGAGTTTAGCCAATCTCTACCAGAGTAAATTGGTTCCCGCTACGCTCCCACATTTAGTGGTAGTATCCGGGGGACGATAACTCTGCAGGGGAGATTGGAGTTTAGCCTCTCGTGTTACTTTCCTCTAGCCCACTTTTGGTCCAGATATGATTCTTGTTAAATATGGAGATACATAAAACGAATATCGTAAACATTTCAGTGAAACTGGAAGTTTAGTGGAATTGTTTTCACGTTAGCCCCCGCCCATCCGAAAGATGAGACAAATAGGTTCAGTACTACAATTTCAAACGTCAAAGCAAGTATTTCGCTCTTTGGACGATTGAATACCTTGCCGATATCAAACGAGGATGAAAGTAAAAACAGGAGCAGTTTACACATGGCTTATATGTAAAACGCTTGCACGTTATCTCGCTCTAAACATCTTCAAAGTGGTGCATTTGTTTGGAGGTTTTGATATCGATAGTTGCTGCAGCGAACATAAAGATAACATACTAACCGAGTCGGCTAGGTTGGGGCATTCGGAACACCTCGGCCATTTCTTAAAATAACCTCGGAGGCAATGGGGAGCCATTTTTGAAAGTAGGTCAGCAACGAAGGACATTTCCGTTTGCAATCGTATCTACTCGGAAATCCCGGGGATTGCCGAAAAGAGCCGATTAAGAAAATATGAAACAAAGATGTGTTGATATGATCATCTTTAATGAAAAGGGTAATAAAAACCTTCATTTGTGATTTATAACCAATTCGTGTATATCTAAATACATATTTAGTGCCTGTGTGCATTTTGCGTTATCCGCCGGAAATAAGGCGAATTACCCCAGGATTTCTGGTGTATTCATGTACTGCTTACGAGGTATATCTACCGACTTGTTACGGGGATTGCCGAGTAGATACGATTGTAGGTTGGGGTAGTAAGTACGTTTCGAAGAATTCGCGTAGGAAGATATATTAAATCGTACCGTTTGTTTTATCATAATGAAGACAATCATCATGGTGCGGATTGGTTTATCTAACAGTTTTCGTCTCTCGTATTGACGATATTGTTTGATTCAAAACGGGGAGTTATACGCAGAAAAGTATTATCGCGTAATTGGTCAAACAGCAACAGAGAGTGAATTGGCGGAATTCTTGGAAAGATATATTCGACCATTGCTACATCGTACTATAAGCTAATACTTTTACATATAAGTATGGTTTCTCGGTACGGGTATTCTCCTTCGTTATATTTTTCTTTAAGATTTTATTGCAAAGGTCGAATCAGGTAAGCCAATATATGTAGGTTCCCCTTTTGCTCTTGTCGGGAGTTAGTGCCACCCCTTGGGTAGGTTATTATATGACTGCCATTTACTTCAAACCTTTCTCTGTTTGGTACAGGGACGTATCCACAGTCGATTTGTAAGGTATTAACATTTTTACAAATATTTGTACAAAGTGTCGTGCAATCCCCGCACGTGAAGATTGCTGTTGTGCCCAATTATAGCATGCTCGTGCCAAAAAGCCACCTCAAGAAAAAAGTATATACATGTATATTGCAAAGCGATAAAATTCTTCGATGAATTCTGCTAAAACAAACCCAATATTTATTTTTATATAATTAAAACAGAAGCTTTAATCAACTGCACATGCATCTTTTTCAACTTACTATGGAAGACATGTGTTGTATATTTAATTTGACTCAGAAATTGCAGAAGATGCAAAATTTCGATTGATCACTAATCCCTGATTATGTTCAATAAAGACCGATAAGATAATGCTAAGTATATCTGGATAAATAGCCCCGGCAGAAAAGATAGTGGTCTTAGACTATATGGGCCACGTCACGGGAAAAGGGGCACTCGGACATAGCAAACAGTGTAGCCCCAGACCAGTCGCCACGTCAGTGACGTGGCGGCTGGTCTGGGGTAACACTGTTTGCCATCTTAGAGGACATCAAGTTCTACCTTTAAATAAATACAAATGATAACTGTCGTGACTAGATGCTGGAATAATAGCGCTAAGAAAGAGCTGAGTCAGCGGTTTTTATTTATGTCCGTGTGCCCCTTTTCGCGTGACGCGGCCCATATTATTCGTTCAGAATGTATATGGAAACGGCTCTTGGTTTCATGAAGAAATAATGTAACAGGGTATTATCCGAGGCGAAAAGTTACGTGGAAAATCAGTCTGAGAATTCTACACATTCTTGTCAGAAACAACACTTTTCAAATATTCGTTAAACCCGTTTCTTTTACTTAGCACCAAAAAGTATTTCCCATATTTTGGGCTTTTCCCCCCTGGGATTTCAAAGAAGGCCCTCACTTTCATTTTCTCGTTAAGCTACCCATTTCTTAACGTACAAAATCCTTACAACTTGAGACTTCCTGGTTAAAAAAGAGTTTGTAAACCAAGCCCAAAAATATCCAAATTGCGTCGGATTCTTGTCCATCACAAGATTGAACAAGTGGAATATCGAGGTTTACCACTTGCAGACAACATTTTTTATGCTTGAAACAGACGACTGTAGAAAAGCTTTGTAGACATTCAGTTCTGCTGTTGTGTTGTATAAATAAATTGGAAAAACATTGTGGCAAAAGGAGAAATTGCTCGTCACAAGCAATTTCTCCTTTTGTCACAACACTTTTTGAAAGCCGTCTGCTGCAACACGCACAAATGTGGCGTAAGGTGGTAGCATATTAAATATAAGATATGCTTAAAGGTTTTAATTTCGATTTATTTGCTTTCCAGAGACCACATATTAAGTGATTTATGTATAGATACAACCAATGAATATTTGAACGAATCGTATTTTAGATCTGTAGAGAAAAAATATAACTATATCGAGGTGGTTCCTCATATGAAATGTCGAAACGTTTTACCCCATTGTAACAGGTAATTCAATCGCATTTGAAGCATCTAATATTTGCACACACACAAAAAACAGGTAAGTCTACGGTGTATACTGAATAAAAGAGGTAAGATGTGAACAAGCGAAAGACTACTATGTATGACATTTGTTTCTATAATGTGATACACGATATAAACAAACACACCTAATGTTTACGTAGAACTGTTATCATTTTCATTAGAGTTGACATTGGATCCGCACAGTTTGGTTTATATAAGTAGTGATTGCGGAACCAAAATGCATAAATATCTTTTCTTACCTATATGATGCCGACAATATACATGTGATATGCCGTCCAGTAATTATGTATTTCCTAATTAGCATGCCTTATTGAAATCGATGAGACGAAAAGATAATTAACTCAAATTTGCCATAATGTTTTGAAGTGGCGTGACTGGCGTCTGGTGAAAAGGTGCCAAAATGTACCTGTATTTGTGAAAGGGTTAACATAATTGTAATACTGAAATCGTGGGGATGTGTTCTAGTTTATATTCTTATCGTCTAACAATATTGATAGGGACTACACCATTAGACCATACTTGTACCAGAATATTCAAGAAAACTCTTACAAAAGGGAAAGAACATTCGATAGCCAGCAATTTATCATTTTGTCCCAAATAACCTTACCCTATTTCACAAAGAAAACGTTATTTATCATGCTAAAGAGTGTCGTCTGTTGTTGCTTTCAATCTGGCTAATCACAAAATGCTGTATGAGGGAATAGGTTGATGATAATAAATCGTATCGATAAACCTGGCAGTAATCTGTCCAGTTAATTTTCGCAACCTTAATGACACCGTGGTTAAAGCGAAATCGATTACAGTTGTAAAGTGATGGCAATTTATCTAACTGGAACCCTTTCGTTTTTACGTATTTGTCTCAGCAAGGAATACCCTTGATGTGAGATTTGTTTATTTTGTTGTGGTTTAACGCCATTTCTACATTAGTTCTGTTGTATCGCGACATTCCTTGGGTCTTACAGAAATTTTAATTTATAATTGGCAGTCGGGTTTTCCTGTCGAAACGCCATCGCATTGACCAAGGGAACCTTAAGGAAGTTCTTCAATTTGTTTTGGTCTTTATAATGTCCCAATCCCCGCCCATTGAACCTCGTTATGAGATATGCTTTGGATAGCTGTTGTAAAAAGCAACCAATCATTTAGCAAGAACGAAGATAAACATTTTTCATAAAAATCAGCCGAAGAATACATTTCGACATTTTGCACACATCTGCAGACTTCTTGTACGAGTGCATCCGAAAAGCTGCGAAACAATTTACACGGGTACAACTTTATGTACATTTGAATGGTTGGGGGAGCTGAGATTTTTACCAAAGAAACGTGAATACCAATGTCGTACCACTTCTGACGTAGCCTATACGTAGGTACAAAGATAAGAGTTCAAGAAGAACGGTGATTTCCACAGCAACGAACTGTTTCAAAAATATTTTCTGTATAAGTAATGTCTTATTGATGATAAAATTCCCTGTGACAACTGTAAGTCCCTGGTAAGATACCAGTGTCATTCGAGGCGTAAGTTGTAGGCCGGTTGTATACTCTTTAAAAGAATGCTTATCGATTGAATTCATTTGGGTTTGGGGGAATTGCAGACGTGTTTGAAGATCATTTTTATATGCAGTATATCAGATCTCAAAAACGCTTTCATGCTTTTGACAATTTAGAGAATAAAAAATGATCTAATTTGCTTCCAATGGCTATTCTTCAATGCGTGTCAAATAACAGTGCAGCATTTGTGTTTAAGGAAATTGAATTTCAAATTCCAAATTTCCTAACATCTGTGAATAAACACCTTTAAGTCAGCACGCAGCCAATGTACCTATCTATGCGCACATATTTTATATGCACATCTATTTATACTTCTGTGAAGCGTTTGACCAAACATCTTACACTAAAAACGTCCGTCAGTTAAAAACAACATTCTATTTCATATCGACACGAGACAAGCAAGCAAAATTGCAAAGTAACATATCATTGGAATCGTTCGCATAGCATATAAATAAGCAAAGACCTACCTGGCCGTAAGAATAATCCAGGTAACATGTAGTGATATGGGTGTGTGTTCTACATCCCTTGTAAATCCGAGTATTTACGCTGTATACGGTGACTAATTCTTCCTTTTATTAGTATTGTCCCCCTACTTTAAGATTATTTGCCCATTTGGTTTAATTACATTGACGTCTCAAGACGGTTGGATACGCTATTTAAAATGTCCTTAAACTACATGATTCTTTAGTAGCAAAACCATATTGGTTGTTTCAAATGTTATTTCTGAATGGTCAATATGGGAAGGACGGGAAACAACGAATAAGCTAAAGGTCAAGTTTGTACTCTTTCAATGAGATTATTCATATATTTCTTTAAGCGACAATATATTGTTTGTAATTTTACCCATTTTACGAGAGGCTGTTTGAAGCTTCATTGTGATAATACCCAACTGAAGTCACTCCGTAAAGCGATCACAAGGGGTCACGGGAAAGTATACTACGTAGTGACATATTCTTATTATATGAGGGATGTGTGTTTCAAGACAATTTGACAATTACACTATAATGACATGTGCCTTACGTACTTGTAAATGATAAATACAGCATCGAGACAAGAAACATGTCAGTAGTACACTGCTTCAAGACACAACATACGCAACACTTTGCCAGCGGAATATTTTTCAGTGATTCAAGCGATCTGCGCAGTAACTATGCGCGTGATTTTGTTTACATCGACTACACAAAAATGGCAGTTGTTGTTGATTTGACGAAGCGGAATGAATATGTCACTTTCAGTGGGTCTTCACCAGAGGATATTAGCTATGCTTCAAATTTCTGGAAATCAATACAGCTTCATCCCCCGATGGAGTCACGCCTTGTTTCGAGTGACATCAAACAGCGACTTAAAGTGGCTCCTCCGAGTTCCTCTGGTATGACCAATGTTGCACAGAAATGGGTTGTCTTCTTTGAAAGCACAATGTTTCTTTAAAGATAAATCATTTAACAATATTTAACTAGATTGGGTCTTTGGTCAGCCAATTCTCAGACAGTCACAAGACTGTCTGACACACATAATAATACCATGTGTTTAAGGATCCAACATATAATTTTTAACCAACTCGACACAATAAAAGTGAAATATTAATAGAGATATATACGTGGCGGATTTTTTTTGTCAATAACCACTCTAGGAGGATTTGATGTAGGAATTTATACATGCTATGGACCCAACAGAATCATTTATGAATAAGGACTAGACATCTTGCAAGAAATATTTATTGCAACTATACTTATGAGTCTTTGAAGTCATTTGCAGAAGATCTTGTGAATTACCAATGTTGTTGATTATATAAAGATTTGTTATGCTTAATATTGTCTATTACATATGAATAAGCCTGATATTCAATCGGTCATATGGAAAATATGACTTCAACACTGCTCTCCTTTTATCAAATTGAAGAGATTGATTTCAAATCCTGTCTGCTGTAAACATAAAATTTATGTTTTAAATGGCAAGGTTTAAAAGTAAAGAAAATTCAAAATGACAAATCAATGGCTGGAGAATGAACATTTTTCACTTTAACTGAAGATGAATATATATGTAATGTTTGTATTCTATATAATTTCAGTTCGCCAGGTTTCCCAATCAATACAGGCAGATCCTCCAGGTATTATTCCATTTATTTTTACTTAACCTTTTTACTCATTTGATATCATAAATGTAAAAATGAAGATTTGTTCACGAATGACTATTTTATACTTAACCACAATTTCCTTCTTACAGAAAAAAATCCTTTCATGGTACTTCATGATTGTCAATTGTGTTTACTTTCAATCAGAAAGAGACACACAATTCCAGATAAGTGAGCTGAGGCAAGCAGATAAATTTCTAAAAGTGTTATTTGGAAAGTATGAAATATTGTTATTTCTTACTTTTATCAATATTTTATAAAAATATTAACTGGATCAATATGAAATATTACAAATCAGGACTTTGTCTTCAATGTTTGTTTCAAACTGAATGGGTTGCAAGTTGTGAGAAGACAACAAAAGTGGAATTTTTTTAAAAAAGAAGAGCTGACACATTTATGTCGTATGGATATCTTATGATTGGTTATGTGTATATTTGTAGTTTACCAAGATTTCTTATCAAGAGCAAAGACAATGGAACATCTAGAAGAATACTCAAGAATGCAGAAATTTGCTGAAGCTAAAGCACAAGATAAAAATCTTTTAATCAAACATCGAGAAATAAGAAAAAGGGTAAGTGAAACATACAAGGAAACCTGTTTTCAACAGTATCATCAGTATTATAGTTAAATGTGTGTGTATCATATGTATTTTGAGTTGGTAACTTGACCTGTAACACTAGGAAATGAACATTGGTTGAAATTTAAAGCTATCTGCCAATTGATCACTATAAATGGTATTTTTATCTTGTTTCTATTGAGCAGAAAGCATTGAAACATTATAATTACTCTTAGAACATCCATTTCAAACTCTGTCAAATGATTTCTCTAAAGATCTTTTGCATGAATGGTAACTTAGCTATTTTGAAGTTTTAGCAACATCTCCATTGGTAGGAAGAGCTGGGACGGGTAGTAATTTTCAACCCGGGTACCAAAGGCGATGTTACCCGCGGGTACCCGAGGCCAACAATATTCTCCCTTAGATGAAAGTCTGGATATATGCCTAACAAACTCGTATTTTAAAACTTAGAGAGATAATGTCCAGTTATGGTTATCTAAAATCTTCAAGTTACGTGTAAAAATCTGTCAAAAGTACTATATACTCTCCAATGCTGCTCCTCAGTCATCAAAACCAATGTTGCTTTCAGAAAGCCTTTATAAATTGCCTACATTTATATTCCATATTGAAAATCCAAGAGGTTGCAATTGACACCGTTATCACTTGTGTAAGTGGCTGTATCACACAAAATTGCGAGTAATGGTTCTAGGGCCATATGACTTACTGCGATGATCGGAACAAAACATGTTGATAGTTTCGATAGCTGATGAGCAGTCACCATTTTGGAGAGTATAGAGTGCATGTTTCAAATTTTACACATGTTGAATAATTGTCTGCCAAATTGGGGGATAATTTATTGCTAGTTTGGGATTTAGAAACGCCTGAGTTGCTCGTCAATGAGTGCATATTTACACATTTAATGTAAATTTATAACCCAGGTAAAAGTACCGGCGGGTAACGGGTAGTGATTTGCTACCCTTATAGTAGCCTGTACCCGGGCCGTACACAGGTACTCGAGAACCCGTCCCAGCCCCATTGGTAGGTAACAGAAGTGATTTAGGTCATTTGTTCCAAGTGTATTTAAACAAGCCAGCATGTGGGTATAGGCCAACCCATTCCTGCATTTGTGAATTTACGACTCATCTAATGTAACACTGTTTATGTGGGGTCTAGCACTGTGTCAACAACTTTTCATATAAGTTTCCTCTTTCCTGGTTTTACCAGTACTATACTTGAGCTCTGAAGTGTCTTGTCAAAGGACACACCATTGAAACTAGAGGTGTGACTCTCACCTGGGATACTTAGCCTGTAGCACTGGGCCATGCAGGAACCTACAATAGAAACAGCAGACATCAAAAATTCATATCATGATAATGTAATTTAAGTAAAGAAAGATTGTTCTTTGGTATTTTAAGTTACTATCTATCTATTGCAGAAGGAAGCAATTTCCAGAAACAAAGGTGTGCCGATACAAGGGAAGGGAGAAGGAGATTATTCTGTAGTAAAAGATGAATATGAAGTAACAGTTGACAAAGACATGGACTCATTAGATCAATTAAATGCCTTTGAAACAGAACACTTTGGTGCTGTAGACACGGACTCGGATTAGCTTTGTGATTCTGTGATGAAAAAACTCCACTCTAATGCACATGCAGCCATGGACTTAACCATTAGAATGCTGGATAATTTTCTTAAACTAGATTTTTGTTTCTTCTGCTTTCCAAAACCTTAAATATCTGGTTAAGTTTGATTAAGAAAGATACTCAGAGTAGCAAATGTGCTACAACAGAGGCCAGCTGCCATTTTACTTGGCTTTGAGCCTGGAACTAACCTGTTTGCATAAACATGAAGTTGGTTCCAGCACTAAAAGGGTAATGAAACAATTGTGAAAATGGAAAACGGGGCTCATCTTGAGCAATTTTCCACTCATGTCACGAGGGACCTTATATCATTTCACAATTATCTTTATTTTGGTACTTTTGAATTGTTTTGTCCAATCACCTCTTTGAACCAGAACAAAATCCTGTGTAAGAGAGTGGGTTAACATATTAATTACTTCATTGAGAATGGTCCGGAGACAATTGGCAGCACTCTTATTTAAAATCACTTGATACAAAGAGTTAGTTCCTGTTTGAAGAAAGCTCTTTACTTGTTCAATATAATTTGCATTCAAACAATCTCTGTCCGAGATTTAAACAAATATTAATTATAATATATCCATGAAATAAAGGCATGCATTAAATGTTTCTATTTTTACATCGTTTTTAAAAGGAAAAGGACATATGGCATGTAAATTCTTGAGTCAAAATGTTTTCACATTTGATCTGCTCCTGATGCATCTTAAGTTGTGTCGGAAAGAAACAGCTTTTTGATCAAATAAAATTTTTGTTTATTGTTGATTTCTCAAAAGCAATTATCTGTGATAGTTTAATGAGGTATAATAGCTTTTTCTATCAGATTTTCTTTGTTTTGTTTCAGCCTTGATTGTGTACTATATGATTTGAGATCTGGCTATCTTTCATATGCCTTCAATTTATATCTTTTAATGGTGTTTTAAGGCATATCGTTCTCTAAGGCCATCATATCTTGGAATTGTACCCCAAAATATATCTCTTAAACACATCCTCTTTAGAAATCACTAATGTGACAAAAAGATAAATTGTACCTCCTGAGCTATGTATAATTTTGTCACAATGCTTTCTACCCAATATCACAGAGAAGTGTTTTTTTTTTGTTTTTTTTTTATAAGTTATTGCCCTCAATTGGGACCAATTGCAGTTCCCCATATGGAAAATAGCTTTTTTTCTTAAAATGTTCTGAATTGTTGAGTTTTCTTACATATATATGAATACGTCTATGTATGTTATAAATATAAACAGTTTACAAATGACCTTGTATTGTTTCTTTCTCGACTCTCACTAAAGACAAATGAAAGAAACTTTACCAAATTTTGATGACTGCTTCAAATATTAAAAAATTAATTAATTGTAAAAAGATTTATTTCTTTTCCTTAGGTTACACTTCTTCCCTCATAAGAAAGTTTTGACAGCTAGATGCATCATTCATAAGAATTATTTTGCAACAAGCTGAGTAGAGTAGGAAAGTAATTTGATTTAGACAAAACCTTGCATAAAAGAAATTTAATGAAAGTTTCATGTTCAAAATAAACTAGCTTGAATCCCAAACTTGGTCTGGCCCTGTACTATTCACTTCGCAAATCATATCAAATTTTGTTTCTACTTGTGATTTGGCAGGATTGAAAGCAAGAAATACTTTAAATTTCTGTGTGATGATTAGCAAGTGTTTGTTTCTTAATGAAATATATATATACATATGGGTATTTCAATGCATCAACATAATTTCAGCTATGTTGCGATACCCACTCTTTATGATGGAGGAAGACCAGATAGAACCATCAGTAAACTACCGCTCATGAAAATTCATATTCCCCACTCATGTGGCGAGAGCCAGGTGGTTTCAAGTTTTGCACTGTAACCATTAGGCCACACATATCCTTTTGTTTCGTAAGATGTTCCTGAAATCTACTGCTTTTGAAATAAACCACATTATTTTGTTCCTCACTTTGAATTTGCACCACTAAGGCCTATCAAAATATGTGGGTTATGACAACACAATTAAAGTAAAATTTTTATCATCATTTTAAATAGAATGAAACACATAAGAAATAGCTTTTTACAAGCACTTTATCCTGTGGCGGTGGGTTGAAGGCCATTTAAAAGGAGATATGTTAAGACATGGAGTCAATTATCTCCACAGGAAAAGCAGTACAAATTTGTACAAATTGTTACATCATTTAATTCAGGTTGAAATGCCCGAATCATACTGATGAAGGAAGAACTGTTTATAAGAGCAGGTCAAGCCGGCTAGAACTTTTGGCACTCTGCAAGTTAGGGGACTGCTAACCATGAAAATCAAGATTCTGTCATGATATATTTGAAACTATGCAGGAAAAATTCCATCTGCTTTTAAGTTCCATACTCCAACCTCTAGACCACAGGACAATTTTGAGAGTAAGCCTTTCCAGTGCAAAACATCGACTTTACCAACTTTTTAAAGAAAAATAGTTTCTTATCAAGCAATTTGAAAAGATTTGTTTTGTTCAAGCTCAAAAACAATTTAAGAAAGACAACTTCCTGTACAACTTTAAACAGCTTTTCATATATAGCCAATCAATCCATTTTTTCACAGATTTCCACCTAATACCAATATATCCTTTTGAAATCATATGTTTCTTGAACGCAATCTGTCTTCAAATACGGGATGGGCCAATCAACATCGAAAACTATTTAGTTATTACATCATTCTTTTATTTCTATCTTAATCTTGCAGGTAATATTTAGTACCAGACAATACAATTGTTGTCAAAAGTTTTAAAAAAAAATGTCTTTCTGACAATATTTTGTCCTTGAATATGTTATATTGATAATTCATTTTTATATGAAGCTTGCAGTCTTGCATTAGCACATTTTACACTTACTATCTTTATCTCAAATAGTTTATTTAAAAATCTTAAAACCTTCACATTTTTTAAAGTCTTGGGTGTATGATTTGAAACTCTGAAAAAGTCAACTGTTCATGAGTTCTGAACCTTTCATAAGGAAAAAATGACAGTTTGCAAACTAAGACATTGATAAAATGTACCACTTTATAAATAAAATAATAAATTCAATTGCACAAATTATTGTCCACCTCTCAATCGCAATACCAGATGGAGTGTAGATTCTTTCTGAATGTTGTAGTCAGACAGAGTGCGACCATCTTCCAGCTGTTTACCGGCAAAGATCAATCTCTGCTGATCTGGGGGAATTCCTTCTTTGTCCTGGATCTTAGCTTTGACATTTTCAATGGAGTCAGAGGCTTCCACTTCCAAAGTGATGGTCTTTCCAGTCAATGTCTTGACAAAGATCTGCATACCACCTCTCAATCGCAGTACAAGATGGAGAGTGGACTCCTTCTGAATGTTGTAGTCAGACAGAGTGCGACCATCTTCCAGCTGTTTACCGGCAAAGATCAATCTCTGCTGATCTGGGGGAATTCCTTCTTTGTCCTGGATCTTGGCTTTGACATTCTCAATAGAGTCAGAGGCTTCCACTTCTAAAGTGATGGTCTTTCCAGTCAATGTCTTGACAAAGATCTGCATACCACCTCTCAATCGCAGTACAAGATGGAGTGTTGATTCTTTCTGAATGTTGTAGTCAGACAGAGTGCGACCATCTTCCAGCTGTTTACCGGCAAAGATCAATCTCTGCTGATCTGGGGGAATTCCTTCTTTGTCTTGGATCTTAGCTTTGACATTTTCAATGGAGTCAGAGGCTTCCACTTCAAGGGTGATGGTTTTTCCAGTCAGCGTTTTAACGAAAATCTGCATACCTGAAATAAATCACAACAATCCATATAGCTTCAGTTCTCATACATATCTTTCTTAAAACAACTAAACAAAGGGCTGCTTGTGTTGCATGTAACTTTTCTTTCATATCAGTTAATTTTAAATCAACTGTGCCCCTGTCATGAAAAATATGCAGTTTGTCACATCATAATTGGTGAGAATATAAGGATATAAAGATCAAAATGATAAATTTCTACCTTGTCAAAATAAGAATAAAAAATCTGTTAGAAGAGTAAAAAGTTTCAAACAAACAGAAATTGAGTTCTCGGGTCAAAAGCAATTCAAGGAAATAATTGAATATAGACAGGTCTGTTTAAGTGAATAAATGAAGATAAGCATACCTCCTCTCAATCGCAGTACAAGATGGAGTGTGGATTCCTTCTGGATGTTGTAGTCAGACAGAGTGCGGCCATCTTCAAGCTGTTTACCGGCGAAGATCAATCTCTGCTGATCTGGGGGAATTCCTTCTTTGTCCTGGATCTTGGCTTTGACATTTTCAATGGAGTCAGAGGCTTCCACTTCTAAAGTGATGGTCTTGCCAGTCAGGGTTTTAACGAATATCTGCATACCTAAAATATATCAAAACAATCCATATGACCCAAGTTCTCATTACATTACTTTGTTATAACAACAATACATTTTAAGGTTGGTTGTGTTGCATGCAATATGGACTAAAATTTCTTTTGCCAATATCAATCATTTTAAAACAACCTTAAACTGTGCCCTTGTTAAGAAAACTATGCAATTCTAAACATCATTATCAGTGTAAAAAACAGGATAAAAAGATCAACATGACAAATTCCTTCCTTGCCCAAATACAAATAAGAAATTTGTTAAGAGAAAAAATTGTTTCCAACTAGCAGAAAAAATGTTCTCAAGTAAAATGTTATATAAGGAAATAATTGAATGTACACAGATTTCCATGTACTAAAGTGAACAGATGAATTTATGCATACCTCCTCTCAATCGCAGTACAAGATGGAGAGTGGATTCCTTCTGAATGTTGTAGTCAGACAGAGTGCGACCATCTTCCAGCTGTTTACCGGCAAAGATCAATCTCTGCTGATCTGGGGGAATTCCCTCTTTGTCTTGGATCTTGGCTTTGACATTTTCAATGGAGTCAGAGGCTTCCACTTCCAAAGTGATTGTCTTTCCAGTCAATGTCTTGACAAAGATCTGCATACCACCTCTCAATCGCAGCACAAGATGGAGTGTGGATTCCTTCTGGATGTTGTAGTCAGACAGAGTGCGACCATCTTCCAGCTGTTTACCGGCAAAGATCAATCTCTGCTGATCTGGGGGAATTCCCTCTTTGTCTTGGATCTTGGCTTTGACATTTTCAATGGAGTCAGAAGCTTCCACTTCTAAAGTGATGGTCTTTCCAGTCAATGTTTTGACAAAAATCTGCATCTTTGCGTCTGTATGAAGAAAAAGATTCTTAAATTACCCGAACCTTTCTTGATTTTATACATCAAATTAATGTTTACTGCTTGAATTCATTTAAGGAAAACTGAGGTTTGACCATTATTTTCGAAATTATTTTCCACTTATATCAAATGATTTGATGAGTCGATTCAATCTTTTTCATTATCATCATTGTACAACATAGGCGTAGGAGCCGGGGGGGCCAGGGGGGGCCCGGCCCCCCCAATATCCAGACTGGGGGGGCCAGAGTATACTTTGGCCCCCCCAATATTCACAATGGAAGATGAAGATTTTTGGAAAGAAAAAATGAAAGAAATGGAATTTAACAGCAAAATTAATATAAAAGTGTATTTTGTGCTTTATTTAATACCAATTCGCCTTTTGTTATGAACAATAACCAAAACATTTTGACGTCATCATCGCAAATGGCAATCTGAATACATGGGGTTTATCCAATGAAATCTCAGCTCACGGAAAGTAGTTTCGACTAACGAAAACAGTGATGCAAAACGTACTCTAAGCAGTCAGACTCTATATTGTATTTAAATATGGTCATTTTTTTGTTCGGATTTGTAGTTGAAGTCGTGGTTGTGACCGCATGGTGGCTGTATCTTTTAGTTTGTGATAGTACAATATGCTTTCCGCGTGAGATCGAGTCTTGGCCTATCCTATTTTCTTTTTCTTTTGGTTATTTTGTCTTAACTAAGATACACAATTTCATACGCTTTCTTTTAATTCATTCAATGATATTGAATTTGTAGACGCATGATTAGTCATGAGAAAGTTTAGGAACATTTATTCTTAGACCGGTCCTCATCTGAAGTTGGCCCCCCCAATGTTGAAAACGCTCCTACGCCTATGTACAAAAGGAAGTTTTTGACCCAATACCAAGAGAAATATTATAAATAAATACATATATATACGGATTATTTCACTTTGATACTTAAAATAAATCAGCTTTTCGGATTCATAGCTTATCTACGCATGCGCATATTATTATAAAATATTTAGCCAAATCAGAGACATAGATAACAGAGATTGGCAACTCCTTCTTTACCTATAGCCGGTTTCTGCGACATCTCGCATGACGCGTTATTAAGCGAGACCTTGCGAGATCTGTCGATCGACGCAATTTTCAACTAAACGCGAAATAGGCAACACACATTTAAGCGTGTTTTAAGTCATAATTAAATTATTTTCTAACCGAATTTACTATATTGTTATTGTTAGAAAGTTTCTCCATCCAACAAGACCGATCAGCAAGCGATTATCAAAGAAATAAACATGGCATACTGCGACAAACTTGATTGAATTGTTCGCAATTTCGTGGTTTTGGTGCGATGAACGTGATAATTGAGTAGTTTTAGATTCAAACTGTTCTAAAGGAGAGTTTTTCAAACATTTCCAATTCAAGTCCATTTTAAAGAAAGGGTTTGTTTTTCTACATTTCCAAATTTTCAGTTTGATATTCCTTGTCATTTAGAAGTTATTCCGTACTGAATATGTTCCTTTTACGACCCTAATGAGTTTAACCATCTTGATTTACCAGCAAAAATTAACAAAGTTATGCACAGTAAAACTAAAAAACTATGCATTGGATCATATCATGCTTTACATTTTCCTGAAGTGTTATTTTTGTTTTATGGTTGCCCGCATTTTTAAAGTAATCTTCGCTTCCATAACGAAGTTATGCCAGGTTTACTTAACCACACAAGCATGATCATGATTTCGGCCATTTTATTTTCAACCAAAATATTTCATACTTGTACAAAGTAAAATGTTTTAATGGAGGTTTATTCAAACATTTCTAATTTATGTCCATTTTAATGGGTTAATATGATTTTGTCGATTTCCAAATTTTCAGTCTGATATTCTTTGTCATTTAGAAGTTATTGCGTACTAAATATATCCCATTTACTACCTTAATGAGATCAGCCATCTTGATTTCCAACAAAAAATTAACAAAGTTGTGCACAGTAAAACTAAAAAACTATGCACTGGATCATATCATACTTGACATTTTCCTGAAGTGTTATTTTTGTTTTATGGTTGCCCGCATTTTTAAAGTAATCTTCGCTTCCATAACGAAGTTATACCAGGTTTACTTAACCACACAAGCATGATCGTGATTTCGGCCATTTTATTTTCCATGATATTCCTATATAAGAAGAAGAAAATCCATTCAATTAATGGACAAAAGGAATGGATAGATCTTCTTAATCAGAAACACCACGATATTTCCTTTTTCATCATACTTCTTAATTCCGATCGCTTGCAAATATGTCAAGTGAAATGTGTCATTTGAAGAACGAAGGGTGATAGAGTCAATCACGGTAGTGGACAATACAGGCTATGATTGTAAATTGCCACCCCATAAAATATGTAGTTTGATGTCATAAAACCTTTTGATGCTACCTGGCAATTACACAAGGAGCGTGTGGCGCAAACCCTGTGTCCACTCTCTGACACCTCATTCAAATTTAATGACCTAAAGGTCCCGAAAACAAAATAGGGAGGATTTGTTCTGTTTAAAGCGTCTGTCTGGTTTTAAAAGTAGTGTGCTTTGACTTAATTTCTCGTTGAGAAATGATAATAAAAACGAAGGTGCAAGACACACTATTTGCTTTAGCTTAACATTCAAAAAGCTCACATTTCTTTTTTCTAAAATCATTTCGGTCAGCATCATGATAAGACCAGACCCTTACGTGTTTTAGAATAATTATGTACTAATTGATTTGCAATCAATATTAGAGGAATCTGCGGTAAAAGGTGTATGGAAAAACCTAGCACGTCAGTTTTTTCTTACGTGTCCTTTCGTTTACTAAAACCACCTTTACAAAAATTCTCATCACATGCATTTTAACATCATAAAATACTTTTAATATTCTTAAATTGAAACATTTGGCTTGAAATATTGTCATGATGTATGTTGGTTTTTTTTTGACAAAATTAGCACTGTAAACAGTTTTGCGACACAGAATAAATGAAATGAAGTGAGAAAGCAATCTTTTAATATTGACAAAAACTATCATGTCTTAGTGGAAAGTTCATGCTTTGGTTATTATCTGCAACAAAATAGAGTCACTTGATTTATTACAAATTATTATTCAAACCTTTGCTTGAAAGACATTGTCGTTATGAGTACAATTCTGAATTGCATGGTAATCAAGCCTGTCATTGAAAAAGAAGGCCTACTGGAACTTTTTGTTTTGTTTTTAACATAAAATCAATTTAATAAAATGAAAATAAAACAAAATGTCCAGAAGTTGTTTCAGATAACCAAAACATAGCTATTTTACTATAATAAAGAAGTACAGTCAACTCGACAGTTTCGGATCATCGACAGTTCCGGATCATCGTATGTTTGTTGTCAAATTTCTATGAATGCGAAGAAATTCTGGCCTTTAAAACTTAACAGTCATTCAGCATATTCATTAAGCTCTTGATAAAACCAATATGACATTTCCACGTCTGGTAAAGCGATCACAATCAATTTGGAACGGTTAATTGAGACCGAGACAAGTCACCGGAAGTTGACCTAACTTCAACGATATTTTTTTTTCGGCGATTTAGACGCTCATTTAAAAAGATAATATGCACTAAACATTGATATCATTAGAAAGAAAAATTATAATAGATTGTATTTATGCAGAATTTTCACGCTTAAACGGGTCTGGGATTGTAAAATTGCATGATGAATGAAGGCAGGTGAACTCGACAGTTTCGGATCACCTATTTAATTTTATAGGGGTCGTCTCAACATTACTTCCGGTCATTTTCGTACCCTCTTTAAAGGAAAAAGTAAAATAATTCTTTAAAGGGAAATCGCACAAGCCATGTGTTTGATGAAAATAAAGTATTAAATGATGATATTATTTTCTATTCTTATTGTCTCTTTGTGAAACTAACCCTTTTTACCATAAATGATATGACAATTAACGTGATTCGGAACTGTCACATTTGATCCGAAACTGTCGCGATGACCCCGATCTTGTTTTCTTCAAAAACTGAAAAATGGTAAATACAAGCGGTAAATCATTGGTATGAATGGACAGAGGAAGAAATTTTCATTAAATTCATATGTTGATTTCTACAGTAAATTGGTTAATACAAGAAAAAACGATCTTTTATCTATTAGTGATCCGGAACTGTCGAGTTGACTGTATCAATTTCGCTTGACATCTCCCGTGGCAACGGATAAACAGGTACGCACTTTCCTTATCTCGCAGAACCTCGCGGCACGCGAGAGTTTGGCGATAATTCCGGAGTTGCCAATCTCTGTTATCTATGTCTCTGGCCAAATATTTACGGTTGTCGAATATTTACGCATTTAAATTTCTGTCCGCCATCTTGCTTTTCTTTTTAAAAACGGCTCTCTCCCGTTTTAATGCAATATTTCTTTTTCAAAACTTCTGTCCTAATAATTGTTATGACATTGTTGAACAGCTCAAGCCATACATTTGTAAAGGGAATGGGTCCATAACTTAAATTTTGACCCGAGTAACAACAATGAACAAAGGAATGACATGTTAGATCGCGTCTTTTCGGCAACAGATCCTCGGGAAGGGGTTCGACCTTCTAAATTCGCCATCAAAATATCTTTTTAAAATCCCCTTAATGCTAAGATTCACGAAAACAAAATGTTGGAGAACAAACGACAAATATATTTAATTCATGAGAAATAGTCTTATCATTCTTACCTTTTTAGAGCGTCTTGTGTATGTTGCTTATAAGTTCTGTTCGACTCCGCAGAGGCTCAACTATTTATATACCAGAACGATATCACGTGATACTATAAATAGTCATGATTGGATTAATCTAGAAACATTACACAAACGAGATGACGTCATGTTAAAAATAGAACTTGCTGACGCTTGTTGGACAGTCTGCTTTCTGTGTTAGGCTGTGATCATTCGGAACACCTCGGCCATTTCTTAAAATAACCTCGGAGGCAATGGGGAGCCATTTTTGAAAGTAGGTCAGCAACGAAGGGCCAATCGTATCTACTCGGCAATCCCCGTAACAAGCCGGGGATTGCCGAAAAGAGCCGATTGACAAAATATGAAACAAAGATGTGTTGATATGATCATCTTTAATGAAAAGGGTAAAAAACCCATTCAATTGTGATAAATAACCAATTTGTGTGTATTCAAATACATATTTAGTGCCTGTGTGCATTTTGCGTTATCCGCCGGAAATAAGGCGAATTACCCCAGGATTTCTGGTGTATTCATGTACTGCCTGCGAGGTATATCTACCGACTTGTTACGGGGATTGCCGAGTAGATACGATTGAGGCTGTGATATTTCACTCTCCGTCTGGATGCATTCGATCAATCTCCCATGCAGAGTTATCGTCCCCCGGATACTACCTCTGCAACGGGCTCACGCCATCTTTGCCACGAATCGTGGCAAACTCTGTAATATTGCGATCCGAACTGTTCTATGCATACATTTAAGTAAAGAAATATATGAATAAGACAAAATACTTTTACATTATCCATACAGTAGAAATTGAATATGTATTTTACCGATTTTTGCTAGAACTATTTTAAAGCCTTCTTACGCTATTGAAAATCAATCCGCGGAATGTTTACGTCCTTGGTCTCCCGCTCAATGCATAATAAGTTTTGGTTATTGGACAGCTTGGATACCAGTGATGTAAACAAACACGAGGTAGAAATTGGGAACGATGTCTTCACTTTACAACTGTGATTCTTAGAGATTTTGCTACTTGCAAGGATTAACTTCAAAATACGTGATATCATTGTCTTTGGAAAAGGCAAAAGCTTCTTAAATGGCACATTCTTATCATCTATATGGACGCAGATCTCTTCAAATCGATGTTCTGAAAACTTCCACGAATGTAAGGTATCGATGAGTTGGTGCTTTTAAAAAAGTACTTCCAAATAACCCCCAAATAAGCTTCACATGCTATGAAATGAGAGCTGAATGAGTTAAAAAAGAGTTGCAGAGAAGACACTAGTCTCAATAATGATCCGTGAACGAAGCTTTTTTCGTCATTTGGACATTTATCGTGCTTCGAAGGCGTCAGTCAAAATAGCCATAGCCTTCGAGACCAGTTATCTGGACTAAGAAGACACAAGTTGAAGGCTGTCAGTGTTTGAAACAAAATGGATATTTGGATGATGTGTTCATGGTTTGTAGGGTCACAGGAAAGGCATGAGCATAGAGACAAAGATGAGAGGAAAGAACTATGTTGAATAAACTGCAAGTACCTTTTTCTAGCTATGTTTGTCGTTTGTTTTCCATTAATGTACAGGACTCAGTCTTAAGCGTTATAGTACATGTTCCCTGGATAACTACCAGTACTAGGCTAGGAAATGTATCTTGCCCAAGGACACTCCACGGTGAAATAATTGGCCACCTTAGGGGATCGAATCCGGGGTGACCGGACTCTAGTCCCCGACGCTAACCACTATACACCACCGCGGATCCTTGTGTTTCATTATATATGTTTTATTATATATAATAATGCATGGTTTACCAATAACTTTATGATGTATGTATGCTCATACTTTGTGCAAAAGAAAAGACAAACCATTAATGATTCTGAAGAAATAAGAAAACTGTACACCCTTGGTTCTTCCCTCTTTAAAACTGCAACAGCTGTTTATCTTCGTGGGGGGTAGGGCTTGGGGTGGTGAGGATGAGGGAAGTGAGGATGCGGTTATTTTAAAATGGGTCGATGGATCACGGCAAATTTAAGCTTGATTTAGTGCACTTTTGGACATTTTAGTATAGTGGTAAAACCTCCAACAATAGTGAGAAAAGCATTGGAATAAAGCTAAAAAATGACTGACAGATTGTCAAGTTTTATCAAATCCCTTTATCAAACTGATTTCTACCCTTTTCAACATAACAAATGTTATCTTTAGTTGCTTACTACATGTATTTGGATAATTTTTACTCTTCATATCTGATAGAATTGGTCGATACTTCTGTAAAATTTAATTTGAACATAACACAGCATTTAGTCTATCAATTCAGATGTCCTTTTATTTTCTCACAATGCTCTTTCTGAACCAATGAATGCACATACTTTACCATGTCAACAATCTGAATAAGGGACAAGAGACTGGTTAAACATTCCATATTTGATTCATTAAATGCAGAAAAAGAATTTCATTGATTACCATGATAAAAATTTGTAATAAGAAGAGGGACTCAATTACAAAGAGGGCCTTTAGCATAAATCTTTTGGACAAAAGAGTAAGTTGTTAATGATAACCAGATTTTTCTTTAATCGAAATGCTTTCAAAAGCATGAAAATGGGTCACATTTTTGAAGCATTGTTATAACTTGATAAATCATGAATTGTATGTAATTCCAGATTATTTGGATGAACTGTATAATGAGCAAGTTTAATTAGTTATTATTAACCTCTCTTATGAAGAAAATGATGGAAAGAATTGATAATTGATAGGGTTAAAGGTGGCCAGTAATATGATTCTTTTAGTGTATAGGATGGTCTAAGGCACATATTCTGTGATATTTGTTTAATGAAGAGTAACAATTAAAGATTAACAATTAAATTTTCATTTCAGATTTTCACTTTACTTTTTCATATGATTTGAATTTTACATACAGATATCAGCTATAGTTGAATGAACAATACTCATGCTTTGCATCAAAATTCATCATAGTTTTTTTTAACTGCTAAGCAATGTTAAAACAATAATGACAACAGTTTATTTCTAAAGTTTCTTTCATAAATACTTATACCAAATTCACAATAAGTGACTAAATGATGAATGCAGGGAGCATCCCCAGATATGGTTATAATTGCTACTAAGTTTTCAAACAGTTGCTTGTTAATCAGGAACTTAAATGACAGATTGTAAGAGTTTCTTATATAATTCAAATGTTCTCTATGAATAATCTTTTAAGACAAAAACATACATGTATTATTATCATTACAGCATACAACAATCAAAATCTTTAAAAGACAAGTTCTCATCATGAGAATATTACTGTTTAATGATATAATGATGAAATATTGAATTAACAAATTAGCTGCATTGTTGTTAGTTACAAACCTTGACTAGTTGGTACATAATGGTTTGCATTCATTATATTTCAAGAAAGATGATGTCAGAACAGTGTTCATAAAAGTTGACAGCCTTTCAACCATAAATTTTATTTGCTGTATAAAATGGAAAAGTAACTAAAGCAAAATTACTCAACCAAATACAGTTTCACCTGAGGATTACCAAACAAATAGAAACAGTGTCCATCATGTGCATTATCAAAATATGATTGAAGAATATGATGTTGGTGAAGAGATAAGATAGGAACTTTCTTATCAGTAAAACTAGGTAATGAAAAGCTGAGTTTGATCTGAATAAAATAACGCTTGGATCTGTTTGTTGAGTTTGATCTGGTTAATAATTCATTTGTTCGTTCTAATGTCTCAAATGAGTACCCACAACATAGGATTTAAAGAATCAATAATTGCTGAATATGCCTTTTATCTGGACATTTCTTCACCCATTCCTCCATGTGAAATTTGTGACTTGATTAATTTGAAAGCAAAAGCAGATGTTAGAAAATGGTTGTTTATGCAACTAACTCAGAGAGTTGTGTTTTGGATGAAATGAACATTAATAATTTGATATGAAAACGACAATCTCACAGATTGGGATCATTAACTTTTAAGAAAAAATTGTCTTCTACAATTGAAATGACAACATATTTTCTAAAGTAATATAAGACTAGATTATTGACAGCTTTCTAACCCCAAGCATAATTATTTAGAAAAGATAAAAATCATTTATTTTGCAAATATCACAAACCATTTAAACTGGTGTTTCTCTAAACAACACTCTAAACTTAAGACATTTGACCATTTTGTTGCAGGCTACTCTGGAAACATTGTGGGAAAAGGGGAAATTGCTTTTATCGAGCATTTCCACTTATCAAGCAATGTTTTCTGCCTTATCAGAAGATTATTTTCAATATCATCACATGTTGACACGTCACCTGCACACTCTTAATTTGGGACAGTTTAAAATTTAGTGTTTGGTAAAGGGTTAATCCTTTCCCAAACAATAACGACATTTGACCACTTTATTGCAGACGACTGTAGAAAACATTGTGGGAAAAGGAGAAATTGCTCCTAATAAGCAATTTTTCCTTTTCCCACAAGGTTTTCTGCTCTTTCTGAAGAATATTTTTCAATTTCATCACATTTTGAAATGTCGTCTGCAAACTCTTTCAATTTGAAACAGTCAAAAATTTGTTGTTTGGGAAAGGGTTAAACGGTTTGCATTATCAACAATGTACACTGTAAATTTTCTTTATAAACTTTTCTAAACAGTTAAGAAGGTATTGGAAAGCTGTCAATAATCTATTCTTCTGTTACTTTATAAATTTATATTTTCATTTTATTGAAAGAAAACTTCTTATTTTAAATTGTTAAAATCACAACATGTGAGATAATCCTTTCAATTTAGTCTATTGAGGCTTAACAGTATGGTCTATGTCACTTATGAGCATAATAGTATTGTCAAGGTCTGAATTGACTGAAGGAAGATTTAAACTTGAAATGAAGAGGATGGTGCTATTTGTTGTTGAGAAGGTCGCCAATAATCTTGATACATTGGCTTTTCTTGAGAACGTTTCATTCTGACTGACGACTCATTTGTTAAACAACGTGGAGGTTTGATTTGTCTTGGAGAATGTATTTTCTAGCTGTCATTCACTTTGTTTTGATCGAGGGGGCGGGTTTCGAGTCGTATGGAGCGTCGCCTCAATTCTACTTAATAAGCTATTACGCTTCAAATGTAAGCTGCTTTGAGTGTAAATAAATGTCTTTATTCTATTTTTACTGTCCTTTCTTATCTATCTTTATATTATGATACGACTAAAGAGACTTTCGTCTAATTTCTTAATTGATCTGAGTGTTAGTTTGGAGCTCGCTTTTTGCAATCCGCTAGATGCAGTATACTACTACACCCCTACACGTCAGTTCCGGTCACGTGCCCATGCCGGAAAAGGGGGACTATTTTCTGAGCCCGTCACAGAGATAAATGTGGGAGCGTAGCGGGAACCAATTTACTCTGGTAGAGATTGGCATTCGATGTAAAAGCGCGTCAAGCGGATATCGATTTTTCGAGGTAGTGCATTTTGGGAAATCTGTAGAAAGTGGCGGAGTTAAAATGACAGGTAAATTCTGGCGGGAATATAATATTGGTTCCTTTTCGTTTGGTAGAATAGATCTATTTTCATTAAAACCGAGGTTCCCTTTCCCTCATAAGAATTTTGTCAATTGCCAAAGTATTGCAACAGTTGATTTCAATAGAATACGTAGATATTCATTCATTGAGTAAAAATATTTGTGACTCTAAGCGAAAATCTAGACAATACTCAAACCATCAGAGAATTTTTTTATGGAAACTTTTGCCACAAAAGAAGCCTTTAGCCTATTATTTCTGATGGCCGATTCTATGGGAAAATGGACTCTCAATTTGATATTTTCTTGATTATAGAAATCGGCATTATGGGTCTAATCTGAAGTATAAATCTAGAAACTATTTCAAAGTATATTATTTGCAGGTTGGGCGAGCGCGAATGGAAAACAGAGATATAGATAACAGCTATGTCTTTTAAACAAATAATTCCTAAAGCAAAAAAAAAAGCTATATAAACAACTTCGGGGCATGAATGTTATAAAGGGGGAGTATCGAATAGTACATCTTTCGGGTTGTTGGTCTAAATATCAAACGCCTAGTTTTATTACACCAGACGGGAACGACGCGCGTCACACACAGATACTAATCCAGACACCGCCGTACATAACACAACACGTGCCTTACCCTTTATCTTGTTAATAGCAGCATAGTTTTGACCTCAAAGTATACGCATTTGACATAGATTTTTATTTTTTAAAGGCCTAGTCTTTGGAATGTCTGGTATCTTATCTCCCACTGGGCACCCTACAGGGCAACAATACAGTTCCACAGCATGGAGCAAATTTCCTGTATATTACTTGATAAGGAATGGGTGGTCAGATTATGCAATACCCCAACCCTTCGGTTTCTCATGATGTAGAATATTGATAAGAAATACGTGTTTGGTTATAGCTTTCTTTATCTAAAACAAGGATTTACATGATTAATAGATTTTTCTTAATAAACTGACAAGAAATATAAAAAAAAAATAAGTAAGTTGTTCAATGAACTAGCACTTGTCAAAGTTATAAAATGGATGATGATGATGAAATACTATGGTGATGATGATGATATACCTCAGAGGAACTATAACATTCCCTGCTGCAAGTCATTCTTACATAAATTAATCTTTATTCAAGGTACTAATTAAAAAAACAGTCCCCTATTAAAAACCCATCCAAAATTCCAAATTATATTTCAAGTCTTACATAGAAAAAAATGTCATTCTGCTTCGATTTTCATAATGTGGAATATCAATAAGAAATAAATGTTGAATTCTTGATTTCTTTACTTAAAACAATGATTTACAAGATAAGTGGATTTTTCTTAATAAACTGTTAAGAAATGTGAAGAATAATAAGTTAGTTATTCCATAAATTTTCACTCGTTATACTTATAACATTGATGATGATGATGGTGATTTTGATGATAATGTTGATGATGATGAATATGATGTTGATGATAATGTTGATGATGATGAATATGATGTTGATGATGATTTTGATGATAATGTTGATGATTACGTAAAATGATCTTTATATAAGGCACAAATTGAAAAAAAAAGAAAAACCTACTAAAAAACCTTTCAAACTTCGAAAAAAAATAAATATTTGAAGCCTAATTGAAAAAAAAAAAATTCTGCTGCTTAAATGTCCTCTTTAAAAAAAAATGTCAAAAGAAACCCATCAGTTTGACACAGTGCTATACATGGTATTACGTAATCCCAATTAATTATCACAGCTGGTCATCACACCGGGTGGGCATCTGGTTATTGGTTTTGGGGGGGGTCAATTAAAGAAGGACTAAACTAGGCCTTTTAGTATATTAATATAATCAAATTTACAGATATAAGAGCAAGTTTCTTCTGAATATCATGTATGTTTGCAGCGAAATGGTAATCGTCAAAACCAAATCCCTTTTACCAATACAATATCGATTACTTTCTTGATATAGTTAATAGTTTGTATTTTATCTAATCGATTAGTTTGTGTGTTTTATTGCAATTTGAATTTTAGAATGGTAACGACCTTGTCTGGGGAACAGAAGGATAACTAAATGTTGAAAGCTTAACAAAACTGATTACCTAAAGATTCAATATTTTTTGAAAACTAAAATGGTACGGGAAAAGGTATTGCCCAATGCTTCCATGCATGGAAACCGATTTTGATTATCACTAGATTGGTTAATGGGCTATTGTTTTTATGGTGTATTGTATCAATATCCACGGTTAATTAGCGCACATATAACAAATGGTGACTATCTTTTTACCAACACAAATAACCACAAAGGATTTATTTAGAAATAACTGTTGCTAAGCAAATCACTTCAACACCAAAATGATGACATTGTCTTTCCCAAACACCAAATTTTGACTGTCCCAAATTGAAAGAGTTCGCAGACGACATTCTAAAATGTGATGAAATTGAAAAACAATCTTCTAATAATGAGCAATTTCTCCTTTACCCAAAATGTTTTCCAGAGTCGTCTGCAACAATGTGGTCAAGTGTCGATATTGTTTGGGAAAGGGTTAATCAGTTTTATCAGAGAGAAGTTGATGTTGTTTCATTTTTAGCATCGTGATATAGAGTTGACAAACAGTCCGAATGAATGTTAAGTTTAAATATATAGGGTACAGATCACCCTATTTTATGTAAGAGATATTTTATTAAAATTGAAACTTAAGTGTCTTTCCCTTCGATAAAGGATTTCATCAAATGACACTGCTATGGTTTAAAACGAATTCATATTTCCCGTGAATCAAACGTTAAAAATCGTTCATGTTTTTTTTTTCTGTAAATTACCGGAAATGGAAACAATACGCAATCTTATTGGTCAATCCCAACTTCTTTCTGATTGGTGCCCATATTTGTTCTCGTCGCCGATTGGACCCCTCACACACAGAGGGGGAATGCTGACGCGTTTTTATCGCAGGGCGCCTCCAAGCTGTCACGTAGTTACAGCTTGGATCATCCGAGTTAGTGTTAGGCCAACTTTATTGCAAAATTTGTTTCAGCCAGAGACATCTATGTCTCTGATTCAACCATTCCCAAAAAATCATTATATTGATTAGGAATCATCATCTTTGGGATACAACCCACGTACAAAGTCTCGTACCGCTGAGTCTGTTTTTTTCTTCTTTCAATAGACAGTTATTCCTCTCTGGGCCTCTCCGTCCATACTCCATAGGTGTTTTTTTATGGGTTTGACATCACATCAACATTATTTCAGTTATATAGCGATGCCCGACTCTGAATGATGGAGGAAGATCACACAGGGGTTCGAAGTTATGATAGTATGTATAAATGGAGATACATGGCCGTAATACCTTAACTTCGGATCCCTGTGGAAGACCCCATACTCAGAGACATAGATAACAGAGATTGGCAACTCCGGAATTATCGCCAAACTCTCGCGTACCGCGAGGTTTTGCGAGATAAGGAAAGTGCGTACCTGTTTATCCGTTGCATGTGATGGGAATTTTTGTAAAAATGGTTTTAGTAAACGAAAGGACAGGTAAGAAAAAACTGTCGTGCAAAGTTTTTCAATACACCTTTTACCACAGATTCCTCTAATATTGATTGCAAATCAATAAGTACATAACTATTCTAAAAACACGTAAGGGTCTGGTCTTATCATGATGCTGACCGAAATGATTTTAGAAAAAAGAAATGTGAGCTTTTTGAATGTTAAGCTAAAGCAAATAGTGTGTCTTGCACCTTCGTTTTTATTATCATTTCTCAACGAGAAATTAAGTCAAAGCACACTACTTTTAAAACCAGACAGACGCTTTAAACAGAACAAATCCTCCCTACTTTGTTTTCGGGATCTTTAGGTCATTAAATTTGAATGAGGTGTCAGAGAGTGGACACAGAGTTAGCGCACACACTTCTTGTGTAATCGCCCTAGCATCAAAAGGTTTTATGACATCAAACTACATATTTTATGGGGTGGCAATTTACAATCATAGCCTGTATTGTCCACTACCGTGATTGACTCTATCACCCTTCGTTCTTCAAATGACACATTTCACTTGACATATTTCATAGGCGTAGGAGCAGGGGGCAGGGGGCCCAGCCCCCATATTAGACTGGGGCCAGGGTATACTTTGGCCCCCCCCCCCCAATATTCACAGTGGCAAATGAAGATATTTGTATAGAAAAATGAAAGAAACGAAATTTAACAGCAGAACAAAAATAAATGTGTATTTTTGTGCTCTATTTAATACCAATTCGCCTTTTCTTACGGACAATAACCAAAATCTTTTTGACGTCATCATCGAAAATGGCAATCTGAACACATCGGGTTTATCCAATGAAAACTCAGCTCACTAAAATACCCGGGAAGTTTTTATCGACGGAAACAGTGGTGTAAAACATGTTCTTTAAAAGGTGTCAGACTCTATATTGTCTTCAATTGTTAGCTAAAGCTTAAAGAATAAAATAATTGTTTGACTATTGCATATAGTTGGGTCCGTGGCTGTGACAGTCTGGTCGCTGCCCCAATTCATTTAGTTTAATACAACTGATTTCCGCGTGAGATCAGACCTGGCATATCCTTTTTTTTTTTTTTTTTTTTTTTTTTTTTTTTTTTTTTTTTTATTTAAGATACATGTTTTCATACGCTTTCTTTTAATTCTTATAATGTTATTGAATTTGTACATGCATGAATAGTCATGAAAAAGTTTAGGAACATTTATTCTTAGACCGGTCCTCATCTGAAGTTGGGCCCCCAATGTTGAAAACGCTCCTACGCCTATGTATTTGCAAGCGATCGGAATTAAGAAGAAGTATGACGAAAAAGGAAATATCGTGGTGTTTCTGATTAAGAAGATCTATCCATTCTCTTTTGTCCATTAATTGAATGGATTTTCATCTTCTTATATAGGAATATCACTTTGAAAATACGGGAAACTATAGAACTTAGTCAGCATTTAATACGGGATCAATTCAAACTCATTCAGACGTTTTTAGTAATAACACGTTTGATGAAATCCAAGTCACACAATTTAAGTTTTAATTGATGCAAAAATGAAAGATTTAAAAGGAGATATGTTAAGACATGGAGTCAATTATCTCCACAGGAAAAGCAGTACAAATTTGTACAAATTGTTACATCATTTAATTCAGGTTGAAATGCCCGAATCATACTGATGAAGGAAGAACTGTTTATAAGAGCAGGTCAAGCCGGCTAGAACTTTTGGCACTCTGCAAGTTAGGGGACTGCTAACCATGAAAATCAAGATTCTGTCATGATATATTTGAAACTATGCAGGAAAAATTCCATCTGCTTTTAAGTTCCATACTCCAACCTCTAGACCACAGGACAATTTTGAGAGTAAGCCTTTCCAGTGCAAAACATCGACTTTACCAACTTTTTAAAGAAAAATAGTTTCTTATCAAGCAATTTGAAAAGATTTGTTTTGTTCAAGCTCAAAAACAATTTAAGAAAGACAACTTCCTGTACAACTTTAAACAGCTTTTCATATATAGCCAATCAATCCATTTTTTCACAGATTTCCACCTAATACCAATATATCCTTTTGAAATCATATGTTTCTTGAGCGCAATCTGTCTTCAAATACGGAATGGGCCAATCAACATCGAAAACTATTTAGTTATTACATCATTCTTTTATTTCTATCTTAATCTTGCAGGTAATATTTAGTACCAGACAATACAATTGTTGTCAAAAGTTTAAAAAAAAAATGTCTTTCTGACAATATTTTGTCCTTGAATATGTTATATTGATAATTCATTTTTATATGAAGCTTGCAGTCTTGCATTAGCACATTTTACACTTACTATCTTTATCTCAAATAGTTTATTTAAAAATCTTAAAACCTTCACATTTTTTAAAGTCTTGGGTGTATGATTTGAAACTCTGAAAAAGTCAACTGTTCATGGGTTCTGAACCTTTCATAAGGAAAAAATGATAGTTTGCAAATTAAGACATTGATAAAATGTACCACTTTATAAATAAAATAATAAATTCAATTGCACAAATTATTGTCCACCTCTCAATCGCAATACCAGATGGAGTGTAGATTCTTTCTGAATGTTGTAGTCAGACAGAGTGCGACCATCTTCCAGCTGTTTACCGGCAAAGATCAATCTCTGCTGATCTGGGGGAATTCCTTCTTTGTCCTGGATCTGCATACCTAAAATATATCAAAACAATCCATATGACCCAAGTTCTCATTACATTACTTTGTTATAACAACAATACATTTTAAGGTTGGTTGTGTTGCATGCAATATGGACTAAAATTTCTTTTGCCAATATCAATCATTTTAAAACAACCTTAAACTGTGCCCTTGTTAAGAAAACTATGCAATTCTAAACATCATTATCAGTGTAAAAAACAGGATAAAAAGATCAACATGACAAATTCCTTCCTTGCCCAAATACAAATAAGAAATTTGTTAAGAGAAAAAATTGTTTCCAACTAGCAGAAAAAATGTTCTCAAGTAAAATGTTATATAAGGAAATAATTGAATGTACACAGATTTCCATGTACTAAAGTGAACAGATGAATTTATGCATACCTCCTCTCAATCGCAGTACAAGATGGAGAGTGGATTCCTTCTGAAATAAATCACAACAATCCATATAGCTTCAGTTCTCATACATATCTTTCTTAAAACAACTAAACAAAGGGCTGCTTGTGTTGCATGTAACTTTTCTTTCATATCAGTTAATTTTAAATCAACTGTGCCCCTGTCATGAAAAATATGCAGTTTGTCACATCATAATTGGTGAGAATATAAGGATATAAAGATCAAAATGATAAATTTCTACCTTGTCAAAATAAGAATAAAAAATCTGTTAGAAGAGTAAAAAGTTTGAAACAAACAGAAATTGAGTTCTCGGGTCAAAAGCAATTCAAGGAAATAATTGAATATAGACAGGTCTGTTTAAGTGAATAAATGAAGATAAGCATACCTCATATCAATCGCAGTACAAGATGGAGTGTGGATTCCTTCTGGATGTTGTAGTCAGACAGAGTGCGGCCATCTGCAAGCTGTTTACCGGCGAAGATCAATCTCTGCTGATCTGGGGGAATTCCTTCTTTGTCCTGGATCTTGGCTTTGACATTTTCAATGGAGTCAGAAGCTTCCACTTCTAAAGTGATGGTCTTTCCAGTCAATGTTTTGACAAAAATCTGCATCTTTGCGTCTGTATGAAGAAAAAGATTCTTAAATTACCCGAACCTTTCTTGATTTTATACATCAAATTAATGTTTACTGCTTGAATTCATTTAAGGAAAACTGAGGTTTGACCATTATTTTCGAAATTATTTTCCACTTATATCAAATGATTTGATGAGTCGATTCAATCTTTTTCATTATCATCATTGTACAAAAGGAAGTTTTTGACCTAATACCAAGAGAAATATTATAAATAAATACATATATATACGGATTATTTCACTTTGATACTTAAAATAAATCAGCTTTTCGGATTCATAGCTTATCTACGCATGCGCATATTATTATAAAATATTTAGCCAAATATTTACGGTTGTCGAATATTTACGCATTTAAATTTCTGTCCGCCATCTTGCTTTTCTTTTTAAAAACGGCTCTCTCCCGTTTTAATGCAATATTTCTTTTTCAAAACTTCTGTCCTAATAATTGTTATGACATTGTTGAACAGCTCAAGCCATACATTTGTAAAGGGAATGGGTCCATAACTTAAATTTTGACCCGAGTAACAACAATGAACAAAGGAATGACATGTTAGATCGCGTCTTTTCGGCAACAGATCCTCGGGAAGGGGTTCGACCTTCTAAATTCGCCATCAAAATATCTTTTTAAAATCCCCTTAATGCTAAGATTCACGAAAACAAAATGTTGGAGAACAAACGACAAATATATTTAATTCATGAGAAATAGTCTTATCATTCTTACCTTTTTAGAGCGTCTTGTGTATGTTGCTTAAAAGTTCTGTTCGACTCCGCAGAGGCTCAACTATTTATATACCAGACCGATATCACGTGATACTATAAATAGTCATGATTGGATTAATGGAAACATTACACAAACGAGATGACGTCATGTTAAAAATAGAACTTGCTGACGCTTGTTGGACAGTCTGCTTTCTGTGTTAGGCCAACTTTATTGCAAAATTTGTTTCAGCCAGAGACATCTATGTCTCTGATTCAACCATTCCCAAAAAATCATTATATTGATTAGGAATCATCATCTTTGGGATACAACCCACGTACAAAGTCTCGTACCGCTGAGTCTGTTTTTTTCTTCTTTCAATAGACAGTTATTCCTCTCTGGGCCTCTCCGTCCATACTCCATAGGTGTTTTTTTATGGGTTTGACATCACATCAACATTATTTCAGTTATATAGCGATGCCCGACTCTGAATGATGGAGGAAGATCACACAGGGGTTCGAAGTTATGATAGTATGTATAAATGGAGATACATGGCCGTAATACCTTAACTTCGGATCCCTGTGGAAGACCCCATACTCAGAGACATAGATAACAGAGATTGGCAACTCCGGAATTATCGCCAAACTCTCGCGTACCGCGAGGTTTTGCGAGATAAGGAAAGTGCGTACCTGTTTATCCGTTGCATGTGATGGGAATTTTTGTAAAAATGGTTTTAGTAAACGAAAGGACAGGTAAGAAAAAACTGTCGTGCAAAGTTTTTCAATACACCTTTTACCACAGATTCCTCTAATATTGATTGCAAATCAATAAGTACATAACTATTCTAAAAACACGTAAGGGTCTGGTCTTATCATGATGCTGACCGAAATGATTTTAGAAAAAAGAAATGTGAGCTTTTTGAATGTTAAGCTAAAGCAAATAGTGTGTCTTGCACCTTCGTTTTTATTATCATTTCTCAACGAGAAATTAAGTCAAAGCACACTACTTTTAAAACCAGACAGACGCTTTAAACAGAACAAATCCTCCCTATTTTGTTTTCGGGATCTTTAGGTCATTAAATTTGAATGAGGTGTCAGAGAGTGGACACAGAGTTAGCGCACACACTTCTTGTGTAATCGCCCTAGCATCAAAAGGTTTTATGACATCAAACTACATATTTTATGGGGTGGCAATTTACAATCATAGCCTGTATTGTCCACTACCGTGATTGACTCTATCACCCTTCGTTCTTCAAATGACACATTTCACTTGACATATTTCATAGGCGTAGGAGCAGGGGGGGGCAGGGGGGGCCCGGCCCCCCCAATATCTAGACTGGGGGGGCCAGAGTATACTTTGGCCCCCCAATATTCACAGTGGCAAATGAAGATATTTGTATAGAAAAATGAAAGAAACGAAATTTAACAGCAGAACAAAAATAAATGTGTATTTTTGTGCTCTATTTAATACCAATTCGCCTTTTCTTACGGACAATAACCAAAATCTTTTTGACGTCATCATCGAAAATGGCAATCTGAACACATCGGGTTTATCCAATGAAAACTCAGCTCACTAAAATACCCGGGAAGTTTTTATCGACGGAAACAGTGGTGTAAAACATGTTCTTTAAAAGGTGTCAGACTCTATATTGTCTTCAATTGTTAGCTAAAGCTTAAAGAATAAAATAATTGTTTGACTATTGCATATAGTTGGGTCCGTGGCTGTGACAGTCTGGTCGCTGCCACTTTTTATTTAGTTCAATACAACTGATTTCCGCGTGAGATCGAGACCTGGCATATCCTTTTTTTTTTTTTTTCTTTTTCCTTTTTTATATTAAAGATACATGTTTTCATACGCTTTCTTTTAATTCTTATAATGTTATTGAATTTGTACATGCATGAATAGTCATGAAAAAGTTTAGGAACATTTATTCTTAGACCGGTCCTCATCTGAAGTTGGGCCCCCAATGTTGAAAACGCTCCTACGCCTATGTATTTGCAAGCGATCGGAATTAAGAAGAAGTATGACGAAAAAGGAAATATCGTGGTGTTTCTGATTAAGAAGATCTATCCATTCTCTTTTGTCCATTAATTGAATGGATTTTCATCTTCTTATATAGGAATATCACTTTGAAAATACGGGAAACTATAGAACTTAGTCAGCATTTAATACGGGATCAATTCAAACTCATTCAGACGTTTTTAGTAATAACACGTTTGATGAAATCCAAGTCACACAATTTAAGTTTTAATTGATGCAAAAATGAAAGATTTTGATTGAAAATAAAATGGCTCAAATCATGATTATGTTTGTGTGGTAAAGCAAACCTGGTATAACTTCGTTATAAACACGACAATCACCATAAAAAAGCGGGTAACCATAAAACAAAAATAACACTTCAGGAAAATGTCAAGTATGATATGATCCAGTGCATAGTTTTTTAGTTTTACTTGCTACAACTTTGTTATATTTTGGTTGGAAATCAAGATGGCTGAACTCATTAAGGTAGTAAATGGGACATATTTAGTACGCAATAACTTCTAAATGACAAAGAATATCAGACTGAAAATTTGGAAATCAACAAAATCATATTATCCCATTAAAGTGGACATAAATCAGAAATGTTTGAATAAACCTCCATTAAAACATTTTACTTTGTACAAGTATGAAATATTTTGGTTGAAAATAAAATGGCCGAAATCACGATCAAGCTTGTGTGGTTAAGTAAACCTGGCATAACTTCGTTATGGAAGCGAAGATTACTTTAAAAATGCGGGCAACCATAAACCAAAAATAACACTTCAGGAAAATGTCAAGTATGAAATGATCCAGTGCATAGTTTTTTAGTTTTACTGTGCACAACTTTGTTAATTTTTGCTTGTAAATCAAGATGGTTAAACTCATTAGGGTCGTAAAAGGGACATATTCAGTACGGAATAACTTCTAAATGACAAGGAATATCAAACTGAAAATTTGGAAATGTAGAAAAACAAACCCTTTCTTTCAAATGGACTTGAATTGGAAATGTTTGAAAAACCCTCCTTTAGAACAGTTTGAATCTAAAGCTACTCAATTATCACGTTTATCGCACAAAACCACGAAATTGCGAACAATTCAATCAAGTTTGTCGCAGTTTGCCATGTTTATTTCTTTGATAATCGCTTGCTGATCGGTCTTGTTGGATGGAGAAACTTTCTAACACTAACAATATAGTAAATTCGGTAAGAAAATAATTTAATTATGACTTAAAACACGCTTAAATGTGTGTTGCCCATTTCGCGTTTAGTTGAAAATAGCGTCGATAGACAGATCTCGAAAGGTCTCGCTAAATAACGCGTCATGCGAGATATCGCAGAAACCGGCTATAGGTAAAGAAGGAGTTGCCAATCTCTGTTATCTATGTCTCTGCCATACTCAACTGCCCATAAGGGCTCGCCAAAGCGGGTAGAATCATCGGCATTCCGTAAGTCAGTCGGGAGACTGCATCTCATGAAAATCCATATTCCTCTCAGAATTTGAACCCACGCGGAGGTGTATGTTTCTAGACAAGTCAGTGCAATTCTTAATTAATTGAGTACTTCACTTTGTATAAGACTACAATTTTCCACAGAACCTTCGACATTGTCATAGATGTAGTGAAAAGATGGCCACCAATTTGCATGCACGGGTTAATATTTGATTTTCTTTTTGTCATTGAAAAGGTTTTAAGAATCTGCAGCAGAGCCATTAATTCTTACAAACGATCCATGCGATATCAATTCACCCGATCACAAAACAGCCATGTAGGTCTATATGACAGACATCTACAAATTATCTTCTTTCCTTGCTATCCTCTGGTGAGATATATCGTCCGATCTTCAAATCAGGCCTAGTATATAATCATCATTTTGACGTAGGCTTTTCTAGATATGATGCATCAAATTAATTGGCTACTATTAAAGGTATACATATGGATAGAGACACAGATAATAGCCTACAATGTTATCTATAAACATTTCATATGTGGGAATGATATACGCCGATGCTTGATAAGTCTGCATCACATATTTAACAAACGTCTTTAAGCTGAACCTTTTTTTCTCATGACACAAACAAGGCCTGTTCCACAATATGAAAACTTGTGACTTGGCCAATTCTTAAAGCAACAGACGACAACAGAAAAGAACCAAAATTTCTATTTCTTTTATGATGCTGGGTAGAATCAGAGACATAGATAACATGTTATCTATGTCTCTGGTAGAATTAAGACAATGTGAAATACAGTAATTTCGTGTTCTGCAATAGATGCGTCACATTTAGGTAAAACAGAATAAGAGGTGAATGAAATGGTTGTTAATTAGAAGCATAGTTCGATCATTCAGCCCGAGAGTTATAGATGAGTGTTGCAGTGCAGTTTTTACAATGATCAAACAAACAATGCAGACAGTTGTGATTGCAATTTAAGAGCTTTATAACAATCTATTGTTCAGGTCAGGCGTCTCATATAAGTGACATCATGCATCAGAACTGTAGGGCCACAGTCGGTATCGATCAGTTCTCAGAGAAAACTAGGATATCACTTTTTTTTTTCAATTTCGTACATAGGAACGTACAAAGTTATAAAAGCAGTATAAGCTTAATAACATTTTTCAGATCAAATATAATACTGTATATATAATGATTGGCACAAGGAAGTAGGCTAAATCAACAAGTGTGATCAAGAACATTAAATCAGGTACGAAGACAAGTGACATGATAAACATCGTAAAATGTTGATCATATATGATAAACGTCCATCGGAAAGTGTTTAAAGATTTTATCCGATTAAATAATGCTTTTATCACTTAATGTTCCAGGAATTTTTCCTATTGGCAAGATTACAATGCAACTTAATATAACAGAGAGGAGTTAATTCTATATCGACCTCGAAAGAATGGAACGCTGCATGATTTCGAATTCGATCTTAAAAAACCTTGCTTTGGTTCAAAAACTAAAACCTGACTAGTATGACTACCCTAGGCCTTCTTTATTTACCTTCAGATGTACAAGACAAAAAAGTTATCATTTGCACAAGTATCTTGATTCTTGACATAGGCTAAATGTTATATTACCCGTTAAACAGAATTATGCACAGCATTCTTTGTTTCACTGTAAGTCTCTTGGAAACGATTTACCGAATGGAATGTGAGGATACTATCCTTGGCGTGTTTCAAAACCAACGTTCTGCAAAAATCCCGTTGTTCAGTTGTGTGGGGTACTATTCCATTAGCAAACGAAAAGTTTCAGTTTATCAATCTCAGTTATGTAACTCTTTCAATGACATAAAGTCGGGTATATTTTCAAACGTTAGAAAACTCTCCAATAAGGCAATCGAATTAAAAGATATATACATTGACCATGTCTATAAAAAGTTCAAACTATATACACTTAAAAAGACAAATTACACAGGGTATTTTTTTTCCTTGAAAAAGTGAGTATCGTGTATACTATAAACGCAGAAAAACATTTGTCTGGCCTTTTTCAAAACCGAATTCGTCATTTAGGGTTCCTTCGTTATTGACATCAAGAACATTGCTATTATGTATTTTAATATGGGATTTGTAGCGATGTTCTTTTAAAATAAGGAGAGAAACAAGTTGTACAGTTTGACAATGGATTTACTTATTCATAAACGCCTTATTAACGTTAATTGTGTGATACGCGAAGGCGGACCAACTGCGCACATAGATAGACGCATCTTCAAACGCCTACATGTTCGAAGCGATGACTTATATAAACCCATTGTGAAAAATAAACAAGTGACTCGTGACAACCAACATCTACTATTTCAATACAACACACAATCTTCAATTTGATAGGAAACTGATATTTTTTCACAAAGTTTTACTATTGTTTACATAATACATTTTCAATTTGGACCAGTTATACAATGGTAAATCGGAGAAATGTGTTAATATATTCGCATACATAATTAGGCTTATATCATGTGATAGTGATACGTGTTTTGACTTGAATAATAGGCGATGTCGTAATAAATCAACCTACGTCGACCTGAAACACAACGTCTACATATGTATACATGTATAGAGTATCGTGAAGAAATAACAAAGTTGAGAGCAATTTCTCCTCTCGACGGAAAATTTCTACCAAAAATTACAATTGTAACTTCTGTTTGATTTTGCTTTCATAGGTCTACAATTTAATATATTTCTCATATATGATTGACTCATTATGTTATTGGCTAGAAACTGCGACGTAAAAAGGATATCTTTCTCATACTTAGAGATTTCAAAACCCTTTGGCATAATGGTTGCTTCAGTCTTCTAAAACAGTTGAGTAAAATTGGGGGTTTCTTGAGTAAGTTATTATGCCAGTCAAGGAGGATGTCATGAGGGATTAAAGAGCGAAATCTGTGTCGTTGTCGACGGACTAAGTACTACGAACATACATAAACAAACCTAATCCCATCACAACACAAATATTATCTCCAACCCTTGCCCGTGTTTCGGGTGTTCATTCAGCAGACGACACCAAAACAGACCACATGGTTGTAAATGAATATTTTGGGAAAGAATTCAAAGGATCGACAGGCAAACGAAATAGTTGTGACAAAATGAGGATTGGCCCGTGATTAGCATACACAGATATATCTATGTTTTCAAATTTTCGTCTGCTTTTTGATGAGTTCAGTCAACTTGTATTGGTTTATGAAAATAGTGTATCGTTATCTAATCGAAATGTACCGCCACATTGCCCTTTCTGAATGTCAACGTTTAATTCAAAGGTTTCATATACTAGAAACTAAAAGTCAAAGACACGTATATACACGCAGTAAACTTTAATTGATTCTTGCATCATTCGACACCCATAACCAAACTTTGGATGACATTGGAATGTTCTAGAGATGTGTCAACGACTCATAGTGAGACTCAACAAAAGACCTATTATCGAAAACAAAACAGTGTAGTAAACGGACCGTATGCTCATATAGAACATTTTTACACACTTCTTTTGAGCGACGCCTAAGTCTTTGAACTAGATATGTGTTTATTCTAAATATGATCTAGTTTAATGACCTCAGAGCAAGGTGTGTTCCACTTTCCGTGTTTACACCAATACACGTCCCACCTTTTCATTTATTTCATCTATATATGTGGATTTCACAACGCGTTAACATTATTTCAGTTATTTTGCGATGGCCCTCCTAACGATGAAGATCCCATATTTCCACTAGGCCTACCCATAAGCGCTGGTCAAGCAGGATAGAACCATCGGATTCCGAATGTCAGTCGGGAGACTACCTCTCATGAAAACCCAAATGCCGTCACCGGGATTTGAACCCACGCAGAGAGAGGCCAAGTGGTTTCAAGTTTTGTACTCTAAACTTCAGGTCCCGAAGACCCTTACTTTTTCATACAGTTTTACATATAGAGCGAACAACACAGCTATGAAGCATTTCCCCATGTGCCTTACATGTGGTATCTAACCAAGACTGTCACTCTTCCAATGTTAATATGAGAATATTCATAAACTGTGGATATTATTGCTCTAAGGTTTGATATCCTCATTGATCGGAAGGTGTCGGTCTGGATCAGCACAATATTCCACACATGCTATTCTGAGGCGGTTCTTCACTTTTTTGTTGACCACATGTCAAAATGGATCTTGTTTTTTTTGGATTTCCTACCCGTTAACCCTTTCCAAAACGCCAGATTTTCGACTGTCCCAAATTGAAAGAGTTTGCAGACGACAATTCAAAATGTGATGAAATTGAAAAAACAATCTCCTGATAGGGCATAACATTTTGTGGGAAAAGGAGCAATTGCTCTTTAAGAGCAATTTCTCCTTTACCCATAATGTTGTCCATAGTCGTCGGCAAAAAAATGGTCAAATAACGTTGTTGTTTGGTAATGAGTTAACCCGAAGAGAACGATGTCGCCCACTTTTCAGTAAACAATTTGCTTGTTTGATGGTTTATTTCTTTGTCGTCTGTTGAAATTTTCGAGAACCATTTACCCATTGTAAGAACGGACGGAACAAGTGTTAATTATTGGACGATTTCAAGCTGGCTACACTTGCTTGATTAAAACCGTGAAATGTGAACGAGTTGTCTCGCTAAGGCGTCTCAGCAAAAACCTTTTGGTGTAAATATTTTACACTTGACCCAAATCAAAACGAAGAAAAAAAGAATATGTTGATGTTTTTTTGTCTGTTTCTGCGTTAAGCATCATTCCGACTCAAAGTAAAAGGAAAAAGAAGAAACCCATTTCGTTTCCTATAACTGTAATTGTTCAATACACCGAAGCAAAATATTGTCAAAGCGAGATAATTCGTACTGAAATATCCTTGAATAAAGTATGGGTTATTTCCCTTGTTATGTAAAAATCTACCAGATTTCCCCTTGCATCAAAATGCCTGTTGCTGATAAAAAAACCCAAATGTATTCGAACAGAATATTTGCTTGATAAAGCAAAAGCTTTGAAAGGCAAAATCTTCGTTTCTTATTATGTCTTGATCTACAATAGTAGCAATTGAACATTCATCAATGATTTTTTTTGTATTGTAAATTTACATGGTCGATATCGGCTGATGTAATTTGTGATCGAATATAATTGAATTTGTCTTACAAATTATATACAAATTATTCAAATCAAGAAACTGTTTAGGATCTCATGTAAAACCATCTCTTTCTATGGATTCCGAATTTTACACACCTGTAATTCTACTTTCGGTTTCAATGTCACTAAAAATAGCATTTTCTGAAAACTCGTTTGACAAGTCTAAAAATAGATAGACACCTGACTTAGCTCACCTGTACGGAGGCGAGTTTGGAGTACCTCACCCAAACAAAAAGTGGAAGCGGACTGTCATTTATTTCGTGCTTCTGTTTGAAACAAAAACAGAGCCCAACATGGATCGCGAGGTGGAATTTAACACGGAATTAACTAAGATTCACCACAAGAATTACGTTCGTAATTCCCGTGCCGTCACTGTCGCCTGGTTCATTTTCTGTGCTTGCTACACCATCCTAAATGTGGTCGCCTTTATTCAGCCTTTCTGGATCGGGGATACGGACGAGAGCCCGGGGGTCGGGTATTTCGGGCTCTATGAGTGGTGTGAGCGGATTCAGGGCTCGGACTACCGATGCAGCGGCGACTTTCTCGACTTTACCACCATCTCCAACAATTATTTCATGGCGTCGAGTTTTCTAGTGGGAGGAGCAGCCCTATTGTTTATACTGAGTATCATCTGTATGCTGCTCTTCCTCTTCCTCAAGACAGCCACGGTACTCCGAATGTGTGGATGGCTACAGCTCATTGCAGGTAATTACATGGCATTGTCGATCCACAAGGACCTATGTCATATATATATACCCCGTATTAACAATATTTTGTTAATACAGGTAGATACATAGGATGCTGTGGGTCGATTGGTAGCTCTTCGGCCATAGCTTCTTTTCGTTTTTTTGTTGTTTGTTTTTTTTTCAATTAATATGCAGAGCTCTTTCTTGAGCGTTGTCAAACATGTCCCCTGGACCTGCTAGCACTATGCGAGGAAATAAGTCATGCCAAAGGGCACTCCATGTCATAGGCATAGGAGCTGGGGGGGCAGGGGGGGGGCCCAATATCCAGACCGGGGGGCCAGAGTATACTTTGGCCCCCCCCATATTCACAATATCAAATAATGATATTTGAAAAGAAAAATAAAAGAAACGAAATTTAACAGCAGAATAAAAATAAATGTGTATTTTTGTACTTTATCTAATACCAATTCGCCTTTTGTTATGAACAATAACCAAAATCTTTTTGATGTCATCATCGCAAGTGGCAATCTGAACACATCGGGTTTATCCAATGAAAACTCAGGTCACAAAAATACCCGGGAAGTTTTGATTGACAAAAACCGTGGTGTAAAACATGTTCTAAGGAGTCCGACTCAATATTGTCTTCAATTGTTAGCTTAAGATTACAAAATCATTCAATTATTTGACTGATGATAGTTGAATCTGTGGCTGTGACAGTCTGGTCGCTGCGACTTTTTTTAGATCAATACATTTGATATCCATGTGAGATCGAGACCTCACAGATCCCTAGTTCTTTTTCTCTTTTTTTTTTTATTAAAGATACACATTTTCATTCGCTTTCTATTAATTCTCATAATATTATTGAATTTGTAAATGCATGAAATGTCATGAAAACGTTTAGGAACATTTATTCTTAGACCGGTCCTCATCTGAAGTTGCCCCCCCCCCCAATGTTGAAAACGCTCCTACGCCTATGCATGTTTAGATAATTGATCGCCATCAAAGATCGAACCGAGGTTGGCATGTCTCTATTCCCAGACGCTAACTATTCTGCAACCACAGATCCTTTCAGTTTTTTATCCTGTAACCAGGCCAATTTACGGACCGATAACAGGGTATTGAGATGTTAATCTCCAATCCATTTTATTCCAATAAAGAATTATTTAACCTATTCATGTCATCTTTAACTTGTTAATTTAATACTTAATTAACCCTTTACCAAATCTTAAAATTTTAACTGTCCCAAATTGAAAGAGTTTGTAGACGCCACTTTAAAATATGATGGAATTGAAAAATAATCTTTCGACATTGTGGGAAAAGGAGAAATTGCTCGTTAAGAGCAATTTCTCCTTTTCCCACAATGTTTTCCCAAGTCGTCTGCAACAAACTGGTTGTGTCGTTATTGTTTGGTAATGGGTTAAACAGAAGAAAATGATCTTGGATATACAAGGCCAATCCGTATGTGCTGATCCAAGACGAATCAGTAATCCTTAGTCATCAAGCAAACACGTGGACCAGTGCCGTTTGACAGGCATAATCCTTTTGTCACATTGGTTTTTGTAGAGTTCTGTTGCATATGTGCCAAAGGAGGTAGTATGGAGTTATGGTGTTTGGTATTGCGTTTACTGTACCCATGCTTTCCAATCTTTATTTCCAGCAATATTCATGGCAGTTGCCTGTCTCATCTATCCAAACGCTTTCGATGACCCCAACTTCCAGCGTATTTGCGGACAGAATGCCAAGGCCTACACAATGGATAAGTGCCAGATCAGATGGGCGTACATCCTGGGAATTGTCCTCATTTTCGATGCTTTGATCCTCTCTATCCTTGCTTTCATCCTTGCCGCCTGTCAAGCCAAGAAGATTCCAGAAATGGAGAAGGAAAAGGATGGTAAGGAATAAACATTTATATTGAAATTGTTGTGAGATAGTTATAGACTACAAATGATTTGTGGTCAAGATATTAAGTAATTTATAACTTCTTTTACCGGAAGTATGTGAAAAACTATATTTCAGAACTTGTCATCATCTAAAGCTTTGCACAGTGGAGGTACCAAAGCCAATGAGGTTTATCCGAGGCGTGGTTATTGCTAGTTGAAAATGTAAACATTATTAACAATATTAGGTTAAGAGAAGAGTTTAGAAAATCATTAAGGAAAGTGCTTCTCTTAGCTATACTTCACTTGACGGTTTTGTTAGTGCTCTTACTGGGTTAATTATTAGTACATAATTATTGGAACTATGATAAGATTAATGTCATCTAAAAATACTGATATGGCATATTTATTGTGATAAATCCGATGTATCTTACATGTCAAGATGCAATTTAGACCTTCTATTGCTAAATCTTTGAGGAATGTTGAAATTCATGACCATCATCAGGGATCAATGGAAGACTATGGTAAGTGCTTCACATTTATGAAGGACTTATGATACTCTTGCAACAAACTCTCTATCATTGATGATACAACTCATTGATGGCTGAACTGTCACTATCAAATTATGAATATACAACCAAGTAGAGATATATGTAAATAAAAAAAAAAACTTACAATGTTAAATTGTCTCTTCCATTTATAATGAGCTAAGTAGCGCAATATAACTGAAAAATTATTGATGCAATGTAAAACCTGAAAGAAACAAGCAGACAAAGTAAAGTTGTGGAGACTTGTATACATCACAAATCATGAGACCATCTTTATAAGCCTACTTGAACTGTGAGGCTGGTTCTGTTTTAAAGTAATTGCAGACAATATTTATCATATTTTAAAGAAAAAATAACGATGTGTGAAATTGAGTTGAAATCATTTTGCGAAAAGGAGAAATTGGTCATCATGAGCAACTTTTCCTTTTGTAACAAAGTGATTTCTGACATCCTTTGCTGCAGATATGTTCATTTATACATGAGGAAAAGGTATATTGAACTGGAATTATTTAGTTTTATATTCGTTCCCTAAGTGACATTTTTGACATTAATCAAAAGGTATATTATTTAATCTTTTGTATATTCTTGTATGATATTTGTTTATTAATCATGGTGAAATATGAATCCATATAAATGACCCATGTTTATGTCATTATTGATATTATATTTGTAGACACCTCCCGATATGTATATGAATGGACAGGTAACATACACTAAATCAACTTCTTTCCTTTATGACTCACTTTGGAATGGGGAAATTTCACTCTACATGTCTTTGACAGGCCAGGGGTGGCAAAACCAATTGTCCTTATTATCCGGCTTGTCCGAAAGCCTTTACAAACAAGTGAATATTTACTGAAATCTACATTACAATCATTTTACGGCCAAGTGCAGGAAAATATTTGGCATTTAAGGGCAAGTACCTACATCAAAATCAGATTTTGCCATCCCTGCAGGCCTTAAAGAAATTAGCGAAGACTACATCATGGCATGTGGAGATGATCACATAATTATGTATCCTTCACAAATTTTGAGACTCAAATGAACACTCAATCTATTTTTTGATGTTGGATTTTGAGCTGTGTACAAATTAGAAAAAAATAGCAGACAATAATTGTTATGTAAATGTTAAAAATTGTTGTGGAAAAATAAGAAATGTGTATGCAATTTCTACTTTTGATGCAAAGATTCTGATATCTTTTACTGAAAGTCAATTACTATCTGCATAATCTTTAATAATTATGTTGTATAATGATTAATTACTTGTATGGTAATACATTAATTATTTAGGGACTCAAAGGTTAGAGTAACCAACATAGGAGGTCAATCTCTTTTGGTTTTTTTCTTGGTTTATAAGAAATCTCAGAATTTGCCATTTGCATAATGGGATGATAAAAGGAAAGAAGTTGATGCAGTTAGAATATTTTTGTTTTAGAAAAATTGAAACATTATTTTGGTTTCAAAGTATCTGATAAGAGGCTAGAAGATTGATACATCGCCATGTTGATTACCATTAACCATTTCCATACAAAATATCACAAACACCTTTACCATCATTCCTTTATACCGGAACTTGTGACTGATCCAAAACACAGCAATGAAACCAAAATTTTGTTGAAAGCACAATAAACAACAAAAATGCAGTTGGTTTTAATGATATAAACACAAATGCCTCTTATCTGAAACTTTGATTGGTTGTTCATTCTTTTTCAAGTTTCTCTCTTGGTACTTTTTAATAATGACCACTCTTCCTGAATGCTCATTTAATTCAATTATTGTATTAATTAATGTTAATGCTGTCCCTAATATTGGATTTTTGTGAGTTTTCTTTATTTAAAGCATTGATACACTGTAACTATTTAGCATGAGAAAAACATATTACTTGTAGTTTTGGTATGATACCATGGTGAAAAAAAGAGGATATTGATCATTATGAGCAGTTTCTCCATTTGCCATCAATAATTCTGAAGTCCTCTCCTGCAGATACATTAAAACAAAAGGAGTATCAAGAAACAAGAATAGATTACCAGCCTGTATAAGAGAAAAGAGGTCCTTATTTGAAGGGTCCTGTATGGCCCAGTGGTTAAAGTGATTACTGTTAAACCTTAGGATCCAGTGTTCAATCCCCAGCTGGTTACATTGGAGTGCCCATTAGCAAGACACTTTAGAGCCCTAGCACTGTACTGGTGAATTCCAGGAAAGTCATGATATTTGTGAAAATTGTTGACACAATGTTAAACCCCACATGACAAAAATAAAGTAAATGATTCAATTAAAGATGCTGTGAGGCATGAGCTAGAAATCTAACCTGCTAGGATAGTTGGTAGGGTGGATAATGTTGTGAATTAACACATAACAACAACTTTTTGCATTATATTCCATCTTAAACTCTGACAGAAATTTTGAACCAAAATGTTTTTGTACAACAATTCTGTGTTCTTGAACTGCCATTTTTCGTTCATATCACAAACATGAATAAAAAATGGCTTATAATTCATGAGCACAAAGGTATTTATGAACAAATTCATCAATTTCAAGAAATTTTTCATGAACATGACAATCTTGTTTGTGAACATATTCTTGAAGTTCATGAACAATTCTTAGTTTATGAAGGTCATTTTTCGTTCATGTCTGTTCTTTAAGCTCATGAACGCATGTTCTTGAATCCTTCACAGGAGAAGTTGCTCTTGTTTCTTTCAAAGTACATGTATAACTAAGAGAGACATATCTTGGACATTTCCTGTTTGTCCTCTGCCGTTGCTGTCATATTAGACAACTCTTTAACCCCATACAAGAGGATGTGTTTAACCATTTCTGTTAACACCACACTTTAGAACATTTGCTGCAAAAAAAGTCAAGGTAACAACATAGGCAACAGGATAAACTGCTCTTGACTATCAATTTCTTCTGTTGTCTTAATTGTTCCTATTTAACAAAGCAAAAACATCAAGATTTTTTAGGCTTCATGATTGCCGTCTGCTGTTGCTTTCAATTTAGCCCTGTAAGTAAATTTATCTCAAATGGGGCCACAGGTAAAGATGCTCTTAGGGACCATGGTGTTACACATAGTGGTTGTGGTTGGAGGTTTGATATATTAAGCTAAAGATTAAAGCAGGGGACCTAATGGAAAAACAAAACAAACAAAACAATTTACGCTGTAAATAGAAAGAGGTTTAACGTCATTGTTTACGATGATGTCATCTTTCGACGTGTAAATATAAACAATGACGTTCATAAATATTTTATGTATACAGTTTAAGCCTATAAACAAAAATGTAGTTGGAAATAAAGATTCTCCTGATGAAGGCCTTATCAGGCTGAAAACCTTGAATAGAATGAGCTAGAATTATTTAGTTTAACAAAACAATCTGCTATTGTTTTCAATTATCACTGCTGTTAATTGCTTTTAATTAAGAACTGTCCCTGAATCTGTAATGAAGAAATGGTTTTAGCACTACTGCATTAAAATCTGTCATCTTAGTTATTTCTAACATAATTACATTTGCTGCATTTTAACCCAATCAATATTTGCATGCAATTCCTTCTTTCCATGAAGCAGGTGTGTAATAAGTTATAGTTTTTAAAGGCATATAATAATGGAAGATGGTCATTTGCCCTGGAATAATGTTTGTTCCTAATGTTTAAGATTTATATAGAATTAACAGATTGATCATTACATACAGTAACTGTCTTTTAAATTTTTACTAAGATCATTAAATATAAACAGGACATGTTGAGGATTCTGGGTTTTCTGATTTAATCCTACCCCTGCATCTTTCACATAGTTCCTCAATCTGAACACATCGGGTTTATCAAATGAAAACACCTGAAATAATAGGGATGACGCCATATTGGTTCCCATCGGAATGACGTCACTTCACTTTCGTGTTTAAAAATAGATCTTAAATGTGAAATCTTAAAAGTCGTTAAATTTTATTGAGGAAACAACTATACATGTCACAACCACAATTTTGCCATTTGGTATGAGTTACTGATAAAAAGATTATTTAAAAGGATGTCCATCCCTTCCATACACATTGAACTACTTAACTTGCACGCTTATAAAATGTGTTAATTGCCGGATGCCGATTTACCCGAAAAACTGTAACATTACACTTATATCCGAGGTGTATTTCACAGCTCACGGAAATACCCGAGTAGTTCTGATTGATAGTTCTTTTGTTGTCATGGAGTTTGGATAAATTGCCATAGGTACTTCAAAGTTGTAGTTTACGGTTGAACTGGGTAGTTGCTATTTTATCACAAAGTTTGACTTAGATCAAACATTGGTTATGGTGGTTTTAATTCTTTGTCATTCATATTAGCATGTTTATGAAAATGTATGCATGAAAGTTTATGTTATTGTCTTAAATATATTGATAGCACTTTTACTTTTTTTCATTTTATTTCTACATTACCATATTTTCTTTTCTCACTTTACTCCTTAATCATCAAATGTTTATTTTAAGCAATTACTTTTCTGACTAATATTGATGCTTTTGTAGCAAAACCCTGAAAACTAAAATGGACAATGGAGCAATTCTGCCTCTTTGTTCAATTTTTGTGACCCAATACATGTATGACAAAACTATTGTCTCAATTGTCTCTTACTTACACGGGGGTCCAAGGTTCAATCCCCACCAATGGCACTGGGACTTTTCATTGGAGTTTCCTTTGGCAAGACATTGTTCAATCTAGCCTAGTACATGTACTGGTTTAGTCCAGGAAAACTGTAGAATAACTGAAAAACTGTTGACTCACTATTCAACCCCGTTTAAACAACCAGTTGTCTCTTATTGCTGCTTTCAAATTGAATCAATATAAGGTAATGAATTACGTAACTTGATCTTTTCTCCGACTAAGTTATTCTATATTTTGTATTTAGCATGCTAATAATGTAACAATTTGAATGCTTTTTTTTCTCTATATTAACCTTCATTAATTTTGAAGAAGGAACAAGTTTGATAGTGTTGAGCCTTTTTTCTTATGAGACAACTTTAAACAAGTTTTGATATATTGAAGAGAGGTATGACACTACATTCAAAACAATCTACAATTTTCTTACGAGACTGAAGACTGACTGTTATTTCAAATGTTGAATCATTTTCATACTTTTTATGTAAGATTCATGTGATTAATTCATTTAACCTTGGACCTTAAGGTATCAAATGGGATTGTCTGCTTTTTGTTAAAATCCTTTTTATAACAGAACTGACTTGAATTGTGTGATTGGTTTTTTGTTTCAGACAAGTAGATGTTTGCTTAACATGGTAAGAGAATGAGGGAGAACTCACACAGTTATAGTCTAATAATAATGTATGCTTCTTTTATTAACAGTGTAAGCTTTAGATTTAATTTTGAAATTGATTTCATAGTATATTCTCCATGGGACTCAATGAAGCTACCACCTATTTATGTTTCTATGTTTAACATGAATGCATAAACTTAATTAAGCATGCATGTTCCACAAAGGAACAAAACACCTGCAGTGGGGCAAACTCTGTATGGAGAATATAAAAACTGAAACTGGTATGTGTTTGAAAGTGGGCATTTTATTTTAAATGCCATAAAATCCAACTATATAAAAAACAACTCATAAAACACAGTTAAGTTTGCAATATTAAACATAAACCACCTATTTCATTCATTTTTCTTTTCACAATTCAAGTTGCTTTTAACATCTTTTCAGTTGATGTGTTTTGAAAACATGTGAAAAAATGAGAATTTGCTCACAATGATAAAATTCCTTTAATTAAAATAGGATTCATGTTAATCTATCAATATCATGTTAATTATCTATAACAATGATTTTGATGTCAGTTATTGAATTTTTCATAGATAGCTTTAACTGTTTTTATGATTAGACTTCTGCAATCTATTTGAAATGAGGATATGGTTAAACTTATACCTGTTCAAATTGCTTTCCAACAGATAGCTTGCCTTTAACATTGATTATGGGTGTAAGAAAAATGCCAAAAGGATAAAACCCCATAAGATTTCAATATTAATTGAAATCATCATCACACAAGATGAATGAACAGAAATCTTTATTTTGTCTTAATATGCTCAAATATTGCCCGCTGGAGGACTTTTTAAAGGTGTCTGTACAGGGAAATAAATTAACAAATAATTTTAAGTTCATTCAGTTTGTTTAACCTCAGATAATTGCGCCACACATATTTTGACCTGATGATAAAGCTATTTGTATGAAACAAGGAACATTGAGTTTGTTAACACTAACATTGAAAATAAACAATATCTATGAAATCAATTTCCACTCTGTATATTTGTTAACTAATCGTCAATGTTTATCATTAATGTGTGTAGTCTGATAAAACTTTATCAAACAAACAATGAAATGTAGATGACCCAAACTGAAAGAATTTTCAGATGACAATACATGTACATGTATTTCTTTTATCATCATAATAAAAGCTGCTAGGCTAAGTGTAACAATATAAAAATGATCTTAAGTATATTAAAAACAGTACTGAAACATTTGTATGACTTGAAGGTTCAATGCAACATTTTAGCAAGTGCTTCATAAACATGAAGCACTTACTGTAACATTGTACTGAATACTCAAATTTGCCAAAGTGTCTTTTTAAGCCCTCAAAATAATGTTAAAAAGTGTATGTGCAACTTTTCCTTTTCTAGCTTTATTTAAGACTAAGTTGTTAGTAGATAAAGTTTGATAAAGTGTTTGTAAATTCTATATTTGTACTAATATGTATGTTAGAATAACCATATCACCCAATAGCCAATGTCAATTCTAATATCTTGTATGTTGGTTAAGTTTTTTTATACCATAACAACTGTTACCAATGGCAATGTTAATTTGTTGTATGAAGGTCAAGGTTAAGATGCCATACCTGTACATGTCATAGACAACCGTAACCAATAACAACATCTGTATGCTGTATGGAGGTCAAGGTTGAAATGCCACATCTGTAAATGTCTTATATAATTGTAACCAATGCATGACAACACTAATATCCAGTATGGAGAGCCAGGTTAACCATTAGAATGCTGGGTAATTTTCTAAAAAAAAATTTATCGTCTGCTTTCCAAAACCTTAAATATCTGCTTACTTTTGATGAAGACAGGTACTCGGAGTATCAAACAGGTTATATTACAGGCCAGGCGCCTATTGACTTGGCGGCTGGCCTGGATCCAACCTGTTTGCATAAGCATGAAGTTGGTTCCAGCACTATAAGGGTTAAGAAGCCAAACCTTTTCATACAATTATTTACCACCAGACCATGAAATTAAATCGAGAATATTCTATGGGATATCACAACATGTCATATACTATCTGTTGTTGATTACTGATCATGACATGTTGTTTTCTAACATCACTTTTTCCCCATATACCTAAATTCATTGTGTCAAAAGGCATGAAATTAAATGTTATATTTTCCAAATAACATTGAATGCTGGTTGTATTAACTACCCGTTACTAATCACACTGCTATAATTATGTACCGGTGTATAGAATACATGCAGATAGTCAGTTTTTTCTTTTTAAAAAATCTCCATGATAGAATTCTTTCAAATGAGTACTATTGATATAGGGAAGATAAGAAAGAAATGTACAGAGAAAAAGCAAAAAATTTGGCAACAGAAAACTGATATCTAGACCTGTTTTGTCACAATGATTTGCATTCAATTTTAAGAAAATAAAACCCCCAGTCAAATAACGTTTTAAGTGTCTATGTTTTAGAGATTAGTTTTAGTTCATAGTTCCTACATTAGCTTTAGCTATTCATTTAAGATATCCAAAATTTGTTGATGTTGTATTTTCTAATAAGTTTCATTTTGTTGCTGAATTGTTAGATTATACCAGTAACGAAAAAACAAACATTGCTGGTCAAGAACATTGAACAAGCTACGTTATTGCAATATGATAATTTCAGCTGTAAGCACTGAATATTCATTTTGATGTGAGAAAGCAATAAATAACATTGAAGGAATAATGTGCAGCACTGGCAAGGAACTGCCAAGACCATGGATAGATGCGCATACCTCAGTGATATAAAATACAAACTCTTGAAAACGACATTATAAACAGTTGGTTTTTCTTCACATCAGCCGGTGGATATGATATGACAAAAAGATAGTCAATAATCTGATGATTTGCATTTATTTCACAGTAAGAAATTAGAGTCCTGCATGGCCCAGTGGTCTTAAAATAGTGAGCCTCACTGGTTCCTGTCTTTGCAAAAGCGTCCTTTGGCAAGTCACTCTAGGGCTCCAACCTAGTACAATGTACTGGTGAATTCAGGAAAGTTTGGACAAAAAAACCAACAAAAAAACAAAACAAAACGAAATTAAATGCTATATCTGCTAATTTATGTTGAAATAATAGAAAACAAATTGAAAGATGAATATTTTGAAGTGGATCACAAATAACAAAGTAGGTAATTTCTAAACACAGAGAAAATAAATATTCCTCATGTAAGAGTTAAAGCAAAGTTTGCTCTTTTTTATGTAGTTCCTCTTCTTGTTCCAATGCTGTTGATAATACAGGGACTGAAGATTATTGTCTTTGAGCAGGAAAGGGTTAAAGTTATTGAAGTTTCTTCTGAAGTTGCAATCGTTATCACACACTGACAAATATTTGATAAGCCTTTTAAATTCCCCCCCTCCTTGTTTAAACATTGAACCACTTTGAGTCTGAGAAATTTGTGATGAAAAATTAGTTTGCTCAGCATGAGGAAATGCTCATTTATCTCACAATATTTTCAGTTGTAATGAAACCATAGACATTGATGTTGGTACACTTTCTATGACCTTTTTTACAATGATTTTGAAGGTTATTCTGAATAAAGGCTGACTTTGCCCATGGGTTATATTACTTCCCTAAAGAAGGTTGGGGTTTTTATATCCCGAATATTCGAACTGTTATCAGTGAAGTAGTTTGCTTTGCCCTTTAAACATGTTATCATGTAACACCAAACTCTCATAATGAAAAAAAAAACTTTATAGGTTTATACAGTGAAGCCTCGTTTATCCGGACCCCGAATATCCAGATGTCTCTCAATCCAAACGAAATTGTAAGGGAACAGAATATTGTGCAGTAATTTGCTTAATCAATTAACATACAATAGCGACATTTGACCAGTTTTTGCAGACGACTCTCAAAAACATTGTGGGTAAAGGAGAAATTGCTCGTGACGAGCAATTCCTCCTTGACCCACAATGTTTTCTGTCATATCAGAAGATTAATTTTGAATTTTACTTGTGGAAAATGTTTGTGAAACTGAATTTGAGGGAATATTTGAGGGTCCTCATATAAATCGTTTATGTCTAAATATGTTTAAGACCAGGCCCTGCTTCAAAAGTCTGGATTATTCGTTAATCTGGAAATTTTGTTGGGAACGGACGTGTTCGGATTAACGAGATATTACTGTAGATCTATAAAATGAACAGGAAAAAAGTATTTCTATTTCTGCTTTTTCCAACTGACTTTACCTTATTAATATAATTTGTAAATTATTTGAAGGGCCTCTGTGGCCTTGTGGTTGGAGTACAGAATTTGAAATCACATGGCCCCTCTCTCCATGGCTTCAAATCCCAGTGAAGGCAATTTGATTTTGATGAGGGGCAGTCTATTTACCGACTACCAGAATGAAAATAGTCCTACCCAGTTTGACCAGCCCTTATTGGCAGTCAAGTTTTGGGGTCTTCCTCCATCATTATGAGTCTGGTATCTCGACATAACCAAAATGATATTGATGCAATGTAAAATTCATAAAAATAAATAGGTTATTTGAGAGGTCAAAAAGAGAAAAGAAAAACTTGCCTGTTAGGTGCAAATTATTCTTTGGTCATGAGTTTGATCTGTTAAAGCTTAGGATGAAATGAGGGCCGAAGAGAAAAATTAAGAAACTTGGAAATGAAGATATTAAGTGTATAAGTGATTTATCTGTTCCCCAATATCTACCATAATTATTAACAAGAGTAGTACATTGTATCCAGATTGTTATCATGAGAAACCTTTAATGTCTTTCAGAGGATGGCTATGTAAATAATGTATTTCAAGACACAGCAGCCCCCGAGGAGATAACTCCGCGCATCGTACCACAATCTCTCCGCCATCGACAGAAGTACACACCATTCCAATCAAGAGTCCCACAAACAAACACAGAACCCCTTGTCATCCCCGTCGATAATTTTGACGACTCGACCAACGGATCGAACAACTCAAACAAGTCCAACGCTTCGGGATCTGTGAGACTTCCTCAATCAGAATCATCGCCAAGGGAAACCTTGGAGGAGAAGTCCAGTTCCCAAAGGTCAAGTTCAGAACCATCTGATTCCCCAAGGTCACATGATTCAACTCCCCCAATGGAATTCCCAGATGAAGAGGAATTTGGTGGTTTCCAAGAGGGAGAGGATCTAAACGAATCGTCCAAAGACATACATCTGTAAATCTAATGGAAATGTCCAAAGTCTTGCTTTTGTTCTGAATTGATTTGGCTGGCTGTAAATTGTGATAGAATGAAAAGTTGAAAAGATCTTAACAAAGGGAGAGAAAGCCCCATATGAACAGTTTCTGCTCCATGTTTTATCAAATCCAGATGAACGAGTACTTTAATTAGTCTTCTTTTGGATAGAAACAAAGAACAAAAGGGAACAAGTGTTGAGATGTAATATTTTAATGTTGATTATTTGTCATAATTTAATTTGTATATTATCATAATTCTACTTCCAATAAATATGTTTTGTTACTTTTGAAACCAGTAAATAAGGCATAATTTTTGTATGACAGCCACTATACCAGACTCTTCTATAGTGATATTTAGAATTCAGATATTATGCACATTTCTACATTGACAATTCATGCATAAGTAGATGCTTATTTCAGCTTATTTTGAATTCTAATTTGAAAGCATAAATAAAATAATGTGATAGTAAGCAAAATTGCTCATTATGAGCAAACTCTTTTGTCTTATTAGTGTTTGTTTGTTAGATGATCAACTTTGTTAATGGTTAAATCACTGTTTTAAGATTTTGAATATTTTTTTTTATTTAGAGAAAGAGTTTTTATACAACACATGTCACAAAATCAGATTTTAAGTCATTGAGAGTCTTATGGTCTTTAGTGGCATATTTGATAATGAAAACAGGAAATCAAATGAACATGGAAAGATACTTCTTCACTTTAATTCAAGTTGCACTGCTTCTTTTCCAGAAGCATATTATCAATATATATTTTCGTAGTGCTTTTTATAAAGATTGTATATATAAAATCCCAAACAGGCAATAAAATGTGAAAGGAAAACATGCATTTAGATCTCTGTTTTATATCCATAGCTGAGTCAAAGCTCTAGACCCCACATGTCACAACAACGGATGGTCAAGCCACAGAGACTCGTAGTTTATTTGGGGGTTATTTCTATACAGTCAAACATGCGTTAAGAGGTCAGTCTAAGCAAGGAACTGAGCAAATTGGCTGTTTAAGACAGGTTGGCTGCTTAACACAAATTGATTTACACTACAAACCCAACAGTGGGACTTTCTGTAGTGGTTGTTTAAGGCAGGTTGGCTGCTTCATAGGGTGGTTGCTCAGCACAAGTTAAACTGTATATAAATATATAGCCATTACCCCCAAATAATCCTAGCTATGAATCCCTGTGTTTCAAGCTGGGGAGAACCATCAGCATTTCAGAAGTAAACCATGAGGCTACCTGTACCTCTCGAGAAAATTCAAATACTGCCAAAGGTTTCTACCCCATATTGCAAAGAGGGAATGTATTAAAAACTGTATTGAGAGACCTGTCAGAACTGAAATATTTTCTGCTAACCCTTATAGTGCTTGAACCGACTCCATGTATGCAAACAGGTTAAATCCAGGTCAGCCGCCAAGTGAATTGACGGCTGGCCTGTGTTCTTACCTGTTCGCTGTTTCCTTATCAAAATTAAGCAGATATTTAAGGTTTTGGAAAGCAGACAACACAAAAATCTATTTCTAGAAAATTGCCCAGCATTCGAGGGCTAGTTAGTATTCAAATTTAGATACATCAATGAGTAGATGGGTGTTGTGAGCAGACTTCACTTTGTTGCCGACGTAACTTCTGTCCTCTAACCTGAGCATAAGGCGATGTTCTGCGGGACCAGACAACGGTTTAACCAATCGAAGAGTGGCTGAAACTAGAAGAAAAGTAACCTCATACTGTAGTCAATCTTGTTTTGAATTACCATTCTTAAACCCTTTCCCAAACACCAACTTTTCAACTGTCCCAAATTGAAAGAGTTTGCAGATGACATTTCACAATGTGATAAAATTGGAAAATAATCTCATAGGGTAGAAAACATTGAGGGAAAAGGTGAAATTGCTCGTTAAGAGCATTTTCTCATTTTCCCACGTTTTTCGAGTTGTCTGGAACACAGTGGTTAAATGTAATTTTTGTTTGGTAATTGGTTAACAGTGTGTGAAAGGTTATTTAGGCTGAGGGTATATAAATACTGGACGCAGGTCATTCTTTCTGGAATTTTCTGAACGACAAGTGCATGTATGTATTAGATTAAAGTTGTCTTCTACATCATGATCAACTTAAAACGAGATTGATATTATTCCATTCACATTGTAGTGTTTGAGCTGGGAGATTAGTTCACTTAACCAGAATACTTGGTTCAGCAGTCAACACAAAAATCATTTTTTTAGAAAATGACCAAGCATTCTAAAGGTAAAGGTTATTCAAAATGGGACGAAACCATTTTCTTCAAAATGGTTCTTATTATCAACATGCATGACTCGGTGATGGATTTAGTGTTTGAACCTATTTCTTGAATTTCAACCCATCACAGCTGCTACCGTACTTTTAAATTATAACAAAATAAATTGCACATGTCATTCGTGTATGTTTATTTCTAACAAGCCATACATGGTAATTTAATCAAAACTGCTATTATCACAAAGAAAATATATTTTTATACTTTATCATTGTTGTTTACAATTGCTTTCATTTTGTACAGAACACAATATCATTAGAATTCAGAGGATCGGGGTAAGACAATAGTAAGTGCTTCACATTTGTGAAGGATTTTCTGAAGTCATGCATTGAACCTTTGCTGTATAACTTACCTGTTGTTACGTTCACCTCCGTATCAAAAAGCCCCTCGTCATTTCCGCTGATTATATGCAGAAACATCTGCGGTACTAGGACAAAGCCCTGCGCGGATATATTTAGTAACACGATGGGTTGCTGCACCTCGGAGATGGTGGGTAGAGCGAGGAACTGGTACGATACAGAGCTTGTCTCATTGTGGAGACAAGTGAGGTCCCAGTAGTCACAATCCTTCTTACACAGGATGTCGTCAGATTCTACGATCACTTCGCTGGGTAGAGAATTCAATGAAAGTGTATGTAGTCTTAGAAAGGGAATGGATTAAGTTGTTAATTTTACATTAATTGTGACAGAAGCTTGAAGCCTATTAAATTCTCTCGATGACTGCTTCCTGGATACTATGCTTCCTCTATACTAAACCAGTACTCGCACAGACTTGTGGGCTAGTCCCAACTACTTTCATCTCCCCTAACAGGGATCTAACCAAGGACCCTTGGTAAATTTCCCCTTTTTTCATGGTTAAAAGGTTTTTCCTGGTTCAAAGGCGATGAATCAAGTACATATTGAATAATAGAATAAAGTTTATTTCATTTACATAGTTTAAATGAGTCCATTATATTTTTTTCAGTTATTTTGTTGTTCTAAACTTTATGGAGGAAGGAAGTACATGTAACTTTGAACTCACATTAGAAATAATGCTATCAGCATCATTGAAATTATTTCCATTGTTGATGCACTGTAAATTACAATGACTTACAGCATAACAGGATACACCACAATGGTTTTCAATTATTTTGAAGCAAATGTTTATTTTCAAGTGTTTGTTACAGAATTAAGCACTTACTATAGTCTTGTATTGAACCATAATTTCATCCATGCTCAGTGGTTTTGTCACTAGTGCAAGATTAGGGAATTGTGTGTTACCCAAGGATATTCAACAGTTCTATAACTTTGGCGCCATTGGTGATCAAACCTTGGACGACCAGTCTCAAATCTCAGATAACAACCATCTATCAACTGTTGAACTCCAAGATGGGTTTTCTATAGGCAGAACATTTAAAGGTCAATCGACAATTTTTGAAATTTATCAATCATATTCTGTTCTCCCTTTCATCAACTGATTTCGGCAATCAAAATTTCTATAAGTATTGCTTCATAAGTCGAATATTTTATTTTCAATACAATACAAATTGTTACAAAAGTATTTATGATATAAAGAATAGTATAATACAAAAACTATTATATCTATGTGTTGGATAAATCTCTGAATAAGAACAAGCATATTCAAACTATAAAACAAAGTAAAACATTTTTAGTTTTTTTTTTTTCAAAATCTTATTAACATGTTTTTCAATGAAATGAACACTTATTTAGATTGTGCCTATAAAAGGCAAGCAATTTTCTTTAAAATCATGCAGTTTTCCACAAAAAAAAATCAAATTAACACCAGCTTTTTAGTTTCTTAAATCAGCAAACTCAGCGATAAAAGACCACTTCCATATTCAAGGAAAAAAAGCCCTGGTGTTGTACATCAGTATCAAAACAAACTACAATGTACTAGATTGTTTCAATGGTAGAAAAACTAGACAGTCTGTTAAGCATCTATCAAGGATGTGCAGTTGCATAGCACACTACTGGACCATTTCAACACAAACAAACAAGCAAAAATATGCAAAGCATCTATCAGGGTTGTACAGTTACATGACACACTACTGGATTGTCTCAGCTGTGACAAACAAGAAAATCTTGGAATGTGCATATCCCGTGTACCCCGACACCACATCAGTGATCTTCATCGTAAGCATCAACTCGATATCCTGGGGGGCCTCCACCTTTCTCATCAGCTGCACAACGGCATTCGTCCGTCCGAGCTGAAGATCGAAATCTTGCCTGTGCACCTTTTCCACACTGGGTGGGGCGTTGATGGCCGTGATGTTGAGGTACCAGTCGAAGATCCGGTTTTCTACTTTCGGTCCGGACATGGAGAAAAGGTCGGTTGGGGTCTTGACATTCGTAGGGAAGGTGAGGAAATTGTAGGAGAGGGAGAGCGGGGCGTTCATGCACTCGTAATCTCCAGCTCGACAGGTGAAGCTCAAGCGTTTGCAGCGCACACTACAAATAGAGAAATTGGGATACAGCCTATTAGGATACTACTGATTAGACCTGAGACTAATTGCTATTGTCTATCACGACCACAGGGGTCTATAGTTATCCTCTGGGTCAGCATTATATTATATAGCACTGACCCAAGGAAAACCATAGACCCCTGAGATCAGGACTATAAAAACACTGATTCTACTGAGTAACAACAATAAAGGTTTTAGAAAAGCAATGAAAAACTTGGAGATTTTATCTGAACCTCTGGGAGAGACACACAATTCCAACTTTACCATTTCTCCATTTGGTCTTGTTTTAACAAAATTGCCACAGAAAACATCAGAAACATGTTTTATATTTTGTGTTGCATAATTCTTTTACCCCAAATGTTGAGCTGAGTAAAGATTGATGATATCCCTGAATTTCTATCCATTACTCCATCAAACCTCACATTGACGCAACTTTTTGTTTGTTTGCATGGTGCTTAACTCCATATCAACAATTTTTCAGTTGTGTAACAATTTCCTGGATCCACCAGTACAAAGCTAGGGCTCTGAAGTGATTTGCCAAAGGACACTCCAACAAAACCAGAGGTGTCGGTGAGGCTTGAACCCGGAACCCCTGAGTTCTAAGTCTGCCAACTTAACCACTTGGCCATGCAGGACCCTGTTGACACAACTGCTGCTGAGACTTTAGAAACCACTGTTACAAAAAGCTGACCTACTCCTATCATCAATTTTTCCTTTTGTTTCTACAAAATTTCATAGAGAAAGTGTACATTTTTAATGAGCTGTTGCTTTCAACAAATTATTGAGTCCAATTTTGAAAAATAGGTTAGTTAATCATAAAACTGACAGTTGGTCTAAGCGATTACTTGTCCTACATTAGGACGATAGGTTTATGGACTTCCTTAAAGAAAGGCTTTAAGTGAGCGCCTGAGATTGTATTCTTTTTACATGTAATCTGACAATATTGAAAACTGATTAAAAACATAAAAGACTCATTTCAAAAGACATGAAATTAAAGGATTGTTTGTTAAAGATGACAGTTACAAAACCTTTGTTTTTTCATGAATCCTCTTTCTGTGACACAAATGTACTCCACAAAGAAATTGTCGATACATAAACGATTTGTCTACTAAACATTCACTCCTAAAGCCATGCAAATCAGGGAATTTCATGCACATCATAAGAGCCTTTCTTTTGTGTTCAGTGAAATAGATTCTACTGTTAATATTACATCATGCAGACAGTTTGAAGTTTTAGGGTTAAGGTCTTCTGCAAATTTCTCTTTAAGAATTCATATTTCATTCCTTTTAAGATTTTGGAACTGTTTGTTATTGAAAGCAAAATTAGAATAAACACAATAAAAAAGGAGTGCAAATATATTTTGTAATTTTATTGAGTAAGAAAATCCATAGGTGTAGGGGGGTGGGGGGGTGGCAGGGTCCCCTCCCTAATATCCAGACCGCGGGAGCCAGAGTATACTTTGGCCCCCCCCAATATTCACAATGGAAAATGAAGATATTTGAAAAGAAAAAAGTAAAGAAATGAAATTTACAGCAGAATAAATGTAAATGTCTGTATTTTTTTGTGCTTTATCATATATCAATTGCCTTGGCAATCTGAACACATCGGGTTTATTTAATGAAAACTCAGTTCACGAAAATAACCAAGTAGTTTCGATTGTCAAAAACAGTGATGTAAAACATGTCGTGTAAGCAGTTAGACCCAATATATTGTATTTTATTGGTAGCTAAAGCTTAAAAATGAAATAATTCATTGAGATGATAGTTGAACCCATGGATGTGACAGTCTGATAACAGTCCTCTGCAGTGTAAATCATTACTTATAATTACCGCGTTTGTTCGAGTCTTGGCCTATCCTTTTTTCTTTTTCACTTTTTTTTTTAATATTAAGATACACATTTTCATACGCTTTCTTTTAATTCATTAAATGATATTGAATTTGTAGATGCATGAAAAGTCATGACAAAAGTTTGGAACATATATTCTTAGGCCGGTCCTCATCTGAAGTTGCCCATTGATTGTGACAGAAGCTTGAAGCTTATTAAATTCACTCTTAAAGATTGCTTCCTGGATACTAAACCAGTACTCAGGCTGATTAGTGAGTCCTGGCAATTTTCACCATGCCTAACAGGCACCTAACCCGAGACTCTCCGTAGAAGAGGCTGATCCTTTACCACCAATATAAGACCAAATTCTCTTATTTCATTACAATCCCCCCATGCTAGCTATGTACTTACTTTAACTCAGTTTTAGAATAAAAGTAAAATTCTGATTCTAAGGTATTGACTTTTTATTCTAAATGTGTCTGGAAGAGACTGGACGACAAATTAAGACTCATCCACCAACTTGATAAATTCTCTTCCACCTTAACTATCTTTATTTTGAAAGAATCACATGCATGCATACCAAATTTACAAAATGCTTGCCTAGCCATATCCACAATCAAATGGAAAAGCCCTAAAGAGATAGAAAAAATATTTACAAATTCATCAAACTCTAATTATTTACCTGTTTCGTCTTGGTCCAAAGTCCGACCGTGAGAATCCTGTTGGACATACGATTCTCGGACACTTATAGCTCCCCCTGGTGTTGAAACACATCACATCAGATCCACCCCCGCACACATTTGGATTATCTCGGCATTCATTGATGTCTAAAGAAAAATCAAAGTTATACAGTTGAGAAGTTTGAGTAACCAACGATAAAGGGTTCAATGCAATATTATAGTAAGTGCTTTCAAAACAAACAATAATCTGCAAATTTGAAATTTATTCTTTTATCAGATTACTTTGTTTGTTCTCTGTAAACATTGGTTAGGGCCGGAACTATTTGTATTAAAGGAATTGTTCTGGCCACAACCAATGTGTACTGAGACAAACCGAAGTATTCTCACAAAGGAATGAGTTTCAAAATGGCAGATTATGGGTATTCTACCTTATGATAAATTCTTTGCCCTCTCTGTATGGTTTCTTTTCAGATTAACCATTTTCAAGAGCATGAGATGACTTTTTAGAGTTTGGTATATCTATTTTAAATTTACCTTTGCATACAACAGTGAGCAGTGCTGTCAGTATTTCCTTAAAAGTACTTTATTCTATTGTTTCAAAACTTCTTTCTGCTTTCAAAACTGATGATAGATATTCTCAGAAGGGGAATATAAATAGAAAATACCGTGACAGGATCTGCCATTGCCAAGAATTTGCCATCCTGAAGGACATGTACATCTGTAGGAACCAGGTGTGTTAATACAGGAACCAGTACAGAGGCCTCCTTGTCTTCCAAAGGCTTTACATTCATCGCGGTCTGTGTAAATAGAGTAAAATGGTCTGTATAAAGAAGCAGAATACAGGAATAGAATAACAGTAGTGTAAAATACAGGAATGACTTTAATATAAAAAAGTTTGACTATGAACAAGACATGTCAAACCGCTAACTCCTTAAAACCACACTTTGACAGACATGCTGCAGAAGTCTTTAAAATCACTGTGACAAAAGGATAAGTTGCTCCTGATGAGGTTTACATTGAGAGTCTCATATAAACTTTCATCATTTCTTCCAAAAGTCTAATGTATATGTTTTTGTTTGAAACACCCTTTAATTGCACCAGTTGGAACATAGGAAATATGATTTTGCAAGGGAGCATGCACACAAACCCCCTAGTACATTTACTACATAGTTAAGCTACTCCCCTGTTAACATATAAAGCTTAAACCAGGGGACCACACTTTTGATTACTGTTACTCTCAATTTCAAACTGTCAATTAGCTTATCCCTTTACCAAATGCCAAATTTTTGACTGTCTTTAGTTGAAAGAGTTTGCAGAAGACATTCCAAAATGTGATGAAATTGAAAAATTACGTTCTGATAAGGCAGAAAACATTGTGGGAAAAGGAGAAATTGCTCATTAAGAGCAATTTCTCCTTTTCCCACAATGTTATCCAGTCGTCTGCAACAAACTGGTCAAATGTCGTTATTGTTTGGAAACGGGTTTACTGTGTAATTGATTAAAAGGGTATTACCTTCACAAGACCTCTGGTCTGCAGCCAGAACATATCCAACATTACAGGTACATTGGTATGATCCTACTGTGTTGACACAGCGATGTTGACAACGATTTGGATCCCTGCATTCGTCAATATCTTCAAAACAGGAATACAAATTCAATGCATAACCCACAATACAAGTTAATAATGTGCACATTGTGTCAAAATTGCCATGTCCAGCGGTTTGGTCCAAGCTCTGGACAAACACATATATAAAGGTTGAAGTTAACTAACTCTTTAGGGAACAATACTTTTCTATGATTCAAAACTTGACAACAAAAATATGTGCTTCATAATCTATTTTGAATGGATTCTAGTACATGTATATCAGAGGAATGGCCTGTGTGATTAGAGTATTAATTTTGCAATTACTATGCCCCTTTCCTCTTGAGATGAGCCAAGATATAATTAGATTTGGCTTTCCATACAGAGGTAGTGGATAATGTAGTGAAAAGTGACATTGACCAGTGAGTTGAAGTTTGTGCTTACAGGTGAAGTATTTCCATACCTATACACTGCTGTCCTCTCTGTTCTAGACCAGGGTTACAATTACATCTAAAGCTGCCCTCTGTGTTCTCGCAGGTGGAATCTCGTGGACAAACATTGCCAAATTGACACTCATTCTGATCTGTATACAAAATCACATAAAGTTCTTAATGGCTATAAGTTACAAAAGTTACACAGAGAAAGTATTGGTATTTTATTATACAAGGATTCGTAGTTAGAATTCTTTGGGGGTTATGGCTATAGAGCCATTACTCCCAAAGAATCCTAACTATGAATCCCTGTTTTTCAAGATATTTCTAATTCAAGACAAACATTACCAAATTTGCACTCATTCTGATCTGTAAACAAACACATAGAGATCAATAGCTAAGTAACAAACTCAGGAAATATATCTGTAGATTTCTTAGATTTTTAAAATGCATTCTTGAAAAACACTACCAAATGGCCAGTCATTTGGATCTGATTACGAACAGGAATTATAAGAATTTCAAGAGAGTTTCAGTAACTTACTCATATTGATTTTAATCCACTGTCGACAGAATATTTTGGATATTACAGAAAAATATTAAAACATTTGTGAATTGTATGAAAAAGTAATGTACTAAGTGTTCAAGATGTCCATTAGAAATGCAGGATAGGCGAGATCTAAGTAATTTTGTCTTCGTTAACCTTCATTTGTTTTAGACATCTTATAGAATTTTAACAGTGAAATGATTCAAAATGATAACATTTCTTCTCCTATTTGCTGATTACATTTTATTTTCATGCCAATTTCAACATCATTTCAATTATATCTATGAAGTAAATATATTCATCCATGCTCCTGATATTTCCTCATCAGTACAACACAATGGTCTTTCCTAGCCAATAACATTCTGCGAGTTCTATGAAATTTTGCATACATTAGGTTTAAACTACTATAATGTTTACCTCATTGTCACAAATCCCCCCCCCCCCAATAATGCAATATATGTGATATTGTTCCATCAAATGCTTACCCACACAACTTCCGCTGACCCTGGAGTATCCAGTCGGACATGAACACTGGAAAGAACCGCTCAGATTGATGCATTCAGATCCTCCATCACAGTTATGGTCACCAGTCTCACATTCATTGATATCTACAACAGTAAAGTGCATTATTAATGACTTGCATAGCATTCTGGGTAATGGGAAAAGTACTATGACCTGGTTCCGTTTTACTAAACAACGTTCAACGAAATTGTTTGTGTAAGTCAAAACTGATTAACATGGATACTATCTTAAATGAAAGTAAAACATTGCAATGTGACGCCTCATTGGAAGTGTCTCAGACAGACGTTTCAAATAATGTGTTACTTTGCAATATTGCTTAGCCCTATATTGAAATAAGAGGAAATGTTGTTTTGAACTTAACTAAATTGTAAGCATAACAAAAGAGTACCAAGTTCTATGAAGTACTATATTAAGTGCTACTTGAATCAGTAATTTCTAAGCAAATGTTAGCTCATGCGCAAATCTCCTGATCAGTGCAGTAGTTTAGACACTTTGCCATAAACAGTAAAATATTTCATCTCAATCTTTTTGAAAATAAGTTATGTTATGGTCTCTTTTACATGTATTGAGGTTGATCCAGCTTTTACAGACAGTTCTGCATGTATTGAGGTTGATCCAGCTCTTACAGACAGTTCTGCATGTATTGAGGTTGATCCAGCTCTTACAGACAGTTCTACATGTATTGAGGTTGATCCAGCTCTTACAGACAGTTCTGCATGTATTGAGGTTGATCCAGCTCTTACAGACAGTTCTACATGTATTGAGGTTGATCCAGCTCTTACAGACAGTTCTGCATGTATTGAGGTTGATCCAGCTCTTACAGACAGTTCTGCATGCGGTCTTCCTCAATTGATGATGTGCCAAGGATTGCAATAAGATTGAAAAAATATTGACATAATGTAAAACCAAAACAAACAGAAAAAAACCTCTTACCAACACAAGTCTTTCCATCGTTGTCAACTTTAAATCCAGGTCGACAATCAATTGGGTCTATGCAGCGATAGGAACCATACGAATTTACACATGTTTGAAATGAGCGACACTTATCTGGGATCTTGCATTCATCAATATCTGTAAGACAGATAAATAAATTATCTACCACAACATTAAAACAGATTTTGATTTAAAGGAGAAGTTTTCTAGGGTAGGAAACATCATGATGTAAAGCAAAGCCCCAGAAGGCTGAATTAAGTAAATTCTCCTTTTGTCATAGTCATAACTTAAGTCATCCGATTAAATACTGTAAGCCTGATAGAAATGGCTAAATTCAATTAAATATTTTACTTCATAGATCTGTTAAGAACTGAGCTTTTTGTCAAAATCCAAGTCACATTGCACACATCTATTTGTGTCCCATGAAATGAGACTTCACAAGATGACCTATGCAGACCAGTGTCTACAACCCCAACTTTCTCAAGTTTGTTAAGAATATGCAAACCATGACTTCCCTATTTCACAATAACATTTAAAATACTATCAATAAATAATCAGACATGATTTCTTATGTCAAAATTTAAGTGAAAGACCAAAATGATTTTGACTCCAGTCAGTAGCAGAGTTTACTAATCGACCTTTTATTATCCCCATTTGGCACGAGTACTGGTTATATATTAAGGAATGAGAATTGAGAGTAATTGATCTAGTTTGTAAGAATTTGTTTCACACTAGATGCAAAATAAAAATAAAAAACACTCAAACATGATTAACTTGACACCGCTCTCCAATAAACCCTCACAACAATGCTTATATCATACATTTCACATACAACATATATGACCTACCCACACATATAGATCCCCCATCAGCCCTCAGTCCTCGTGGACATTGGACTGGTTCACATTTCCCTGAGGTAGCAGAGAATCTGTAACCATTCGGACAGGCTTTTGGATTACAGCGGAATGACCCTTCTATGTTGAAACACTCATAGCCAACTCCACAGTTGTGGGTTCCAATCTGGCATTCATTCTGATCTGTAGGTAAAACCATGGAAAATTCAAGTTAAACCTCTTACTAAAGAATACCTCACTTTGACATACCGGCTGCAGAATAAATTAGAAATCACTGTGACAAACGAACTAATTACAAGCAATTCATCTCTTTGCTACAATGGGTGCTTCCTAATACATGTATTTGACAGAAAATGACATTTTTAACATGCTATTTTTGTCTTCTGGCTTTTTTCATTCACTTTAATTGGACATGATCTGTTTGGATGATCAATCATGTTCATGTGGAAAAGCAGTGTTGAACTCAAATCCTAACCAAATCATATCTGATCAATCTAATTTAGATATTGCTGATCTATGTTTATTTCATGATTATTTCAAAATGGTTACAGAATGCACTTCAGGCATTTGTTTATCAAATTTCATTTTCCTTTTAGTAAAAGACAGTGAACACAAGTCATTCAGAAAGCTCCTACTGGATCTGCTATAACAGCAACTTTCTGAATTCTTAGCGTCTGTATCAAGTCGTCTGGGAAGGCAAACCCTATGAGAAGGGGAATCTGCCTTGCGGCCTTTAATTGATCTACATTTGGCACAAGCACTGTTTATGTATCCAAGAAGAAGAACCAAGAGTGATGTATTTAAGCTGTAAGAACTTGTTTAAAGTTTAAACCAAAAGTTGTCTTGGACACTTCTATCATATCCCCTTTTTAACTAAAGTGACTTAAAACAAGATTGACTATGTAATGAAGCCCAAACATACTGAAACATGTTTGGGTTTCTTCATCCAGGGTCCAGTCTGTATCTTTTGTACCTTGAGTGCCTGGTTAAATCCCCATTAAGTGAAGAGAATATTGCGGGGACTAAACCTAAAATCGGTGCAAGTACTGATTAAGTATCAAGGAATCAGTCATTGAGATAAAATTAAATAAGCTTTAAGCTTCCGTGTAAAATGAATAAGTTTTAATTAAAGTCACTTTACCCTTTACCAAACGCAAAATTTTCGATTGCCCCAAATTGAAAGAGTTTGCAGACGGCATTTTAAAATGTGATTAAATTGGAAAGTAATCTTCTGATAGAGTAGAAAACATTGTGGGCAAAAGGAGAAATTGCTCGTTACGAGCAATTTCTCCTTTTCCTGCAGTGTTTTCCAGAGTCATCTGCAAAAAAGTGACGAAAAGTTATTATTGTTTGGTAATGGGTTAAAACAAGATTGACTGTGTAAGGCAGACAAAACGTACCCAGACATGTTTGGGTTTTTTCATCCAGAGTCCAGCCTGTCCCACATGGGGTGATCCGTCTACAGGAGTATGAGCCCAATGTATTCTCACATCTTTGGGACGCAGTACAGATGTTCTTGTTCAGGGCACATTCATCAACATCTAAAAAGATATGTGCATCAAAAAGTTATGATATGATGTATATGTATGAAAAGCTGTACGTAATGATTTAGCCTTCTATCAGCCAAGTACACCTTGTTGTAGCAATTTTTTTCAAATCAAGATCACCTCACTGAACATCAACAGTAGTGTCAAAATTAACCCTTAGATTGCTGAATAATTTTCTAGAAATAGATTTTAGTGTCATCTGCTTTCCAAAACCTTAAATATCTGCTTAATTTTGATGAGGAAAGGTACTCAGATTAGCAAACAGGTTAGATCACAGTCCAGCCGCCAATTAAATGGTGGTTGGCCTGGATCTTACCTATTTGCATAAGCATGAAGTCAGTTCCAGCACTATGATGGTAAAAAATCAAAATCAAGTAAATATTGAATATCAAGAAACATTTCGCTCTCTCAGAACTTCCATAATCCTTTTCTGGGGGTGGGGTCAAGCTCTCCAGTCTCAGTGTTAATGTTAAATATCCAGACAATCATGTCAATGTTAGAAATCCAGACATATTAATATCAATATCAAAGCAGTTTTATGTTGAATATCAAGACATGATAATGGTGACCGTCAAATCCATAATGATGTTAAGTATCAAGTTGTGTTAATGTTTCAAATAAAAGATATGCTTATACTGAAAATCAAAACACATGTTACCATTGAAGTACATTTCATATTGATGTTGAACAGTGAACACAGAGGAAATGTAAAGGTTGGATATGACAGACATGATTGTACCGTAAATGTTGAATATTATATCATGTTAGAGTTGAATGTAGAATATATGTTAGGTTGAATATGAAAAACATGTTAATGTTGAATATCAAATGAATGGTATTGATGAATATCAAACAATACTAAAATATTTCAAAATGTCAAAAAATTGAACATTAAAAGACCAGTTTATGCTGGATATAAAAAAGGCATGCTAATAGTGAATAACAAAAACTATGTTAATGCTGAAAAATAAAGGCATGCTCATGATTTGTATGAAAACAGGCTTATGAAAACAGGCTTATACAGTGTACAGTATCAAAAGACTAGAGTATGTGTCATATTTCTCTTTAACACACTGTCACCTAATACCACATGTTTGCATCTTGCAGCAGAGGACTTTCAAAAAGCATTGTGACAAAGGGAGAAAGTGCTTGTGACAAGCAATTTCACTTTTTGCCACAATGCTTTTGCGATCTAATCACATATCACAACAGAACTGAAAGGTTATTCACATGTTTATGAAGCTTTTCTAAAGTCGTCTGCTTCAAGTAAAACAAAATGTCATCTGCATGTGGTAAAGAGATAATTACAGGTAAATACAATGGTATAATATAGAAACTCATCTTAACATGCATGTATATGAATGTCAATGGGGGAGATATTCTATAGGAATTTCAACAGTTCTCTAGGACCAGACACTCTATACTAATAGATTTTTTTTATTGTCTGGATTTTACATAGTATCAAACATCTTTCCGTAATATTGCAATACCCACCTAACCATAAATGGAAGAAGACATCAAGCTTAATTCCTCATAAATACATAATATTGCAATGTTTCCATACTATTCTTTTCAAAGAAGAGAAACTTTTCCCAAATCTTTGTGACGTGAGAGTTACAATAAAATTTCTTGTTTTCTTATGATATATGATTGCCATAAAAAAAATGTTGATGTTTATTGTGTAAATTAACCTTTGGCTGTACATGATATCATCCTTATATGTTTATTGTTTTGTTAAGGATGGGGGCCATTTATCAATCAAAAATAAACGAATGCTTTCAAATTATGGAGAGAACCAAACCTCCTGCCAACACCCCAACCAATTTCATTTGCACTTGATCAAACTTAGAGCACTTATAGATGAAAATAATAAAGTTTGTGTGTAAGCATTTCCTTTTTTACTGCTGTTGAGTAGCACCAGAGTGACAAAGGAGAAGTGGCTTGATACAGTTCCCTTTTTATTCATGTCTCCTTCTTAAATGTTCTAAGGTATGTATGCCAAAGAGAGTCATTATAAAGGAGGTGGTGATATAAGAAATAATTACTCATGCATGGATCACTAATAAAAAACTAACAGATCTGAGATTGTACTTTCCTAAAAAAGATCTAACAGGAAATTCACTTCTCAATGAAGTCAGCTAGCATACAGAGCTAATCCTTTTCTACCTGTGGTAACCATGCTTTCAGTTTATACCTTCACAGTTTCTAGTAACCCTGTTTTGACGGAAACCGTTCTTACAATAACATGAGAACCTGCCATAAGTGTTACGACAAGTCTCTGTGAGTTTGTCACAGTTGTCCATTTGTACAACACATTCATCTATGTCTGAAAGTGGAACAGTATACTTGAGTCATTAGCGGGGATAAATCTGTGAGAGAGAGAGACATTTGTTTTGAATAATTTGTTTTTCTTATTAAATGTTTCAATGCTAAAATGATTTAATCAAACAGTTCCTGATTTTAATAACAGGGTCAAGAACTTTGAAACTATTTTGAATAAAAAGATGGATTTCTCTCCAGTGATTTCTGACAGGCAATTCCTCTCTTTTTCAATAATAGTCAAGACCCTCCAATTCAAAATGTTGAGCTTAAAATGAAATCCTGAAAGCTTCAAAGCATATATAGCTTGTAAATAAAAGCCATGCAAAGCTTTACAGTAAAAATATATATGATTATCAATAATCATAACATAGAATAAAACCTTTATGATACATATGTGTGATTTATGTAACATTTATTCAGAACAAACAGTACCTATAGACTTAAAACAAGTACCTCAACCAGAAATTCGAAGCATTAGATAAGAGTCCAAGTTCAACCTAAAAGCCATTGTAAGGTTGAATGGCATTATGTTGTCCCAACATATGTTGCTGATGTAAATCCATTTTATTTGTCCTGTCAGAGTTAGTTCTGATGATTACATCTAGAAATGGGATATCAATTTGAATGTAGAATCTTTTAGACAATTTTGTAATTGTTTGAAAACATGACAAGGTCCTCTGAAAATTTTCATCATGTTACAAAGTTTGCATCCCTTGTTAGTTAAAAGGGCCAGTCTTTTTGGGTTTCTCTGATACAAAGGATTTCAATGTATTCTACTGAAATGCACAAAATAGGGAAATTGTTAATGTCTATTTATTCTCACCTAGAACAAAGAAAGAAATCATAACAACTTAAATATAAAAATCTTTAAACACTTGTCATGTGCTGAAATGGATTATTATAATGTATATTTACTTATTAATTCAATCATTGAACTATGAGTTGAGAAAAAGTGATAACAATTTCAATTATTTATTTGGAATGAATAAGGCAAGTATCTGACCTTCACATTGCCCTGTTATAGTATTGTATGCGAGGCCGGTGTCACATGACCTGTTTGGCTGATCTGGATTGGCATCAGCGACACACGCCTGAGCGGATTCATCATATCTATAACCTTGACGACAGGCTGGTCGATTTCCCGGAACACACCAAAAACTTCCTTCAGTGTTGATACATGTTTGTCTTGGGCGGCAGGTATTCAACCTAGACTGGCATTCATTTATATCTGCAATTTTAGTACAATATCTAGTGTTGATAAATTTTTGTCTTGGGCAGCAGGTATTCAACCTGGACTGGTACTCATTTATATCTGCAATTTTAGTACATTTACCAGTGTTCATACTTTTCCTTGGCACGTATTCTCGAAACTTACTCAAGTTAAATAAAATTGCTTAAAGTAAAAATTATAGCTCAACTTTGAGTAAAAGTAAAAGCATTGAAGTCAAGTGATGATCTAGAAATGAACTTGCACTCAACCCCAGACTTAAGATTGAGCAATGATTTTGAGTCAACCTAAACGCTGTTTAAAGTGATAAATGCCCAAAACAGTGACTTCAATAAAACTTTTTAAATTAAGATCATATTTCTTTACTTCTAACTTTCTTTGAAATATTTGGCAAGACATGTTTTCTATATGAGGGTTGAACTTGCTGTTTTTATCATTTTTTACTATAATTTTTTTAGCATATGACAATTAGTTTTATATAGAAATATTTGCTCTTATGGTTATGTACATCACCCTTTTGGTAATGTGTTAGTCTGAGACAAAGAAGTACAAAAATTGTAAACAAATACAAAATGTAGACAAATACAAAAATTTAAACAAATAAAAAAATTATAAACAAATACACCCACCAAGACATGTTCGCTGATCACTCTGTAACAGGTAACCACGGCGACATCGACATTTTGGTCCAAGGGCAGAGTCAGAACACTCCTGACTACACAAAGCATCTCGGCAGGTTTTAACTGTTTAAATTGTTTAAATGAATATTTATTCATGGCAAATCAACAACTATGGTCATTAAGCATGAGTACATGTGAACAAATTACAAGGTACTAATTATAAACCTAATTGTGAAGTCATACAATGCCAAGGTTGGTCATGGAAATAATTTGAGTTTAAGATTATGATGATAATAACTAAAGGCAAGAAAAATGAAAACTTTAAATTGTAAAAATGAAAAAAAGTTTGTTGTTGGTAAGAGTAGGGTCTTACACCCTTTAAACTATATTTCAGTCATAACATTCAGTCACAAACTGCTAACTGCTTTCCCACATGAACATAACTGATCACCGATGGGAGACAAATAAACATCAAATACCAATTTGTGACCTGCCCAATTTGAAAGCAATAGCAAAATGATAAACTGTCCAAATTGAAAGGAATAGCAAAATGCAAACTATTTATGGCAATTGGTAGAAACCATTGTGACAAATGCATAAATTGTGATATAATTTAAAGAAATATTGACAGTTTAAACAGATAGGAGACATATTCCTGTACCTATTCTTTAATACATCTCTAATAGGTACCAACAACATAGGACCTGTAACTTACATACTTGCCTATTGTCTGTTCAGAATACAGCTTTTCTAATAATCTCCCAATGCAACATGGCTTTTTCTGACTATATTTGTAAATATTGTTGAAAAGAAGGAACTTCTCATCTCAGCTAACTGTGAAGCGCTTAATATACAGTTAAACTTGTGTTAAGAGGCCAGCCTATGGGACAGAGCAAATTGGCAGTTTAAGACAGGTTGGCTGCCCAACATAAGTTGGCGTACACTATAAATATAACAATGGGACTTTCTGTAGTGGTTGTTTAAGGCAGGTTGGCTACTTAAAAGGGTGGCTGCTTAACACAAGTTAGACTGTAGTTTTGCACTGACCCTCAAACTGTTCTATTAAGCGGCTTGTATTTCCTTACCTTGCTCAATGCAAGTCCGACTATCTTGTGCGAGGGAGAAACCTTCCCTACACTCACAACGAAATGACCCAACTGTGTTGATACATCTATGTGCGCAAAGCTGACTACCAAAAGCTGTACATTCGTTAATGTTGTCAACTTCACCGGGGCCTGGAGATAAATATGGGGAATGACTCACTATATATGAAGGGAAATGTTCAAGATATTCAGTCAGTTTAACCCTTAAAGTGCTGGAACTGACATCATGCTTATGCAAACAGGTTAGATCTAGGCAAGCCGCCAAGGAAATTGGCGGCTGGCCTGTGATGTAACCTGTTTGCTACTCTGAGTATCTTTCCTTATCAAAATTAAGCCACTATATCAGGTTTTGGAAAGCAGACGACACAAAAATCTATTTTCAGAAAATTACCCAGAATTCTAAGGGTTAATGTTTTGTTCATCGTTTAATACCTGTGTCAGGTGTATCCAAAGACAAAAGGAATGGTTATATGATATTTTGTATAAAATATGTAAGATGTGACTATGTATAGTATGTACTTGTTTTATAAATTAATTGATCTGTTCTGTTCTGGTAGCCATGAACAGCATTGAGACTGGAAACCTTTGGAAAAATGATACTAAATCGGAGAAGAAAAAAATCATTGATTAACTTTTGCTTTAATAAGAAGTTTCGTAAGAATACAAAGGTAAAAGCAATAGCAATAAGAATGAAGTAAGAAAATGTTTTGTCTATGAAAATTCTAAGACACCACTTAAGCAATTTCTTCTCTCATCACAATTGTTGAATGAGTCATCTGCAATTAGTGTATTAGGATGAAGATTTGTAAGGTTAAAGGGTATGATATGAGCAATATTCGCAATTGCCATAATGGTTTCTTAACCCGTTACCAAACAATAACAACATTTCACCAGTTTGTTGCAGAAAACTCTTGAAAACTTTTTAGGAAAGGAAGAAATAGCTTGTAACTTTTTGTCCTACAAAGTAGGCTACAATGTTTTCTACCCTATCAGGAGATCATTTTACAAATTAATCACATTTCGAAATGTTGTCTGCAAATTCTTTCAAATTGGGACAGTCGGAATTTTGGTGTCTGGTAAAGGATTAAAACCCCACATGCACCAAAAGACATAAGTGTATGTTAAGCAAGGGATTTATTAACTCATACCTGTAAGGTTGGCGCTGCCTACTAGCTCCCCAGACTTGCCCTGTTGACAACATTCGACAAACTTCATATCACACGGGTTACCAATATTGGGTGGGGCACAGCCCAAACCAGTCAACTTTGCTTCTTCTCCCATCTTACAACAATGGCAGCATTCCTGAAATAGGGCAGCAAAGTGTTAAGATCAACAACTTGGACCTAATCAAAACAATAACCACAACATCACTGTATGCCAAAATTTAAGTGTTTAACGCATATAGTGCTGGAACCAACTTCATGCTTATGCAAACAGGTTGGATCCAGGCCAGCCGCCAAGTAAATTGATGCCTGGCCTGTGATCTTACCTGTTTGCCACTCAGAGTATCTTTCCTCATCAAATTAAGCGGATATTTAAAGTTTTGGAAAACAGATGACACAAAAATCTATTCACACACTGCTGGAATAACACACATAGTAATTCATTGTAGAATTAGCTCTTAATACTAATTTTACTTCAAATGACTATTCTCCAGTATGTCTCAGACAAAAATTTAGCTGCTTTTAAGTTTTAAAGAAATAAAACTTTAAAACCCCAAATTTACTTACATCTGTGAACAAGCAGCTTTAAGTGAATAAAAAGTAAAATCAAAAGGACTTACCGAGTAAGCATCCGATCCAAGGACATCAGATCTTATAGAACAGATGGCTGACACATCCCTGCCATCTGTCAACCCTATAAATATAAACAGTTTACTGTTTACCAAACGATTCCTTAAAAGCATACTAGCACTAAAAAAAAAAGCAAAACTTGGTAAAGTGAGTAATAAATTATAATAGGATGTGTTGAAACATAAAAAGCCAAACACCACATGATCATGACAATATATAACAAATGTGCTATTATTGATTTTTCAATGTGCTATTTACTCAAATTGTGTTCCCAGCAATTCAAGGTAAGACCTGGGTAATGGAAAACTGGTTATTGTTTTGGTTAAAGAATAAGTTTAAATGTAATTCATGAAATATGCATCACTTCAAAGACATTCACCGAGCCAATTTACCAAACTTGTCTGATTTTGAATTTATATTTACAAAATTAATATTAACAATTTTGTTATTTATTTCATATCAATAACCTCACTTTAATTTTCACATTAAAATTAAAATTTCATAAATGAAGTTGGCATATACAAATTCTAATCCAGGAAAGATTCTTATAATATGAAACTTGATTTTAAAATGGCATCTGCTCTGTTTAATCTTAATTTTGTTATTCTGACTTTTCTTCATTACCCAGGTCTTACCCAAACTTCATTCATCTTTGGACGCACTTGGCTGTATAATGACTATTTACCTGCTTCACACATCTGCGTCTGTTTGGATTTAAGACAGCATATCTGTATCATAGATCGACACATGAGTTGATGGTCCTGGTCAATGGAGTCCACCCTGTCGGGATAGTCGTTACAATAAATCATATCAGCTGCCCACTGGGTACCAATCTCGCAGCAAACGTCAACCACATTCTGTACGGACCCTTCAAGTAGATAAACCTACTACAGTCCACAGGTGCTTGAAACAATCTTCGATAATATCCCAATATATGCTCTATGTACTATTCTCTTATATAGCATATAGAGCATATATATTATCGAAGATTGTTTCAAGCACCTGTGCTACAGTCAGCACTGGGACCTCATTTTGATATATTGTTACTGGATCAATATCACCACTTTTCTCAACTTGAAACTCAAGTCTTGCATTTGGGCACAGGGATTCGTAGTTAGGTAACTCTTAGGTGTTAATGGCTATGTATAAACTCCATCTATACATAGCCATTACGACGAAAGAGTACTCTAACCATGAATCCCTGTGCATTTGGGACAGTTTTAAAGTTTGTACTAGATCTAGTCTTTAAGTGGATCTCAATGTCTCATCTCAAGACATGTAAGAATAATCAAATAGTTAAATAAATGTTTAAAGGACTAATATATACCGTTAGCGTTTTCAAATGAATGAAACGAAAGTCAATAGAATTGTGAACTTTTTGAAAATAAACATGCTTGCTTTAGAATAGTTTACCTCCTTTCAGAAGAGTAGTCAATTACATTCTTTTTTTTTTTTTTTTACATAATTCGCAGCTATCATACAAGTGCAAACTAAATAAACATTTCAATGAAAAATCATGTCATAAGTTATGATTCAGTTCATTCGTTCGATATACGTAAGTTTGTGATTCCTTATAGTTTTAAAATGTTGAAAAATTATATTGCGATTGTGAAAAACATGGTCAAAGGGAAATAACTCTTGCCTTACTGAATTAACAATATACTTTGAGTGTTTTCCCTTTGACGAATATTTCACCCGTTGGTGATGTTGAATCATATAAACCATCGTGACAATGTGGGACATTGTTTGTTAGAACAACTTCGATTCTTTTCACAATATTTCTTCATATCTTAAGTTGCATAAAACTTATCATTGCGAAAATGTACGAGATTTTGTATAGTTTCTTGCAAGTTCTCAAAAATCTTTGCCAGACAACGAAAGTTTGATCATTTTAGATAAAAAGAGTTTGTAGACAGCAATTTGAAACCGTGGTACGATCGAAAAGCTTCATTTCGTATAATTGAAATATCTATGCATATGTATACATGTCAGAATCAACACATATTAAAACATATGCTTAAAGGACTAATATATCGTTCACTTTTTTAAATGAAAGGAAAATATTCTTACCTCCTTTCAGAAGAGTAGTCAATTACAGGCTCGTTTTTCTAATATCTTTTATAATTTATTAAATTCGCAGTCATTACACATTAGATTAATGGTACATTGATAAATCATGTTTTTCGCTAGAATTCAGTTTATTCGTTCGATAGAAGTGATTTTGTTGATTTCTTTTCTAATTTCAACATTTTCATAATTATACATTTAGATTAAGAAAAACATGGTCAAAGGGAAATAACTAGGGATGGGAACGAATATTCGAATATTCGAATATTCGAATACGGGTCGAATATTCGAATAGCAAAATAGTATTCGAATATTCGATTTTAATGAACCCATATTACTGTATGTTTACCATAAATTTTATTCAAAAATAATGTTGTTTTATTTTCATTTTCTTCCTCTAAACCGATCCCAAATATCGAAGAACGTGCCTAGCTTCCAGGTGCAGTTACAAGGTTTTTACAACGTATGTCACACAGTAAAACACCTGTGACAAATTACCACATCTTTTGACAGTTTGCAAAACGATTAATTCCTAAGTGTAAAAATAGTCGATTTTAAGCCGCTAAATCTAACACCTTAATGATCTGCACTTGCTCCTTATTATCCAAAACAAGTCAATCACGCTAATTGACAATTGTCAGCGTCAACCAATCACGTAACTTGTTTGTCGTGAAATTAAACAATTACTCTTTCAATAACCAATCGTAATCATGATTGCATATGCACGAAGACCAATCAAATAATGTGTTAGAAAGTATATTTTTCTTCAGAATAATTTGTCAAACTGATCTTCATTCTAATTTCTACATCTATTCGATAAACATCACAATGTCTCCATCACGTGTCTGGAATTACTTTACTCGTTCTGCCGACAAGTCGAAGGCGACCTGTATACAGATATCGGCTAGTATTCGGACATGCAGACATTCGGACATCAAAACGAATTCTAAAATCGAATATTCGAATATATTCGAATAGTTCTAGTCGAATATTCGAATAGTGATTTCACTATTCGTTCCCATCCCTAGAAATAACTCTTGTTTTATTTAATCGACAATATTGTTCGAGTTTTTTCCCTTTAACCACTATTTCTCCCCTTGGTAATGTCACATCAAAACCAGCGCGACACGTAGAGGAAATTGTTCGTTAGAACAACTTCGATTTTTGGCACAATATTTGCTGTTATCTTCAGTTGCATCGGAAACTGGTCAGGGCGATATTCTACGAGGTAAGTAATAAAGAGTTTGTAGACGACACTTTGGAATCGTAGTACGATCGGAGAGCTTCTTTTCGTACACCTGAAAGGACCATGTGATCGAAGTTCTTCAAATCAGAGCCCAATTAAGCATCTTGTTAGAAACAGTGATCTTTCTTTAATCGGCCGAGAGACTTGTTCAAGAATATCCCAACGGTCAAGCATCAAGCTTGATCTTCGAAACTATGGCTAGATATAATATTCTTGTCAACAATAATGGCAAAAGTCGCCTGTATCCATAAATTGTAAGACATAGATTGATATGTGTGCGGTAAAAGCTTTGCACAATTAACATCGATGGAATGTCAAATGCAAGACCATATCGATGGCTTTTGATAAGTGCGATTTCCACGAAGATTCTCTATCCGATCAATGGTACAGTACCCATTTTCTTATATGCCTATTTTCTGTATAAGTTTTGTATTATATACTAAGATTCGCATTGTTTGGAAATCATATCACAATCTACCCGATTAGAAATTTCTATTGCTGAAGGATTCATAGAAAATCGTAAGTATGAAGACGGAGAAATTGCTACTCGAGTTACAATGATCTATGCCATATATCACAAATAAAGATATTTCTGGGGACGAACTCTTGTTCTGATACACTTGTCCGTAAAGCAAAATCATTTTCTGCACTTGTCCGTAAAGCAAAATCATTTTCTGTACTTGCCCGTAAAGCAAAATCATTTTTCTGTACTTGTCCGTATAATGGTTAAACAGTAAACTTCGGTAAAAATTCACCTGTCCGTTAAGATTTTTGGACAAGCATGGTAATACGGATATTTGATTTCGCCAGCCTTGCTCATAATTATTGTCTTCTATCGCTTTCAAATTGGATCAGACACACAATACAATGTAAGGGAATGGCTCAAAGAGCGCTTCGCGCTGACAATATTTCATTTTGTAAAGATTTTTTTTTAAATGACGATAAACTGTATGTGTATGAGTCAAATAGAATTATTCTGGGTCTGATTCTGATGCATGCAAATATCCAGCTTAGCATATACCAAACATTGGCTGGGGGAGATTTGACAAATATGTTTTAGAAAAACATTTAATAAACAATTCCCACCTACCATGTGCCTCGAACACAATCGTCGCCATTAACAGTAAAAATCCACAAATATTTCTCCTGGCTTTCATAATAATCATAAATATCCTTCTCTCACGTTGATAAAAAATCAAAACAAACTCGCAAATTCGTCGTTATCTATTTGATACGGGTGCTTTAATCCGACCAGAACACGCACTTATCTTAATCTCTGTGTGTTACGATTTAAATTTTCGCCCGGGGAAGACACCAGTATCATAGAATATAGAAGTCTCTTTTTCCCTTATATTTTACGTAAGTGGACTCTTTGTTTCAACGGGCACTCGGGAGTGAGGCCCGGCGATTGTTATACCATCACATATTGCATATATTCCTTAAAGGAGCTTTTTACAGAAGAGAACATTTGAAAGTCAAAATAAAACAATAGAGTTTTTGTCTTTTTGTTTGATATACAAATAAAAGTAGCATTTGAAAGTATAATTAATTCATGAAGTGTCGATAGATCTTAGTGTGTACAGTTGATATGCCGTAGATCTCAAAAGCAATATCAAGCTCTTGGAATAAAATTCATGTTTATTCACTGTATACAGGCTTTATAGAATTAACAACGTGGTAATTTTGCTTCCCATTGTTTTTTATTTACATGAATGGAAAAAAGAAGAACACGTTTGAGGGATTGTGAACCATGTTTTGAAGTATGAACGATTTTTTTTTTCTATTTGAATAGGTTTTATAAAGAACACTTTGAATCCATTCTTCTTTGAATCAATACATTCGATAGTACCTTTAATGACGTAAGTGTTTGGCCGTATAGTCGATTTCCATCTAGAATGAATTCGGAAAGCGTGCTTAAATTGTGTCGTTATATGGAAGTTTATATGTTACTAGTTAAACACACTTTTATTTTGCAAAGAAGAGCATTTGATGGCATCCCCTCCGACCTCATCAAAACAATGAGTACTTGAGATCAGTATCCATCTTCATTTCCCACATTGGTTTCTGGCGTTCATTATTGAAGCCAGAAATCATGGATAGCAAGACCCATTTGAGGGCATCTCTAGCAACCTAAATTTAGCACGAATACCTGGGCATCGATCTTCTTTTTCTATGTTGGTTTCTCGTTTAGGCCTACATTATTTAAGCACGCAAGTATTTTTTTCTAGCGACCTAAATAAAGCACTGAGTACTCAAGATCAGCACCAGTCTTCCCACGTCGGTTTCTCGTGTTTACTATTAAAGCCAACAATCACGGATAGCAAGACCCCTTTGAGGGCATCTCTTGCGACCTAAATAAAGCCACGGAGTACTTGAGATCTGCATAAGTTGTAACTATAGCGGAGTTGTTATCCCAATTCTAATTAATGTGCAAATGACTCAGTATTTCCTATCGATAAGCCCAGTAATTACAGACCAATGTTTTATTGCCTTAAGTGGTCCGCCTCCCTCATTCAGGATGCTTCTGCTGAACACATGTTGATGCATGACATAGACTAAATGCCGTTTCCTATAAGAGAATGCTTAGAAAACAATGTGACAAAAAGAGAAATCGCTTGTTAGGGGCGTAGCTTGACTGAAATGAATGTGTAGGCTCGTCAGTCTAGGGAGGTCGTGGGGCATGCTCCCCCGGGAAAAATGCATTCTGAAATCGTTCATGTTTGTTCTTGCATGTATTTCAGCGCACAAAAATATATTTTGTTTGAGCTGGCTATAGAGGCACTGTTGCGTTATTTATTTATTTTTTCTTTGCGATTTAAATAGTTAGACAAGGGCCTAACGTGCCTAAAGGAAGCTTCGCCAAGGCTTGTGACAAAATATACTATGCATAATCGTCTATAATGTCCGAGTATTGGCACCATATACTAATATGAGTCTCTCAATGTTTTAATACTCATTTGCATGTGTGTCGAAAAAAAGGAAGATAGCCATCAATGAAGGAAGAGGTTAAGTGTTTTCCCCCGCCCCTTCATCGTGAACTCATACAAAGGTTCAACAAACATTCCCCTTGCTTCTGATAAACTAAAACGAGACTGTATCCACGTGCGCCCATAGAGACTTGGAGCGGGGACTGGCAAGACAAAATACACTGTGCGAGTAGAAGAGACCGAATCGGACCGATCTAACCGGACCGAAAAATCAACCAGGAGTCTTCATTGTTCATTGGTCCGAGGTTTGGCTCTCCGAAAAAGGGATACAGCATTAAAGAGAACAGGCAAAAGGAAAACAAGTTACGTTTCAGTAAGATAGCTAACAGCTGTAAGTAGACGTTTGTATTTGTGAAGGAATCCATTGAATTCCCATAAAATGCTGGTACGTAACGTATCCACGTCTTTGGTCCGACATTGAAGCTTAGAATGCGAGGTAATTTTCTAAAAATAGATTTTGTTTCGTCGCTTTCCAAAACATTGAATATCTGGTTATTTTGATGAGGAAAAATACTCGGGGTAGCAAACAGATTAGATCACAGGCCAGTCGCCAATTTACTTGTAAATTAGCGGCTGGCCTGTGATCTAACATGTTTGCTACTCTGAGTATCTTTCCTCTACAAAATAAAGCAGATATTTAAGGTTTGGAAAGAAGACGGCACAATAATCTATTTTAGAAATTTGCCCAAGCATTCTAAGGGTCAATCGCTCACGAAATCTGCAGCGTGTCTACATGTGGTTTCTCTGATTGGAGCTATTCTTTAATCAGTGTAACAGAATCGACAAGAACTAAACGTGAAACATTGACCATCATGACAATAATTCCCATTTCGTCACGTGTACAATGTTTTGAAAGGTCGTGTGCACTACGATCTTAACAAACAGTCAACATTCGAAAATGTTCAATGCTGCAATAGCAATAACGAGTGCACTGCCATCACTTTTCTCTGATACAAACGACTTCTTAAAGCGCAATTGTAGCAGACGATTTGTGAAAGATGTGAGACAGATCTTTATTTTCCTACTATAAACCCGTTTTCATTTTGAACCAGTGATCTATACGTATATCTAGATACTTTTATTCGTACATCTGGTAATCGGTTTTTGAACCTGTTTGCTTAAAATAACTTACATTGGGGAACATGATAAGCCTTTGTATAATAAAAAACGTATACAATATAGGCACAACGTTGCACATACACCAGTAGGGTTGAGAAACCATCTTGACAAAATGAGAAGTAGATCTTGACGAGCAGATACCTGTTTTTCACAATGACCCCCTACCCACAATAAGAGAGATTGTATCACAGTCCATATTACATAACTGTCGTCTGGTGAAGTTTCCAATTCTGGCCAGTCACAATGCATTTGGCTTCGCCTACAGACGGAGTTCTGCTTTTTACAGCAGACGACAAACGAATTCTCTCAAAATAAGGTGGGACAAAAAAAGCAAAAGCGGTTCATATTGTAACCTGTCTCAGCGGCATTTTTACCTATAAGTATGTGCATATATGTATTTAAGTAAGAGATATCATCGCAAAAAGGTCGTTGTAAATGTGCTTAGACAGCATTGAATATAAATATTATAAATGCAATAACCGGTTTGTCCATTCGCTTATTGTTATTTTTATGTGTGGTTCCAACATGTATTAAGCAACGTACGACAGTGTCACACTCATAACTAAGTGAGAAGACTTTCTCTAATCTTTTGAATAGAAACTAAATTTGCGTAAGAAGAAAGTGCTTGTCACAAACAAATTCCCCGTTTTATTATCTTATGTTTGTTAAATCGTTTAGTGTCAGTGTATCTCAACGAATGAATATGAAGTTATTAAAAAAAGAAGTATGCAACAAATTATCAATGCAGGATTTTACTTCAAAGTAAATCCGGAACAGGTTAAACCAAACCATGTCTCTTTTTAAGGTAGAATACTCTTAATCCACCATTTTGAAACTCAATCTTTTTTCGGATTACTTCGGTCGCACTCGGTATACATCGGTCCGGGCCGAAACTATTCGTTTTGATCCGAAAAGTTCCTATGCTGGCCGATGTATGCAGAGACCGCCCGAAGTAATCCGACGAAATAATGAGTTTCCAAATGGTGGATTATGGGTATTCTACCTTAACAATAACGATATTATTCTGATCGGATCAATATGACTATAAAAGACATAGACGAAATTCCAACTTGCTCATGGTGGATACATTTCTGCTTCATCACAATGCCACCAATGTCTTTTTTCATTCACCAATGGTTCAGTTTTGATATAGTACCATCCCTCTTCGATTTGAATGTCCCCCGATTCAAATTACTTAGTACAGCGAACGAGAATACCATGAGGTCTAATTGCCAATTATTGTGACAGATAAACTAAGTATTGTTATCTTTATCCCATAGTTGAACTAATTGGCAAGATTGTTACCAAATGAGTGGCCCCATCTGAAAATATGGATTATTCGACTAAGGCGTCAGTCCAGATCAGACTTTTACAGGCTTTAGCTGATCCCGTTCGAGGTTCTGTCTGTCTGTCTGTCTGTCTGTCTGTCTGTCTGTCTGTCTGTCTGTCTGTCTGCCTGCCTGCCTGCCTGTCTGTCTGTCTGTCTGTCTGTCTGTCTGTCTGTCTGTCTGTCTGTCTGTCTGTCTGTCTGTCTGTCTGTCTGTCTGTCTGTCTGTCTGTCTGTCTGTCTGTCTGTCTGTCTGTCTGTCTGTCTGTCTGTCTGTCTGTCTGTCTGTCTGTCTGTCTGTCTGTCTGTCTGTCTGTCTGTCTGTCTGTCTGTCTGTCTGTCTGTCTGTCTGTCTGTCTGTCTGTCCTGCCTGCTGTCTGCCTGCCTGCCTGCCTGCCTGCCTGCCTGCCTGCCTGGCCTGTCTGTCTGTCTGTCTGTCTGTCTGTCTGTCTGTCTGTCTGTCTGTCTGTCTGTCTGTCTGTCTGTCTGTCTGTCTGTCTGTCTGTCTGTCTGTCTGTCTGTCTGTCTGTCTGTCTGTCTGTCTGTCTGTCTGTCTGTCTGTCTGTCTGTCTGTCTGTCTGTCTGTGCCTGTCTGTCTGTCTGTCTGTCTGTCTGTCTGTCTGTCTGTCTGTCTGTCTGTCTGTCTGTCTGTCTGTCTGTCTGTCTGTCTGTCTGTCTGTCTGTCTGTCTGTCTGTCTGTCTGTCTGTCTGTCTGTCTGTCTGTCTGTCTGTCTGTCTGTCTGTCTGTCTGTCTGTCTGTCTGTCTGTCTCTCTGTCTGTCTGTCTGTCTGTCTGTCTGTCTGTCTGTCTGTCTGTCTGTCTGTCTGTCTGTCTGTCTGTCTGTCTGTCTGTCTGTCTGTCTGTCTGTCTGTCTGTCTGTCTGTCTGTCTGTCTGTCTGTCTGTCTGTCTCTGTCTGTCTGTCTGTCTGTCTGTCTGTCTGTCTGTCTGTCTGTCTGTCTGTCTCCCTCCTCTCCCTCCCTCCTCTCCCTCCTCTCCTCCTCTCCCTCCTCTCCCTCCTCCTCTCCCTCCCTCCCTCCCTCCCTCCCTCCCTCCCTCCCTCCCTCCCTCCCCTCCCTCCTCCTCCCCTCCTCCTCCTCCTCCCTCCCTCCTCCTCCCTCCTCCCTCCCTCCCTCCTCCCTCCCTCCCTCCCTCCCTCCTCCCTCCCTCCCTCCCCTCCCTCCCTCCCTCCTCCCTCCCTCCCCCTCCCCTCCCTCCCTCCCCCTCCCTCCCTCCCTCCCTTTAAAGGTCATATTTCCCGATAAACAAATTTTCTTTAATTATGGTTTTTGAATTAGGTTATGGTTTCGTTATGACGGAGGTAATGATTTTTTTCTCATACAGAAGCGAAAAATGTTGTTTTTGACTACTTTTATTCACCTTTATCGATTTTTGTGAATGACTTATCTCCCTTGTTGTGACGTCATTTGTGCTTCAAAGTTATATGAACTATGAGTAAATAGAATCTAGTTCTCAGTAACGACGGTGTTTTTGCACAAATTTCGGACATTTTAAGTGTTGAATTGCGTTGTGGGAAACGTAAATTGGATATTGAATATGGTATTTTGACAGGTCTTCTGGTGTTATTCTGCTTTTGGTCGCAATAATGCGAGTTTGTCCCGTTTTCCGACGAACATAAAAGCTGCAAAAAGTTTCGATAAGTAAACTGGACCGTGTTTACTTTACAAATAAGCAAAAGATATATTCCCCAAACAAGAACAGTAGGCTGTGTTACTTTCACTTCGAAGACGTTGTTAGGCGTTTCTAGAGAATTGATTTTATTGATCTTTAAATGATCGGACTCAATTCAAAGTAATTTATACGGGTGAAGACGCTTCAAATTCATTCTACTTATTGAGAAACTGTTATATTTCCCTTATTTGAAACACACCGACAACATTCACTTTACCTTGATGTATTGGTTTCAAGACTGTCAATGCAAACAAGACAAAGCTAATCTCACTTTCAAACACCAATCAAGCCATAAAGCATACAATCATGTGTCAAGACATTGGTGTGACGCGCGAATGTGTACATTGTATTTCGGAATGACCCCAAATATCTATCAAAAGTCGTTGTTTTATTACCCAATGTACCAAGTTGCTAATGATAATTTAAGCCTGAAGTCCTTTTGTTACGCTGTTTCCCACATGATCTCAGTTAAAGGAACATATTTTTCAAAATTAACGTTGTGGTGAACTGATGTTTGTGATTAAAACAATTCCTGATTGTTAGTTTGGGGTGTTAGAGCCTCGCGTAGTCTTGCTAGATCTTTATATAAAATTTGCGCTGTGTAAATGTAGTTAAATTTAAGAAAAGGATAAATCACGTTGATTACACCTTTTTTGAAAGTTAATTTCCTTGAATGACTCTTACTCGCCAAGCTAGATTTGTTTGGAACAGATTAACTATGCTACATACTTAGTTTGGAATACTTAATTAGGCTGCTTTACGATTAAAAATTCAAAGAGTTGCAAGAATATGTTAATTTCATCCAACATCATAAGTTATTGTCTTGCCATGTCTTTGGGTTTTAAACGCTTAAATGCATCTTGTTCTTATTTGCAAAACTTGTTTTATGTTTTAACATAATCGTAGAAACGTTGCCATTGTACATAAATGAGACAAAATGAAAAATGTACGTTGATTGCTATGATAACAAACCGATTAAAACAAGCAAGTTTCTTTTATCTGCCGTTGTTTTTGAATGAAAATTCAAAATAATGAATATTTGATATCCGCAAACTAATGGGTTCGATCTTAACTTAAGCGCCTGCTTTTCGGAATTATTTAAATCACACACCTCATTTTTTTGCCATTGGTAATATTGGTTTAAATGACGTATGTCACACTGAAATGCAGGTGTTCAAACATGATTATTACAAATTTATATTGATAATTTAGTAATATTCAATTCAATTTCCTTTATTTCACTTAGTTCCTATTACAGAAAACAAAAGGTGCATTGATATAAAACAAACAAAAAAAATAACAAGGCATAATAAATATGTTTTGTCGGTTAGGATCACAAAATATATAATTTACACATTTGAACATAATCTCTTTGTTTACAATTTAATTGATTATTGTCAGTTTACCTCACATACAAAGGGTCAATCAACAAACATCGGACATTACAAGGATTAAGGGTCGTGATGCAAATTAACACCAATCTGCCACATTTGCACAGTATGTTTCAAGTCTCAAGTCCTTTATTGTTTAGGCGAAAGATAGCCTCTGGCGTTAATCTCTTAAATATCTATGTTGTTAATTAACAGGTCTGACACGTTCTGCTATTCCAGACATGAAATAACAAGTGGCAAATCTCACACTTTCAATGCGCGGCAATTAAATTTTGCTAAAAAATCCATTTTTAAGATATAACCAATTAAGACCGAACTCTCACAGGATGTTTGGATTGATAAGGTGTCTGGACATATTTATCTCTCAATGTGTCTTACGTCTGATACTTTGTCGTTATGATATTCAAAGAAGTGAACATGTTGTCTTTTCTATTAGAATAGTTTGACACTTCAATAAGTATATGATAATCAGTATTCACCAAAACGGTTTTAACTCTATGTTTTCAACAAAAAAAAGTTTTAACATCAAAATCTAGTTTTGTCAAAATTGATATTCAAATTCCAAAATCATAAAAAAATAAATTCAAATATGTTTATATAAGGTTGTTTGTAAAATAAACTATGACGATTTTTTTGTTTTAGCTGTTAATTATTAAACCTGTTTGAAAATTAAATGCTCAATATGTCAAGGCTACTTACACGAGAGAAAACGAACATAAATGTAATGTGAAAATCAAGAACAATTCTTAAGTCAAAACAGTTGATCTAGTAAGACGACATCGGAATCAATTTCGAAATCATAGACCTCTTACTGGGGGTGGAGTTACTGGAAAGTTGCCGGATGATTTTAACAAATACTGTTGAATGTGCCAGTGTTAAGTTTTGAAATTTGGATGTGTGGTGAAAATGTGAGTTAAAGGATAACCTTCGTATCACAAGTAAGTTGATGTGTGGTGAAAATGTGAGTTAAAGGATAACCTTCGTATCACAAGTAAGTTGGGTTATAATACGGTTTGTTTGTTCGCAATTTATGATCTTCTCCCGTTTCATTTCATGTATTGATAAGACAATGCAGGGTGAATTTTACAGTTAATAGTTATACGATGTACGGTTTTAAGACAATTCGTTTATTCAGATCTATGTCTTTGTTTACTACTCAATTAAAACCTTAATGCTAATACACGATCATTTACGAAAAAGTACTGGTGTTTTTTTTTCAACAAATATTAATAAAAATAGGTGTTTTCACAAATATCGTCAAAATTTCAAGCCGATTCGTACATATGAAAACATTTACAAATCCTTTCAAATTTACACGTTACGTCACTTACTTTTTTTTAGAAGAACATTCTTATAATATGAAACATATTCAATAAAGAAAATGAACTGTCAATCCAAACATTGACTAAAGGATTGCTATTTCGAGGAAAATCGTCCCAATTTCAAGCCGTTCCTTTCATATGAACGCATTGACATATCCTTGTAAATTCACGCGTTAAGTCACTAATTTATTTTTTTCAAATGGATATTCTTATAATATGAAAAATATCCAGTATAGAAAATTCACTGTCAATCCAAACAATGACTAAAGAATCATTTATTTAAAGGAAATCGTCCAAATTTCAAGCCGTTCCTTTCATATGAACAGATTTACGCAATGACAAATCCATGCAAATTCACGGGTTAAGTTATTAATTTATCTTTTTTCAAATTGATATTCTTATAAAATGAATCATATTCAATAAAGAAAATGCGCTGTCAATCCAAACAATGACTCTAGGATCGTTTATTTGAAGAAAAACACTAATTCTAACCAGCGATCGCTCTTCACGCCCTTTACATGGCGCATTCAGTGGATCACGAGTGACGTCACAGCAAAGGGAAGTAAGTCATACGCACTTTTATTAATCGGTGCGCTATGACGGTGATTTATGACGTAATGGGTTATGCTAAAATGTTGCAAATAATTTCAATGTGATTCTTTTACTTCATATTTTAATTTTATGAAATAAACCCAACCTGTACATATGACCTTTAAGATAAATTTATCCATTATATCTAATTATCTGTTTGGTTACATTGGCAATGTCACAGTGCTATTGATCACTACCTATTGATCACTACCTATTGATCACTACCTATTGATCACTACCTAGGCCTATCTTTCATTTTCGCAAACAAGCATAACAAAAGTAACTTATTATTCCTGATCCTTTTTAACCAACTTCAGATTAAAATCAAAGGCCAAACAGCACATCATGTCCTATATTTCCCTAATAATAATGTACATCCCCATTTGTTTGCAAAAGGAGGCGTGGCTTAATCAAACTATTTCCTTCGTGGGACGTTATCCGACCAAGTCTCAGAGAAGTTGGTAAAAAGACATCACTGAAACCGCATCCACTTCCTGTTTTGATGGAGAAGGAGACAGCTCTCGTGAAGTCGGGGTTTTTGCTAAAATGGGTGAGTGGCATTTACATTTTCTTAATCAACACACTGTATAACCGTTTTTGCTACTATCACACTACACGATCCCCATGTTTTTAACTTTTAACCGCAAATCTTAGCGTACGAACTTGGGTAATCAGAAACAATGATCAATTAACGTCACATTTACTTTAGCACCCCTCTGCGGGCCCCTTTTTCCGATATTTGGCCCAAAACGAAAACAGATTGTGACACATATGTGAAAATTACGTTTATTGTCTCGGATCAGAATAATTAAAGTGCACAGTCTAATCATGTACGACACGTTATGTCTTTGTGTATTTAATACTTAAAATGGAACGTTTTTCAAAACCTGTAATTTTATGTACAGATCAGCCTATGTATCAATGATGCCTTCTAGTACGCATAATTAATAAATTTCACATCACCTGCATTGTATATTGTTCACCCCTAAATATTTATTTCTCAAAAATGTATGCAAGAAGCTGTCAAGGGAAGAGAAAATTGTAAAAAGGGGTTGGAAACACCTAGTTAGAGTAGTTGGGATGGCCATTTAAGATATGCCCAGATCATGTTAAACCCTTTCCCAAATAATAACGACATTTGACAACTTTACTGCAGACGACTTTAGAAAACATTGTGGGAAAAGGAGAAATTGCTCGTAACGAGCAATTTCTCCTTTTCCCACAATGAACTTTGCCCTATCAGAAGATCATTTTCAAATTTCATCACATTTTGAAATGTCGTCTGCAAACTCTTTCACTTTGGGACAGTCGAAAATGGGTTGTTTGGGAAAGGGATAATCAGCGGATCTGTACCAGGGATGACTATATCAATTGTCTATATTTCCCAGCCTGATAGATGACAAGGTCTGTTAATACCCCGTCTTAGGTATTGGGTATATTTTGTGAATTTTATCCAAACTCTCACACCTATAAATGTTCTAAGCAGGTATAAGTGGAAGAATGCACAATGTAGTTTAGGATTGAATTATGTCTTAAAATGTTTTATCAGTGTGAAAGCTCGAAACATAGGTGATGGGACAAAAGTGTCCTATAATAGACAAACAAGTTTACTCTGAGTGAATTTTCATAGAAGTTTACTAAAGACCCCTGTGATAAGGACAAGCGCAGAAAACATTTGGCATTTACGAACAAATAAATCAAGATTTCACCACACTGTGTAGTGCTGTCAGTGGTACATTGTCCGTTTTGCTGCTTGGCGACCTGAAGTTCAATCCTAGCTGCCCAGGGACAATATAATATATCATTCTGGAGTGGCCTGTGGCAAGGCAAAATAACTAAGCCTAGTGGTTGTATATTAGGTGTTCTGTGGAGGCACAGTGACTGTGTTTTGCCTCAGGGATTTGACCCAGTTTTGAATTCTGATTGTGTCCAATAACTTCACTTTAATTGTCTTAGAACACTATTTCCTAGGATGATACTGATGTATTACAAAGAAAACTGTATAAATAAAAAGTTGTTTAAACTGCATTAAAGCATGGTTAAAACCATGCTTAAACGTCTTGTTTACTTATCAATGAGATGTAATAAAAACAGCCTGATAAAATTTCAAATTTCCGAGACTTACTTCACGAAACTAGCCTAAAAATGAAATTTCCATGATAATGTTGCCTCTTGGAGGTCCCGGGTGCGAGTTCCATCAACAACTCTTGTTTCATTGGAGTGTCCTTTTTACAAGACACTTTAGAGCCCTAGCCCAGTGCTTAGGAAAGCAGTAACATAAATGAAAAACTGATGACATTGTACACCATACAAAGAAAAAATGTTGTTGATCCTTGTCTTTTATGGTACCTGAATCATTCAAAGAATGTGCAATTGATTTAAAAAACAAGGGAGGCTAATATGTTACTAAACAATCAGTGGATTTCATGGGCATGTTGCAAATATTTTTAGAGTACTAAAGTGGTAGAGAAGTAAGGAGTTTGGCACATGTGCAAGGTTGCAGATTCAAGACAGCTGGGTCATTCTGTCCCATAGAAATGATCAAAATGACCTGGTACTATGGCTTGCCTTCCAACATGTTCCTAGTAATTTTGATGGCATATTTCCTAGAAAGTCAGAAAATGCTTTCACAATCGGAAGTAGAAAATTGGATCCCCAATCAAGGTCATGGGAAATATTGAGGGTTTAGTTCATTACTATAATAAGTGCTCCACATTTGGGTAGGACTTACCTAAGTATTGCATTGAATTGTCTCCCGACTGACTTACGGAATGCCGATGGTTCTACCCGCCTTGACCAGCCCCTATGGGCAGCTGAGTATGGGGTCTTCCTCCATCATTAAGAGTCGGGCATCGCTACATAACTGAAATAATGTTGATGTGATGTAAAACCCATAAAAAAAAAAAAAAAAAATTGCATTGAATTCTAGGTAGATAACACATTTTCACCTCTAAAAGAATGTTCCAAATCATGTTAAACGCTTAATGATGAAAACAGATTTTCTTTCAACTGATTGTTTCTATCCTATCAGGTCGCATGTGCAATTTCAATTTCGATTGCTAGAGTATAAGTCAACAAAGTTATTACAAAGTCAATTGTGGCTATGACAAATCTCCAATCTGATGATGAGTTAAATGGATGATTCTTAATTTGTTACACTGGTACGCTGATTAAAATCTGCTTAGCAGTACATGTATCAAAGAGCTTCTGTGATAATCAGAATTCTTGACAAGCCATAAATCAATTGAAAGTTGCAAAAATATATTTTGGAGTGCAGTTAATTTTTGTCTATAGGGTTATGACATCCGATTAATAGTATATGAATTATTAAGCACTGTCTACCCTAAGAGATGGTAGAAAAACTCGGGCTGTACTGCTATCAAGGGCTAGGTCAAAGGTGTAGGATTATTTTTATTCCAAAATTCAGGAGGGAAACTTCTTCTTTTGATAAATAAAGACTTAATCAACTCTATGTCTCATGATGGCTATGTAGTGTACATTGACCCTATTGTGCTGGAACCAACTTCATGCTTAAGCAAACAGGTTAGATCCAGGCCAGCCGCCAAGTAAATTGGTGACAGGCCTGTGATCTAACCTGTTTGCTATTCTGAGTATCTTTCCACATCAAAATTAACCAGATATCTAAGCTTTTAATCGCAGACGACACAAAAATCTATTTTTAGAAAATAATCCGGAATTCTAAGGGTTAAATGCCTCCTAACCATACAAATAACAATGTAGTGAGTGTTCCAAAAGCAAGAGATATCTGATTTGAGATGGAAAGAGATGTATTAAGACTGACTGTAAGTGAGCTCTAAGCAATGCAAGATCACAGAGCACAGCTCTCAAAGAATTAAAAACATCTGTGATGGAATTACCTATGTACCCTTTTTCTATAATTCAAACATTTGTAAATGCATTAACGTCATGATAATGGTAGCTTTCATATGTCAATGTTGATAAATGAAAAGAGAGACTTTCTTAAGAGTAAAACCTTATTTAATTCCATTTCCTTTATCTTTTATTAACCCTTTACCTTTTAGGAGTTTGTAATTGGTCTAATTTATAAGGAACAAGCAGAAAAGGATTTCCATGTTGGAATAATGTTTTTTTTCATGCTGTTTAGTACAGTCTATTTATCTCACATTATATTTGTTTTCTTTTAGCTGGCTTTATTAAAAAAGACTTCGATGAGAAAAATGGTTTAAAAAATGCTGTCTTAGCTTTATAGTCATGCATATGTACTTATAAATCATGAGTGAATGCATGATTTCTTAATCTTAGACAACGAGTCATAATATCAATATCAACAGTGTTGATTTCTTCTTTACCTGGGTAGGGTCTTAGTAAGATAGATCTCTTGCTAATAATTTGCATGAGTTGAAACAATGTTCCCTCTTATTTCAATGCTGAGAAAAGCATTATTTTAATTCAACATATCATTTGAATTGTATCTCCGGGTTGCCTCAAATGACATGTCACATAGCATTATTGTACTTTTGCTTGAGGCAATATTATTCACTGATATCTTTTTTGACTGACGCAAATATTTTTCTCAAGTGGTTTAGTAAACCACAACCTTGGATCACATCATCTGTTTGGAATGTAAGAATAGCATGACACAATTTATTGGACCTCCTGTGCAACATGTAACATTTGGTCCATTTAAGTCTCACATACAGTATGTATTTAGTGAATCTTTTTTCTCTATAGCAGTGTCAAAATCACTAAATGAGGTAATGTTTTCTGGAACATGTGACCCAAAATGGTGGAATAACTTTGGCAGGATAAAATGAAACAAATTTTGATACTTGATAAAAGATGATGACTTAGTACCGGTATATACATTGCTTCATGCCTCTTAACCTTAGAATGCTGGGAATTTAAAAAAAATTAGATTTCTATGTTGTTTGCTTTCCAAAACCTTGAACACCTTCTTAACTTTGATAAGGAAAGATACTCAGAGTAGTAAACAGGTTAGATCACAGGCCAGTCGCAAATTTACTTTGTGGCTGGCCTTGATGGAACCCGTTTGCATCGGCATGAAGTCGGTTCTGGCTCTTCTATAAGGGTTGATATACAATGTTTTTAATCTATTGACTTTGAATTCGTCTGTAAAGACTTTTCAGTCAATACAGGGAGCTTTTGAGATCATATGACTTGAACTTGAAAATACTTATGCCTTTCCAGAGTGTATCATCATTTTCAGAAAGATTAATGGTTTGAAGATCTTTTAGCGCTTTTCAAGACAAAGTTTTCATTTCTGTGCTCTGGTTGCACATTATTCAGAAACTTATTGAATTTTTAATTCATTGTCAAGTTGCTTATCAAATCTTGAAAGAATTAATCACTGTGTACTTTGAGAGGCTTAAATTGTTTATTGTTGATTGTATCTGTTCCTTTGTCTATTTTACTTCCTTTTCTTTGTTTCAATGAACAGTATATTGCTCTTTTTGATTGCTTATTATTTTTTATGTATATCTTCGTGCCCAAAATGACCATGACTTCCTGCAAGTCATAAACATGTGAACTGATGTACTTATTCACTTTTTGTCACAATTATTTGTCTCAAAGATGCTTCCAATGATATGTTACATTGCAATATTATACTTTCATTTAAGATACTATCTTTGTTTATCAGTTTTGACTTAAGCAAGTTTTAATATTTACCTTAAATTGATTAGTAAAAGGATATCGTGGTGTTGAATTGGAAAAAACTTTCAAACTTGTAAACTTAATGGAATAAAATGTTTATATTTTCAGTTGATCAAGCGCTGGAAGATCCGCTGGTTCACGCTGGAGGAGGACCAGCTGACCTGCCACAACAAAAAGGACCGATCACTGGTGATCGAGACTATTCCACTACAGGGAGCCTCAGTTATCTGCCCTTGTTACGATGAACCAGACGTCAATGAAGAGGTAAATATTCACATTTGGAGTTTCATGCAATTTTCTACATTATTCCAAATGAATCGTATTATCCCAGCTGTTAGTGCATATAGGTGGTATTAATGTTCTTGGCATTTCTGCAGCAACAGTGAACAATTATGATGTTTTGAAACCGCTGACTGCTTTCCAACTTGTAAACAAATGCGCACTCAGGGGTCCTGGGTTCAAGCCCTGGGTTTGAGTCCCACCTACACCTCCGTTTTCGTAGGAGTGGCCTTTGGCAAGTCACTTCAGAGCCATAGCCTGGTACTGGTGGGTCAAGAAAGACTGTAAAATAACTGAAATATTGCTGACACAGTGTTAAACACCGTTCAAACAAATTGAACAAATTCTCAGTGATGTGCGAAGAATTAATTATGCTGTGATAACATCTGGGTCCTGCATGGCCCAGTGTTGAGGTGTAGGACTTGTGATATTGGGGCCCATGATTCAATCATCACCAGCATCACTGGGATTTTCATGGGAGTATCCTTGAGCAAGACACTGCAGAGCCCTGCCTAGTAATGGTGAAATCCAGGAAAGCTGCTAAATAACTGAATTACAGTCTAACTTGTGTTAAGAGGCCAGCCTATGGGACAGAGTAAATTGGCTGTTTAAGGCAGGTTGGCTGCTTAACACAAATTGATGTACACTATAAATCTAACAATGGAACTTTCTGTAGTGGCTGTTTAAGGCAGGCTGGCTTTTTAAAAGGGTGGCTGCTTAACACAAGTTAGACTGTACTGTTGAAACGGTGTTCAGACCCATATCTTCAGAATATTGGCCAAGTCAGCATAATTATATACTTTATGTCATATTCTATACATGCTTTATGAATGATATCAGTTGCTTAATTCTCGAAGTACTGATCTCAGAATGATTTGAACCGTACAACCCTCCAGGGGTGGCAAAATCTGATTTTGATTTATTTGTAAATAAATGCCACACCTTTTTCTGCACCTATCGGTATAATGGTTATATAGGTAATTTAAAGTAATAATCCACTTGTCTGTTAAGGCTTTTGAACAAGCAGAATGATATGGACAATTGATTTCCCCACCCCTGGACTCTCTGCATGGTCTGAATATGACACCATATTCTCAAGATGTAATGTCCTGGTTGACTTAACCCACTACCAAACAATAACAACATTTGACCAGTTTGTTGCAGACAACTCTCGAAAACATTGTTGGAAAAGGAGAAATTGTTCTAAATGAGCAATTTCACCTTTTTCCACAATGTTTTCTGTCCTATCAGAAGATTATTTTACAATTTCATCACATTTTGAAATGCCTTTTGCAAATTCCTTCAATTTGGGACAGTCGAATTTGGCATTTGGTAAAGGATTATAGAATGACATTGTTCTAGTGACCTGGATCACACCCATTTAGCTTAGGTCTTCCTCCATTTCTTATGAGTTCAACTTTGTTAAAAAAGTTAAAAAAGAGGATTAACAAAGCTTAAAGAGAGACAAATGATTTTTGGAACTAAGGTATTTTAGTCATTTTGGATACTTCATTAATTTTGTTTGCTGTTTGCTTTGAATTAGTTGTTTTGTTGTCACAATGATATTGATTTTATCAGCTGAGATTGTATCGTAATGTATAAGGTTGTGGAAGGTAAAGTATTAGAAGTAAACCATGCTTATCCTGAATTTATGTGTCTGCTGGAAATGTGAGATATGAGAAAAATTACTTAACGGAGAATGGTCTAAACCCTCCCTTCTTTTGGATGACAATATAACCAATAGTGTACCAAGGTCAAAAAGATTCAAGAAGCATTTCTGACATGTGAAGGTTGCTTATCCAATTACCAAACAATAATGAAATTTGACCAGTTTGTTGCAGAAGACTCTGGAAAACCTTGTGGGAAAAGGAGAAATTGCTCTTAACAGGCACTTTCTCCTTTTCCCTCAATGTTTTCTGCCCTATCAGACCATTATTTTTCAATTTAAAATGTCATCTGCAAACTCTCTCAATTTGGAACAGTCGAAAGACTGGCATTTGGTTACGGTTTATAACAGGCAATATCTCCTCTTCAAGTTAAGGTATTTTCCCATTGCCACAAAAGTACCTGATATTTTTCAAACTGTTTTGTCATAACCGCTGTGAATTACAATACATCCAATCTATGAACTTAAGGAATATCATTCCAACTCTAAATGAACTTCTGACGTCCTTTATAATGTCTTCCGGTTAAGAAAAACAAAATGGTCACCATGAGTTATCAAACAAAAGTGGGATTATCTTGTTTTGTTTACTTGAAACAGAATTGATTTTGTGATGCAAAAACTGTGATATACAGTCTAACTTGTGTTAAGCAGCCAACCTTTTAAGCAGCCAACCTGCCTTAAACAGCCACTACTGAAAGTCCCATTGTTAGATTTATAGTGTAAATCAATTTGTGTTAAGCAGCCAACCTGTCTTAAACAGCCAATTTACTCTGTCCCATAGGCTGGCCTCTTAACACAGGTTTGACTGTACCCGGTAATCTCATTGCTATATCCAAAAAAAACATGTATTTTATTTCTTTTTATTACAGACAGCTTTTAAACTAAATACTGCAAGTGGAGAAGAATTGCTGTTCCAAGCAGCTGGAATGCAGGATAGAGACAGATGGGCACATGCAATAGGAGCTGTTATCCGGTCAATATCGTCTGCGAGTCAGGTATGCTAGGAAGATGGGCACATATAATAGGCTTGTTCAAATTATACATCAGAGGGCCATAAAGACACCTTCATAATTGAAATTGAATTAATTCAAAGTAATTGCAGCTGTTTGGTTTCCATGTTCAGCAATACCAGACTTTATTCTGTCCTCCTAAAACCAAAAGGCGAAGGCCCTTCCTAATTAAAGGTGCTTGCTTACAGATGTTAAGTTTTGAAGCTAAACCCTAATTTCTTTAAAACTGCACAATAGCTGCACTATTGTATGGTATGCACAGGACAATAGCCATTGGAAGCTGCATTAATTTTTATTTAAGTTTTAAGAACCTATATGCAGTATATTAACATGTACTTTGATCCAAAACCGTGGCAAAGGGTTTGAGATCTACCACATGAAGACTGTATAAATTTAGAGGTAAAGATGGTTCATGATTCAATTATGCTATCAATTATCAATAACTACTTTTCATTGGATTTCATACAACAATACAAAAACTATTGTTTCAACAACATTTTATTTTGACTTTTTTGGTTTTGTTTTTTAATTGGACCAGTCTACAATATCCCACATAAGGGAATGGGTTTAGCTCATTATTTAATTCAATAGATACTTGATTTATTTTCAGGTTTCAAACAGTCCTGTTAAATTTCAAGATTTCCGGGTTAAAGCCAATGTTAGGTAAGTAAAGGTTCAGAGGAGCAGGATGTGCAGGGGGGATGTTGTTGGTAAAGGCGCTAGACAGTTGGTTTTTGAGAAAAACATAAAGTAGACCTCTCCCTTGCAACCACTTGAATTGAATGACTCTTTTCATATGCAACCACTTTTTATTTAGCTGTACATTTTTTAATTAATTGAATTACACAGTTTTCACATTTTGGTTCCCTAATGGATTAGGTTTTACCAATATGACTACTAAAATTCAATCTGTTATCAGCATTTCATTTTAACTGTCAACAAGCAAATAAACCTTGTGTTGAATACATGTCCGAGTTTTTAAATTATGTCGAAGCCATTGTGTCAAAGAAGAAATAATGCGCAAATTGTTATGACTGTTTCCTAATCTTATTTTGCCACTATTTTAAGAGGAAGAAATAAAAGAAGTAAAAGATTACCCTTTGATTCAAACTAATTCGTTTTAAAACAAAAGATTCAGAAGAGAAAACAAATCAGAAATTTGAAACTCTTTAGCAGCTGCATAATTGTATGAGGCTTACTAGAGAAAAGCCAATGGTGTTGAATTTCATACATACTTATCTATAATTTTACTTTCAGTAGCTATTTTTATGAGGAATTTCACTGCAATACAAATACTACATTGTTTAAAAGACAATTTATTTTGACTTGCATATTGTCTCATGTGTGACCTATCATGTTTTATTCCTGTTGTAGTGAAGTCCTTGGGGCATTACAAGATCCAGACGCAGGGGTCATTTTGAGCAGTCACATACGAAATGGTACGGTTCACAAGAACTGTTTCAAAGGGAGCGATGTAATCCAATGGCTGTTGAGATGGAACATTGTACGAAAGCGAAATGATGGTATCGCTATGGCGCAGAGTTTGCTTAAACTAGGTCATCTACAGGAAGTAGATCTATCTGATGGAACAGCCGGTATGATGCAGTTCTTCAAGGATGATGAAAAGTTATATCGCTTTGTAAGCTAATGGTTTTGAAATCCTCATATATTCGAAATAAGCTTTGGATTAAAATTACAGTATTGAGTTCAAGTTTAGGTTTGTAAGTTATGTAAAGCACAACCAAGTTTCCCCCTATATTTGAACTTGTGAATGGTCCAAAATGACAAAATAATCAACACTTAAAATAGCAAAGGAAAAGGACATGTTCCTTTTGATATAAGGCAGAAGCCATTTGAACATTAGAGCTAACTTTTTAATAGGAGCAAGTAGGGTAAGATAGGGTAGTATTGAGTAAGATCTATGAATTGGATAGGGAATATATAGATTGAAATGTTTTATATCAAGAGGTCATGGTTATGTCAAATGTGAGATTGATAGTACTCAAAAATAGTTAAAACAAACAGTATTTCACCCTTTTTGAGGCATATTACATAGTATTGATCCCAGGATAACTGTAGACCCTGTGATTCAAATAAGTTTGGTATAAAAATTAAATGATCCAAACAATATTTACTTTCTTTCAGACATCTTTGAATTTAGGAGTGCAGAGGAACAGTTACTTTGACAGTTCGGACAGTGATTCCAGCCTCTCTGAAGATGAGGAAGATACCAAAATAGAGGAGAGAGTGAGGAAAGGAAAACTTGTGAAAGCTGGCTATATATTTAAAAAGGTGACTGGATTTACTGATTCCTTGATATTAAATTGGGGTAAACATAGAATCAGCAATTTGACTAAAGATGTTCATATGTGATTCAAGAACTCTTTTTTTTGGCATAAGATATAAGCTGATATAGGGCAAGAGATGATTGTTACTGACAATTTTGCAATATGAGTAAGCATTTGATGTTTGTCCAGAATAGCTAGGTTACATGGTAAATATCACGTTATTGCGCCACATGGTTGGATCTTGCCTTATCTTGCAATTGGTTAGTCTTTGTTAGTAACAGTCACCACACCATATTAGAACACACATGTGTAAGACACTTGTATATATCTATTGCACATTATTGACCAATGGCAACAAGCATCTAAAAAAGTAATTAGATATAAAATCTTTTAAAACAGAAAAAGAAGAAAGAAAAAACTGTTTCTAACCATTCACTATGTTATATATGCTTTATGTTGTTCCTCTATACAAGTCATGTTGTATTTGAATTTATTGAAATAAATGAATTGTTGAATGAAAATTAATGAAGAAAAAAAACTTTTAAAACATGTGTATCTTTAATTGTAGCCTTTCTGCAATAGATACTATTGTTATTTGTTTTATTTGTAGAAGTCCTTAAGGAAAGGATGGCGAATTGTTAGATTGCTCATTCGTGACAATCCACCCTCTATGCAGTATGAATGTCCCTATAGGGACTCTCTCAGGGTAAGTCTTTATCCTTTGTCCTTTCTTTGTATTGTATCAGTGCCATTGGTGATGGTTCAATGCAAGACTATTGCTAGTGGTTGCATATCTTTGTGATCTGTTATATGTATTATAAAAGTGATTATGGATAGTTCAAAGCTTCAAGATATAAGCGCCATGGTTCATTTCTAAGGTTATTTTAGATGATATGATCCTTTTGGTATATAAGAGTAATATTCATTTGCAACAGAGAAATGGGTTTGCAAAAGTGTAGAAGCTAAATGTAAGTTTTCCTGTAGTTTTAAACTCATTTTTCACAATCAATGTAAAAAAAATTTAACTAAAAATTTATCAGTTTAACTATTTCATTCCGCTTCTACACATTTGAGTACCTTTTTCTCCATTGCCAATGAATATTACACTAATAATCATTTATAGCCTGGCGTCACAACATAATTGAAATAATTTTGACGTGATGTCTCCCATGTAAACTGATAAATAAAAACTTATTTTTTATTTGATACGCATATTTTTCCCTCCAGGATCCCAAGAGAGACAACAAGGCTTCCAAGACAATAAACTTGCAGTATTGTTACCTGTCAGAATCCAGTGGCAGTGCCACAGGTGAGCGTTATTACCCTATAAGTTAATTACAAATTTGTAACAGGTCCTATTTAAAAGATACAGCAGACAATAACTTTGTCGTAGGATGTTCTTCATCCCACATAAATATCCCCTGACTCAAAGTGCTCTGCAGATTCTTGGAGCAAAACAACATTTAACGATGGTTGCAGAAAATTGCTAGTAGGAACATCGAATACAAAATAGTGGAAAACAAAAATAATCTGCTAAAAAATGCGTCGATATCTGCTCATTCTTTGGTGCTGCCATTTGCAATTCGTAAAATATCATAATTTTTTATCACATGATCACCCTATCTGATAATACAATGTCACTATGAAAAAAAATTCTTACTTATTTTACTCCCAATACAGAGATGGGTGACCTCAAGAGCTGCAAAGTTTCCCCAAAGTTACGGATATACATTCGCACAAAAGGACGCAAGTGCCATACTTTCCAAGCCAAGGATGAAGAGGAATGGTTTGATTATGTTTCCCTTTTGAAGAACCTCTGCTGCAATAAGGAAGGGTCTGATAAGCCCAAACAAGACTCTAAAGCGAAATAGTGTGAAAATAACATTGTCTGGTCCATTATTGTAATTGGTTTTTTTTTATTGAAAGGATGCAATGTTTTAAAAGAGTTTTTCGTCAATTTGGTTGTTTTAACATATATTCCTTTTTAAACTATATCCCTTTTAAATCTGATTTGAATTTATTAACTATTAACTTATTAACTATTATTAGAGGATTTTTCTGCACAACTGTTAGATAAGTTGTCTTGTGCATTATTTTGTCTTAACAGTGTGGGAAAAGATAATGGTATCAATTCAAAGATCGTTTTTTAAATGTCAATTATCTACTACATTTGAAGTTTTTAAATCAGTTTTAGACTTACCTGGTACATGGTTATTTAACCATTTTTTGATGAATAACTATTAAAAAGATGATATATAAACCATAACAACATGTTAAATTTACTCCCAAAAGGCATGAGCAGACAAATAATGTTAATTATGAAATATCATCTTTTCATTTTAGAATTAAATGAAAAGAATACAACATAAAGAACAGTTACTCATTATGGACATTTTTCTTCTATTGGATCACTGGTTTCAGTATGGCTGTATAAGAATAGAAATACCTTCTGATAGTTAATTGGCAGCAAAAGACTTAAGCTGAAGTATAAAATCTCAAATGAGGAAAAAGGTATACAAATATTTATTTTAAAAATGTTCTTGTTTTTAAAGTTTTTATAACACGCCATTACAAGAATTTGAATTTTATTACCCCATATTCGTTTATTAACCAATATTATGCAATAGTTATCATCGAAGCACTTGTTAAAATGATTGACACTGATTTCAAATGCTAAGTTGCCAAAATTTGTGTTCATGTAAACGTTTTTGCTTGATTTTTGTGTCCATGTTTGTTGGTTGTATTTTTGTATAAAGCATAAATAGAACTGTTTGTTAAAGGTACATTAAAGGAGGGGAGTACAAATGAATTCCTGAAAAAATATGTGGAGTTCTTTTATTATATTCATAAAAGTCATGAGAATTAGTTTAGGAATGCATTGAGACCCTGTTAAATAGACTCATTCAAAATAAGTTATTTTGTGCTTGAAATTTAGTTGTCTCCAATTCAATCATGTTTATCAACTACCTGTTTGTTTACATATTCAAAATAATGAATTCTGATTTGTCGGTTCAAAAATGTGATCAACTGTCAAGGTCAGAGGTGAAGAATCAGGAATTCTGAATTATAAAACTTGCTAATCTGGGTTATTTCTGGTTTACTTTCACATTTAAGTTGTGCAGATGGTGTTTTCTAGTTATAACTATTTGAATCTGTCCAAAAGTTTATCAAATAATATAGTTTGACATAGCATTAATCTCCTTTAATGGGCCTTTAACAAGTGAACAATAAAGTGATCAAATTCTCTGTTCATGTTTATAAAATTGAGGATGTTGAATCTCTTTAGGAGTTTATTTGTAAACACTTTTACTGTGTAAACATATTTGTTTCTCAAATGAAATGAAATATTGTCTCTTACAACTGAGCAATTTGGGTGTGTGAAAGCAGTTAGTGGTTTTGAAGGTATTTCATGTAGAAGTAGAAGTGAAATTCTAGAAACCTGAAAGGGTAATCTGAACACTGAAACAAAGCATAAATATTGTTGGGAATGATGTTAAGTTGAAGAATTCTTTAATCAGTTTAAATTATAACAGACTAAGTTGTGAAGTGCATTTATCATTTATTGAAATAACATATGCTTTATTGATCAATTTCCCCTTTTTCCCATGTTAGATTATATCGTATTAGAAAAACATCTTGGGATTTCAATTAATTTAATTGTTAATCTAACAGTTAGCTCCCTTACCAATATAAATGGGACCCCAATATCTCACAGAAGACAAACGCGTGGTTAGTTTATATTCTGCAAATGTGTTGTATATTTCAGGAGTTCAGTGCATGACGGTAGCAACTTCTTTACTTTGGACAGAGGATGTTTGAGTCTAGCATTGAATCTTCGGTTAACTTAATATTAAATTACTTTATTCTCCAAATACTTAAACAGATTTTTCCTCATATCATTTAGGGTGAATGGAATTTACCATAACAAATGACTTTTGCATTTTTTATCTCCATTTTAAAAGTTAAGTATCATTTGCCAATTGCCACAATGTCTTTTGTCATTGAAACGTACATGTTTGATGACTAGCGTAATTATATAGAATAATTGGTGTCATTTACATGTACTATCATTTTTGCCCATTTATCTTCCTTGCATGCCATTAATTTCATTGTTCAGAGTGATGTGGTATTATGTTGTAATGCAGATTGTATTTTAAGTAGATTAAGATTAACTTCATTTTTTATCAATTTTCAAAATATTGTTGGATTAAGTGACATATTTGTGTATCTGTTATTTCTCTTGGGGTAAATTTAATAATAAATGTTCTAAAGGATGCTTTATGGGCGGGAAGATTGGGGGTGGTTGGCTTTGAAGTAATTTGTTGAAAGGGGTGGGGGGTTGCCACCCAAATATTTGAACTTAATATCTATTGGTTGAGGGGGGTTGCAGCCAAAATATTAGAAGCAAATATTCATTGGTTGAGGGGACAACATCCCTATGGTAACCTTGTTTGTTTACGTGGAATAATCTCCGCTTGTCAACCCTTAAGAAACTTCTTGATATTAAATTTTGAGCAATATTTCTATTTTCAGGATGCTTTTTTGAATTGTTTGCTGCCAGAACAATTAAAACAAATTAGTGTCAGGAAAAGGGTGATTTTTTTTTTATTCTAATAACCTATTAATGTGATATGAGTCCATTTGTTGCAACAAATGTTTTTCCTGAAACAGCCTGTTTGGATTTAAATGTTTGATTAAGGATAATGTTTCTTGCTTATTATTAAATGACAATGGACCAATCATAATTCATGGTATTTGGTTAGTATGTTAATGTGTGAATTAGTCAGAAAATGTTTAATGGATGGCATTTATAAAAAGTAAAAATTAACCGATATAATGTATTATATTGGTCATACACAATTGAGACAAAAGTTAACCCTTACAGTGCTGGAACAGACTTCATGCTTATGCAAACAGGTAAGATCCAGGCCAGTCGCCAAGTAAATTGGTGGCTGGCCTTTGATCTAACCTGTTTGCTACTCTTGGTATCTTTCCTCATCAAAATTTCACAGATATTTAAGGTTTTGGAAAGCAGACAACACAAATTGATTTTTTAAAAAATGCTCAGCATTTTAAGGGTCAAGAAATTATTCATTACAGGTTTTTTATTTTTATCACAATGGTTCCATTGATTTTAGGAAGTTTTTTTTTATTTAAGTAAACTTATGTATATAACAGCAAGGATAAATTATTTTCTAAGGATCTAAGTACCACCTAATATGACAGACCTGCAGAAGAATTTATTTTCATCTAAAAGAAAATTGCTGATTAAATCAATGGCTTGTCATAATGTTTTCTACCCAATTACCAGTACATATAGGAACTGACATTTTTTAATCAGGCTTCTTTTTCCGATCTGCTGTTGCTACATTTTTTGTTCCCTTTTTCTTTCAATTATGGTCAAGGCACAAATTCCAATAGCATTGATGGGTCAACATTTTCATCTACCCATACATCAAATGCTGACAACACCTGTAAACAAGTGTAGATGTCATTTAACAGTTGAAACGTCCTGTTAGGAGTTGACTTAACTTCTTTATTTTTTTAATGTGTACATGATCTGTAAGGTCATCACTTAAAGTGACAATATAGGAGAGGAATAACAATGACCATGAATGATCATAGATAAAGGATATCATTGTTGGAAAAAAGAGATCGTAAAGACAAATCATTTGGCACAGTTCTTTCAGCTGGTCTTTTTACATCATGACTCCCATATTTGATGTATTTCTTTAATTGTACAATGCTATTTTTGTTATAGATCAGTCACATGATTCATTACATGATAATTAAAATTTTAATTATCAAGGAACTTTTACTTATAAAGGGCATTCTTTTCATTTGAAGAAAAAATATTTTATCATAAAAGTAATTGGTAGTTAGCCATAAAGGTAATGTCTCTTTGGAGACATATTTTCATCTTTATTAATCATTAGTATAATAATTAATATTATACCAATAATTAGACTGAAAAAAAGGTTGGATCTTCTATAGGGTAGTGGATAGCATTGATTTGTTGAAATGGTGTCAAACCAAAATGAGGAATAAGAAAAATGATAACTTTAAACATAAAATGGTAAAATGCATTACATGTAGTTGATTAAAATATTTTTTCTTATCCTTTAGAATGCTTGGTAATTTTCTGAAAAATAAATTTTGGTGTCGTCTGCTTTCCAAGACCTTTGATATCTACTTAATTTTGTTGAGGAAAGATACTCAGGAGAGCAAACAGGCTAGATCACAGGCCAGCCGCCAATTTACTTGGAGGCTGGCTGGAAATCTAACCTGTTTGCATAAACATGACGTCTGTTCAAGCATTATAAGGGTTCATATGAAACACTAATCCCAGCTTCGGTTTTTTTCCAATTTCTGATTTCTGGCTATATTATACTTGTAGAACGAGGAAACATGCAGAATCGAGGTTAAATATGTTCTCTCAAATTGAGATGTTTAGTTAACCTATTACCAAACAATAACGACATTTGACCACTTTGTTGCAGACGACTTAAGAAAACATTGAGGGAAAAGGAGAAATTGGTCGTAATGAGCAATTCATCCTTTTTCCTCAATGTTTTTTGCCCTATCTGAAGATTATTTTCCAATTTCATCACATTTTGAAATGTCGAATGCAAACTCCTTCAAATTGGGTCAGTCGAAAATTTGTTGTTTGGGAAAGGGTTAAACCCGGACCAGATGTCAGCGTACTATAACCTTAGTAGTTAGTACATTATATGGGGGGTTCAATGCAATAGTATGGTAAGTGCTTCATGTTTGTGAAGCACTTACTATAGTCTTGCATTGAGCCCTTGATATAAACATTATTGTTCCGAGTTATATATAGAAGTGGTGCATGCATAATGTTCAATTAACGTGTCATGTGCATATTTGTGCTGTGTTCAATTTACAACCATGTTATTTAATATTTGTATCTGAGCTTTTTGTTTGCTTTGCATTGATTTGTGAAATAAAAAATGAGACCGATAATGTTTTGTTTGTGGTTTTGTTATTCGTTTGGAAGTGTGAAATTGTAACATAGCTTTAGTATTATTTTACAGAGTCTTTGACCTTTATGTGTCGGGTGGTTCGATGACACTTTGGAGAAGAATGCGTAGGTGGTTCTCTTCGTCGTAATACAATCAAACAATTGTTGAAAAAGGTCCTACACCTGTGAGAAAAGGGACGGTGTAAGCATTGTGTTTAAAAATCCATCTGTGAGAAAAGGGACGTTGTAAGCGTTATGTTTTAACCCTTTAACAAACACCAGATTTTCGATTGTCCCAAATTGAAAGAGTTTGCAGACGACGTTTCAAAATGTGATGAAATTGGAAAATAGTCTTCTGATTGGGCAGAAAACTTTGTGGGAAAAGGAGAAATTGCTCGTTAAGAGCAATTTCTCCTTTTCTCACACTGTTTTAGGGTGTCGTCTGCAACAAAGTGGTCAAATGTCGTTATTGTTTGGTAATGGGTTATAAGCTGTCTGTTAGTGACATGTCTACAATCGTGTTACAGGATTTGGATTAACCCGTTCACGACAATGTCGACAGCAGACGTCTTTGAAAATATACTGGCGTTTAGGAAATCATCGTACACCGAGAAATGGAAGAATCCTTTGTTTCCATACACCAATCATTTTACAAGTAGATAGATACAGTTTTATATCTTATCAAGACTATTTATGATATATATCCCCCCACCCCCTCAGGTTCAAGAACACATCCCCTTTCTCGTTTTGATTTGGCGAGCTGTTCTGGTGGCATTATTTGAAACCTGTTAACAGCCGATTATTTGCGTTTCATTCGTGAGCAATCCATGCTTTTATCATGATGATTTCTGCCGACATCCGCAGCAGTTGCGTCAATGTACGTAGGGCTTCGTTGAGTGAGAGGTTATCGGAGAAATTTACCATGCTGAGGTTGGAACAGAGCGGGACATGCGTAATGCACCTAGAAAATAAACCTCTCAAGGACACAAACACATCCGATCTGTGAAAAACACGGTCGTCTTCTGATCGGTTTTACTGCCTATTTGTTTACCTGCATGCTCTCCATAACAATGCAATAGGCTCTCTAAATTGGCTTCGTGGTGTACATGAAAGTAGGTATCAGAGATGCTTTCCAATGCTGAGACTGGGACCACTTATGGGTACATATGTAACGCTCCTAGAAAATAAACCTCTCAAGGACACAATCACATCCGATCAGTGAAAAAACACGGCCGTCCTCTGATCGGTTGCGCTGCCTATTTTCTTACCTGCACGCTCTCTATAACAATGCAATAGGCTCTCTAAATCGACTCCGTGGTGTACATGTAAGTGGGTATCAGAGATGTTTACCAAGCTGAGGTTGGGACCAGAGCGGGAACGTGTGTAACGCACCTAGAAAATAAGCCTCTCAAATCTCAAAGACACAAGCACATCCAATCAGTGAAAAAGATTTCGTCCTCTGGACCAAGTTGTTCAAACGCTTATTAAATTCGACAGTTAGTTAAATACCCCAAAAAGTTGTTAAATTTAACACGCGTCCTGGATCTTGTTGTTCAAACTTAACAGCTGGATTAAACAGAGGATTTTACATACCAGCTGCTGATCGGTTGCGCTGCCTATCCATTTACCTGCATGCTCTCCATAAGTACATGAATAAGGCTCTCTGAATTACGTTAACGTTCCAGGAACATTGCACATGAATCATACCTTCAATTATAAATTCATATAAGTTTTCCGCTTTGCTAATTGACTCTCCTATCCCATTGCGAAGCCAATTATCATCATATCACTACGGAAATAAGGAAGTTCGAATGTTTTGCTTTCAATGCCGTACTTATAGCGGAAATATGACTTATCGATTTTTTTAACCACTGTCTTCATTATTAACCCTTTACCAAACAATAACGACATTCGACCATGTCGTTGCACACGACTCTGGAAAACATTGTGGGAAAAGGAGAAATTGCTCGCAAAGAGCAATTTCTCCTTTTCCCACAATGTTTTTTAACTCTATCAGAAGATAACTTTCCAACTTCGTCACATTTTGAAATGTCGTCTGCAAACTCTTTCAATTCGAGACAGCCGAAAATTTGGTGTTTGGTAAAGGGTTAAAACCGTATTAGACTCATCTGCCGAAACCTCTTTGACACGTTTGAAACAAGCGATTTCTCTTTCCGTCACAACACTTGGTTTCTACCCTTTATCATAAATAACTTGTTTGTGGTTTCTGTTGGTGTTTGTTTGTTTTCTGCTGTTGCTTTTATTCTGGGCAAGGCACTTTTCCTAATTTCCCGAGTGGTAAACGGTAAATTGCCAACAGCGCTTGGGTTTCTTTTAATGGTTTACCCTCGTAATGGTTTACCCTTTTAAATGTTTACACTTGAAATGGTTTACCCTTGTAGGTTTTTACCCTTGAAATGGTTTACCCCTGTAATGGTTTACCCTCGTAAGGATTTACCCTTGTAATGGTTTACCCATTGTAAGGGTTTAACCTTGTAACGGATTATCCTTGTAATGGTTTAACCTTGTAATGGTTTAACCTTATAAAATAGAGAAAGATGAGAGACTAGTTCAAAGAACATTCTACAAATATCTTTTATTTCCTTGTTAAATTGTCATTCATCTACATATAGTTTGTGAAATGGTATAGATCAAGTATATGCCATAGCTATTTAGAGGTGTTTGTGGTTCTTGGCAAGAGAGGAGATCAGTTTAAAGGACATTCTACATATATAATTAATTTCCTTGTTCAAATGTCCTTCATCTACACGGAATTTTTGAAATGGTATAGATCAAGTATATGCCATGGGTATTGGGAGATGTTTGTGATTCATTGTATGAGAGGACACTAGTTCGAAGAACATTCTATAGATTTCATTTATTTCCTTGTTTTATTGTTCTCCAACTATACGGATTCTGTGAAATGGTATAGATCAAGTTTATGTCATGGTCATCTAGAGATTTAGAACCCAGTACAAACGAAGAGTGAGAAGGTTCCATCGGACGTAAAGATGACAACAATGAAAGTGGCGTACATGTATGTTAATACCATTGATAAGACTATAAGGCCTCTAGCTCATAATAAAAACACACGGACACAATAACAACAAAGTCTGATAGATGTACCAGAGCGGGTTGCAGCTGTCAAAAATGAGCAAATCCTACACTGTCAATACTCAACTGATAAACATTATAACATAGCTAAATACTATCAGGGTCGTATCGCTAAACTCTAGAAGCGTCACTCACCAAACCTTTGGGAAGAGCGTCTCGTTACAGAACTTGTAATAGTCGCTAGCACTCAACGGGAATACACATTATAACAAAGACCAAATGTTCCGCCGCTGAGGTATTGGATGAAGGGATGTTCCCTGAGTGATCTGCCAGCTATGGCCTAGGAAATAATTTCTTGTTCAACACATTCAACACGTAGAATTAGCCGCTTTCGGGGATTGAACCCATTAAGTCCGATTTAAGGCTCATGGTGCTGTCTACCACACCACAGTGGGTCTTCTCACGTATTATACCATACATTCGTCATAGGTCTAGTGTTTGATACAAGACTAGACTGTTTAACCCATATAATGCTGGAACCGACTTCATGCGTATGCAACTAGGTTGGATCCAGGCCAACCGCCGAGCACTTTGGCGGCTAGTCTGTGATCTAACCTGTTTGCTACTCAAAGTAGTCCCGGATAACCAATCACTTCTTAGCGGGGTTCATGTAGCCGTTTGCAATTCGAATTTTTATGTTTATCTACCAATTCATTTGTTTAACCTGATTTCTTATGTTCATATTGCCAATTCCAATTTGTTTGTATGTATTTATCTTATAACATGATTTAAGTGTCTTACCCATGGCGATGCTAAAGTCTTGCATTGAACCCCGGGGTATATGCTGAAATATTATATCTCTCTTTAAATGTATTCTTCGACTTGTTCCTTTAATAGGGCTCTCAGATTTAAAAAAAAAAAAGACGAAAAAAGAGAAAGAAAAAGGTGGACCAAATGTAAACGTGCTCCGAAACTCGTTTAATGATTGCAACATTTGACGCAATCATGACCTCATGTATGTTCAATGGCTAAACGTGTTCATTAACTGGCTGTTACATTTATTATGTTATTAGGTTGCGGTGAAAATTCCACGTAAACCCATATTTAATTTTACCGGCTGTTTTAACCAAAACTATCATGTTAGTCTTTGTATTATTTTCAATCAATGCCATTGCTTTTGGATATTGGTTTTTTGTTTGTTACGTTTTTAGTACATTTGCCCTGGGTAACACTTCAAGCTCAAACGCCGAACCAATGAAATCCTCACGTACCGGCGTGTACTAAATGACTTATTTTAAATGTGCCTACTTTGTATCATATTCACGGATGTACTATATCGATATCCAAGCTTTGTCACTTGGAAACCACATTGTGTTTAGTTTTTCCTTGTCGTTGAACAGAATTGGAAGAGCTTGCGGTACAATGCTTATGATAACAATGCTTACACGGTATTCACCTAACGAGGAAATATATTTGCCAATTTTACTATTGAAACATATTTTATCGTAATATGATAGTCCGAACATTTTCCTCAATATAACTCGCTAGTAAATAATTGGACAAAATAACTGCTTATGGAAGTATGCAATATTATGAACCTGCAAATATTAAGCTTAATCATTTAACCCTTTACCAAACGCCACATTTTCAACTGTCCAAAATTGAAAGAGCTTGCAGACGACATTTCAAATTGTGATGAAATTGAAAAGAAATTTTCTGACAGGGCATAAAACCTTGTGGGAAAAGGAGAAATTGCTCGTCACGAGCAATATCTCCTTTCCCCACAATGTTTTCCAAAGGCGTCTGCAACAAACTGGTCAAATGTCGTCATTGTTTGGTAACGGGTCAAAAGGCCGAATTTGGTTAGGGAAACGGGGTTAACCAGAACAAGTGGTGCCTAACAACAAATATTTGGCACTGATATCACAGTTTGCGAACATTAATTTCTCTATTTGTTCAGCCACTCATATTAAATTCACGCTTCGCACAGGGGACATGAACAGCAGATGGCTTTTAGAGTCCAAGTTATTAGCATAACATTTACACGTCATTGCTACATACATATATACATATACATACACATACTATATCTAATCAGAATTAAGTAAAGATAATTTAAGTATCATACAATGATGGAGGCATGCCTAGCGTCGCTGTTTTGCGAATCACACATGATCATTGTAAAATATACAAACACTCAGCTGGCCTGTGATCTATCCTGTTAGCTACTCTGAGTATCTTTCCTCATCAGAATTAAGCAGACATTTAAGATTTTCGAAAGCAGACGACACAAAAAAATATTTTTAGAGAATTACCCAGCATTAAAAGAGTTCGTGGTCAGTCTACGTTTCGGCTATTTCTGTCTAACAAGGATAGAACGAATGTTTGATCATGGGGATGTAATGTCAAAATGTCAACATTCTTATTTTTCTTGGAATCATGCGTCAATCCTAATATCTTTTTTAAATTTAAAAAAAACATGATAAAACATTTCTTCCCTGCGGTGCGTATTCAAAAAAGAAAATATGATTATTAAAACCCGAAAGCACAACGGTCAACAAAAACAGAAAAAACAAAACGGCGCAGGGGTTTTAAATAGTTCAGCAGTACTAATTACCTAAGTACTATTTCTATCTTTTTCACTTAGAAATTCAATTGTATAGCAATTTCTCTTTTTCCCACAATGTTTTCTGCCATCACGTTTTGAAATGTCGTCTGCAAACTCTTTCAATTTGGGACGGTCGACAATTTGGCGTTTGCTAAAGGGTTATAAGTATACACGTGCATACAGACCGTTTATGTCTTAATGTGTATAAGAGCATGCTCTGCTTCATTAGTCCGGATGATTCGGTAATCCGGACATTTTGCTGGGAACGAATGTGTTCGGATTAACGAGACATCAATGTATTTGTTTTTCATGCTATGTAGTCTATGTATGATGATGTTCTATGCACAAGTCGTAAAATAAAATTCTGTTCTGTTCTTGTCTGTTCTATCCGGAATACATAAGAAACATATGCCATGGGGATAGGTGATATTTAGGAAATCAGAAAAGGGATAAATGTAACTTAGAGTTATTAAAATAGTCTAGCAGTGCTATTTACTTATGTGCTATTTACTCCGGATTTCTTGGGAAAACTGTTCCTGAGGCATGTTGCAATGGTAATGACGCACCAAGGAACGATGAAACTGTTGGATAATGTAACATTCCTGCCTGAAATGGCTTTGAAAGTTGCCTTTACTAATTTGACGCGAATCGGGAAGTATTGTGAGATTTTTTGTGAAGGACAATATTTCCAGTTTAGATTGCCTATCACAAAATCGTCAAAGCAATGTGTATGTCGAACCATTTGAACTATACCGGTATATGGTCTGTAAAGCCATACTTGCGTTCATTTACATTTAAATCGTGAAAGTTCTAGAATAATTGAAAATTAACTCAAAAATAGTTTAATTTCCCTTTTACGGAGGAATTGAGACTGTAGCACGTTCATGTGATGCTTTTTAGAGAGTGAGTACTATAAGGTTTGTTCACAATTTGCGATAAAACAAGGTCAGCCGAGAGACGTTGGGAACCAATAAAACCCAAGATATTCTCCATGTTAATGTTCACACGGTTAATATTGGATACATGAGAGTCTTTATAATGTGTTTCACATAATTTCTCTAACCAGGTGATCGTAACTCATTAATCTGAGCGTCCCTTGCCATTTTAGATGTTACACGAATGTAAACAATGAAGTTAAATAGGTGGGCACCAAATTTGTGAAAATGGCACTTTTAAATATAAAGGAAAGCCATCGTCGTCATTTAATTACGTAAAACTGGACGTGGAAAAAATCATAGGTTCATTGACCGTTGAAAGATAACTGAAATCCCGGTCGAAAGTTTCGTGGAATTCAAACCCAGTACACTTCTGCTAAATGCTGTTCCAAAGGATGAAATACCATCTGTTACAAAAAACAATAACTTTGTTTCATATTTCATAAAGTCTTTCTATATCTAAATGCCACATATGGTACCATATGAAAAAAACACACGCATGTTTTGATCTGTTTTATTAAACCTTTCTTATACCTTCAGGATGCTCTTGAGTTGAACATTCTTTCTTCTTTTTCGGTGTCCACTCAATATCATGATGTAACGTTGTTTTTCATGCGTAATGGATATTTCATATAATTGCCTTCTTTTTGGATCAGTTACCAAATCCAAAGTGAGAGAAAGGATTGACCTATAAAAACCGGACCTACAGCGATACCCGTTTTCCCGCCATAAATATGATATAATATGGCGTCGAAATGCATCCACAGTCTTGACGTTCCGTATCCATACAATCCGTCTGCTGGTGTAAGTCCACGTACAGATGGGCTAACTCCATGCAAACGTTTGGTAGCTGGTGCTCCAGCTCGCACGGCCGCAGAAGCGCTCGACGAGGGCACCGACAATCGAACGCCCACATGGAATTCATGTCTTGAACGCGGTTTCAGGTACAGTACAATCCGTCTGCTACTGGTGGCTCTGTGTTTGACGTCGAAGCGAAATCATCGATCGATGGATGAGCTGTCGTGTGCTAAATATATATATATATCCATGGTGCCAATAACCAACTGTGTCAGAGGAGTGTCTCTCCTCGTCGTAGAAACATCGCCGTACACACAATACGGAACAGCATGGGAGTTGTTGAACTCTCTCGTTTGGTACTTATTTGGTGTTTATTCCGCCAATTAATGGCGGCGTCACTCTTCAACTTTCCGGCTTGTGGGCACTGCTCTTCACGTGTAAGTATATTTTTCTTACTTCTTCAAATTAGTTATTTTTGTTTTTTAAGATGTTGACCGTTTAAACTTAATATTTCTGTTGAAATTAAAGGCAACAATAGCTGATGGTTTGAAGAAGAACAAAAAAAAAGTATGAAACGTTTATTTATGTAAAATAACGACTATTAGTATAAGTACATGTAGCTCTCAGGATGTATGTAAAAATCGTCATGACGAACTGTTGCTTGATTTGTGTTCATATTCTGAAGTATTATGAGGAAAGACGAACTCGAAATCTCTATTCCATCGTATAGCGTCATTTAACATGTCTGGATTTAGAGCATCAATATATGACAGTTACAAATGACGAAGTGCTTACAACATTTTTATTGGCATATTGTAGAAACCATTGTAACTGGAGATGATGCTTGTTTTTCTTGTTTTTGTCACAATGATTTCTTAGATCTTCTGCTTTTTTTCGTTTTTCGATGAATATATGGTACATATGAAGAAGGGGATAAACATGAACATCACAGTGGCTATCAGTTCAAAGAAAATTACCCAATACAAGCTATAATATCAAGATAAAAATGTCAGCATAGGCAGACGACATTTTTACTTTGAGTAGAAACCTTTGTGATAATATAGTTCATAAACATCTTTCCTTAATAGACCACTTACAAAGAATATTTATGGAATATGACATTTTATATGCATTGCTTGTGGAAGAGACCTTTGGCAAGTCACTTCAAAGCCCTAGCCTAGTACTGGTGGATCCAAGAAAGCTGTTCCATAACTGAAAAGTATTAATAAGGGGTTAACCACCATACAATAAAACAAGCAAATATAAGCTTTGCAACTGGAGATGCAACAAAAAATTGCTCTTAAATTTAGCAATTTCTTGCTTTTTTAAGACAGAGAATTTGTTAATCATTGATATATGTAACATATTTTAATGGTATACTTTTTTTCTAACCTAAAGCATTCTTAAACAAGATTCTGATTTCCCAAACTAACTTCTTTACATCATCTCAAAACCCTAAATTGTGGGAACTCACTAAAATTTTCCCTGTGAGATAGTTCAAGGTAAAAACTCTAAACAATAGGCAGAGTACCAGAAGTTTTCAAAATGAAAAAATATAAAAAAGAAACTTACATGCACTCATATCTAGATTACTTTGAACTTTTTTTTTATCATCAGCAGGTCAAGTTGCTTAAAAATAGAAAATGATTGAAGTTAGGGATCTATGGGTCAACCCTTAGAACGCTGGGTAATTTTCTAAAAAATAGATTTTTGTGTCATCTTCTTTCCAAAACCTTAAATATCTGCTAAATTTTAATTAGGAAAGATACTCATAGTAGCAAACGGGTTTGATCACAGGCCAGCCGCCAATTTACTAAGCGGCTGGCCTGGATCAAACCTGTTTGCAAAAGCATGAAGTCAGTTCCAGCACTATATGGGTTAATAAGATAATTATCGTCTATTATTCCTCTTAAAAAACCTAGAGGTAGTCTTTTCCTATAGATGGCTTTCAGATATTGATAAGTTAACCATCTAACATTAGAGCTATAATTGATTCTTGGAAATCCAATTTGATACCATGAGTATATACAATCTTGTTTTTAATTATCTATGTCTCTGATGTAACCCTGTCCATATTTGGGTAATAATCAGCAGATGAATCCCGGTAAAGGCATATGGATTTCCATGAAACGTAGTCTCCCAGCTGACTAACAGAGTGCCAATGATTCTTCCAGCCTTGAACAGCCCTTATGTGTAGTCAAGTTTGGGGTCCTCCTCCATCATTATAAGCCAGGAATCGCAATATAATGGAAATATCTTTCACACATTTCAAATAAGAAGTAAAATAATAGTAAAATAAACAAATAAATGAGTAAGCAGATACAGTATATACATTGTAAATATAAATCTGCTTTATCTGAGAAAGAAATGGTCATTGAAAAAAAGTGCATTACATCTTTTAGTAATATTGAAATTGTTGCAAGAGAGAAAAGAAGGAAAAGGTTGTCAACCTTATTATAATTTCTTTTATCTTCAGGGAACTTTTCAGATTTGGGAAATATGCAGAATCATTAAGTTAGTCCTTTCTTAACATATAATTTCAAATATATCTACAGAAGGAGAATTTGGGTAACCACCGTGACAAAATTGAGAAATTTCTCACCATAAGCAAAATCTTCCTAGTCAAAATTATTTCTATCCAACATGACAAAGAAAAAATACAACTTTTAACTTTTGTAAATTATAATACAAGCCATCATGGTAATTCACCCCTAATGGAGAAAGGCCAGAACAACAGAGTCAAGGCATTTACAGAACAAATGCCGTTATAAAATAAAGTTTTATATCATATGAATTTTTTATGGATTGAAATTTTGATTTGCCACCATTCATTCTTGTACATTTGTAATTTAATTTTAATGTAAAAATTGATATTAAGAGGAGGTAAATAGATTTAATAACAGAATTCATTAATATTCATTTTGTATATATAAAATGATAAATACTGTCATGATTTACTCTTCATTCATTTTTTAACCAAAGCAAATGCAAGTTTTTCATCAGGGCTGGACTACCTTAACATATGCAGTAACTTTCAATCTGGGATGCTGACAAAATCCTATAAATGGGGAGGGGTAGAAAAACTAGTTTGACATACATTTCCTTTCTGTTTCCTTATTTGGCATGAGTTTAATTTCCGTTTTTTTACATGGATTTCTTCTGAAAATCAATCAAAAAGAAATATTTTTGACTGAAATAATTTTAAAAGTCTTAGAATTGTCCCTGGTTATTTCAGGTTATATTGTAAATACATTATGATAACAATGGTTCAGCGCAAGACTATAGTAAGTGCTTCATGTTTATGAAGCACTTACTATAGTCTTGCAATGAACCCTCCATAAATGCTGCAGATTAAAGTAGAATACCTTTAATTTGCCATTTTCAAATTATTTCTTTCTTCAGATTACTTTGGTTGGTTTTGGAATACGTTTCTAGGTCGAAACTATTTGCATAAGACAGAATAGTGTCGGCCCTGACAAGTGTATAATGAAAACAACCAAAGTATTCCGACTAAAGAATGAGTTTCAAAATGGCTTCTTTTCTATAGGATCATATGATTTCTTTCATAACTGATATATTGTTATAAGAAGAAAACCAATTTTTTTCCTAAGAAAAGGAATTTTTAAACTTTTTCTTCAAATATACATAATTAAAAACACACCTTACGTAATAAACAATTGTATCAAAAGAGGAAATTGCTTGAGAAAAGCAATGTTTCCTTTTGTCACAAATGTTTTTTTGCAAATATCTTTGAGAAAAACATATTTTTAATACAATGATAATCATAATTGTACTCTGTTGTTCTTTTCAAACTGGATCAAGTTGGATCAGTCTAATTATTTCACATAAGGGAAATGGGTTTATTATTGGGAAGAATAAAAACTTAAAAAGTTTAAGTCAAATAAATGCTTCTACTGTTAATGAATGTCAATCTGGTGAAAAAATGAGATTTTGGGGCTTGCAGATTAAGATTTTCTTGCTGTAAGGCAGTTGAAATGTGTTTGACACAGTATCCCAATTCTGGAAGTTTGTAATAGGTCATAATTGAAACCAAAAGCAGACAAAAATATATATAGAATTAAAGAATTATTTTTCCCTCATACAGTTATGTAGAAACCATTGTGACAATAGTATGTATTGCTCATTTGAAGCTATTTCCTTTAACAACAATTATCGTTGAAAAAAGATAAACGTAAATGGAAAGACACCTTCAACTGCCTCTTCTGTCATCTGCTGCTACTTTGAATTTAGCCAGATGTATGACATAACTCCCCATATGGAGAATTGAGTTAGCTCCCCTTTCAGTGAAATGTGCCATCAAAAACCTATTCTCATCCCCAGAAATAACTTTGTAATGTCTTTAGGATTAAGTTATTGCATAAACCTTGAACCAAAGTGATTCCTGTCAATACCAAATTGGTCCGATTAATATCATTAAACTTGATATTCCTGGGGAACGATTAAGGAGTGTAATTTGAATCAAAATGGCATAAATGTCAGCTCAACACGCAAAGCTTTGCTTTTTTTTTTGGTATCAATTTCTACATTCTGAAGAAGTGCCAAATATTTTAATTACGGAGCTTTACTGTATTTATTCATAAAATGTTCTTTTTTTTTGCATAACTGCATTTTGTATTAAGCATATCAATGAAGAGGATAGTACTCATTTATTGTACACCTATTGTGAAGAAAGTTTCAAGCTTATTAAATTCTCTCTCCATGACTCACTCCTGGGATACTAAACCAGTACTCATGCCGATTTGTGGGTTGGTCCCAGCAATTTTCACCTTGCCTAATGGGGAGTGAACCTATGACCCTCGATGCAATAGGCCGATGCTCTATCATTGCACCAATGTTGCCCCCTAATGAAGTATTTGTTGGAGATCTCTCTTAATTGTCTGCTGTTGTTTTCTAATGTGTCCTCAGAGGCCCAGATTATCTCCTGGCCAACTTTTGTATTTCTTATCTTAACGCTTTACGGAACGCCAAATTTTCGGCTGTCCCAAATTGAAACAGTTTGCATAAGACATTTCAAAATGTGACAAATTTGAAAACTAATCTCTTATAGGGCAGAAAATATTGTGGGAAAATGAGAAATTGCTCATTGAGAGCAATTTCTCCTTTTCCCACAATGTTTTTCAGAGTCTTTTGTAAAAAACTGGTAAAATGTCGTAATTGTTTGGTAATGGGTCAATCCTACATTGATGATACTAGTAACAGTTGTCTCAGTAAGACAATTCTTATTCATATCATCAATATTCCATTTGTCTATTAAAATCTGAAAAAAAAACCTGTGGGTTAAAGACCCAAATACCACCATTTATTTGGACTACTTGGTATGGATATAGAATAAACTACATAGCAAAGGGTGAAAGAGGAGTGATTTGTTGGATTTCTATTCTAATTGAGTTCTTCGAGAACAAACAAATTGAAATTGATGCCTTTTATTTCGGTTTCGCAGAGCTTCAACCCATTTTGTGTTGCGTAATATTTTCAGCAGACATCTTAAGCCAATCCCTAATGTTGTAATTGACTTGAACTGTGAATATCTGCACTGACAATTATCGAGTATGAAATATAACTGTGGATGGTTCAAAAAGAGAAATTATTTGATACAACCAATATCTCCTTTTAAAAGGACTCTCTTGTAGATTGGGGTTTTTACTTTTTAAAATAAATTGCCTAAAATAAATTCTACTGATAAAATAACAACGTAAATTTCTAAAGTACACATAATATAACATGTAACATGTACTATAAGACTAGATAACTGACACCTTTCCCACCACATTTGTAATATTTTAAAATGGATTATGAAACTTGTAAAAAAATGTCCACACTTTTCACTTTGAGTTTTAAATGGCATTTTACGCAGCTGCACAAATTAGTCTCAGTTATCAATGTGTGAATGCAAATGAATGAAATTACTTGCAAATAGCATTTGGAAGTATTGTGACAAAAGGAGTATTTTCCAATGATTAATGTGAACCTTTATTTTGTTCTTGAATATCGCAGGAATGTTTTTCACTAGCATTCCAGCATTAAATTTCGTTATCTGCACATTCCCAGGCGCACAGCCCTTTTTCTCTAATGTACACATTTCAACACATGTGTGACACAAAACTGAAAAATGGAATGTAAAGGAAAAACAATTTGCTCAACAAAAGCAATTTCCTCATTTGTCACAAAAGGTCCTATCCAGAAGCATTAGAAAAACAATTATCATTTGGTATTATTGCCCTTCATTGCTTTTAATCCTTATGGTGCTGGAACCGACATCATTGTGATGCAAACAGATTAGATCCAGGCCAGCCACCAAGTAAATTGATGGCTGACCTGTGATCTAACCTGTTTGCTACTCCGAGTTCCTTTCCTCTTCAAAATTAAGCAGACACCTTAGGTTTTGGAAAGCAGAAGAGTCCTAAAGCATGGTCCTTTGGCAGAGTATTTTGTTGTTATTTGGAAATGCACAAGTTACAATTTTTGGTAGAGTATTTTGTTGTTATTTGGAAATGCACAAGTTACAATTTTTGGTAGAGTATTTTGTTGTTATTTGGAAATGCACAAGTTACAATTTTTCTGCTTCAAGCCATGAGGTTATAATTCAATTTCTTCGTACTTGATGATTTGAAATTTTACAAGCAACATAAATTTGATTCTCGAGCTCTTTCCCACATACAATGTATTTATATCCCCTGCGAAAGAGTCAAGAACTTATTCATGAACGACATGAATGTCCATGAACGTTTAATGGCCATTGATTAATACAGAACTCTTTCATAGAATTCAAGAACAGGTTCATGAACATCAATGTCTTGAAGAACCTGTTCTTGATGTTTGTGAACATGTTTTTGAAATCAATGAACTAGTTTTGAACAGCTTTGTGTTCATGAATGGCCATTTGATGTTCATGAACTTTCATGAATAAGTTCTTGAAAATTTCGCAGGGCTTATCAAAACACGCCTATAGCCCACAACTGAAGAAACTGTTGTGACAGAAGTTTGGACTTCTTTATGCAAGAAATTTTAACCTCAGTAACAATGTTTTCTTCGAAATATCACAAAAACATTACTTTCACTGTTCAAAGCATTTATCTGCAGTAATTTTGTTGGTTTCCAATTTTGACCCAGATATCACCCAAAAAGTGTTTGGTTCCAGTTTTGAGTAAATTTAAACTTTCATGAGAGATAGCTTATTTCATGGCAATGGCAACAGTTGAAGACTATCTAGCGTCACATATCTTTTATTAGCAATTAGGCTGTGTTTTTTTTCTCCTAAGTTACAAGCAAGGCATCTCAAAATAACTGAGATATCCTTGACATTCACGATGAAAAAACTTTAAAGGTGATGAACCAAAAGAGATTTATGCCTCTGCAGAAGATAAAAATAAAGTATGAGAAATAACATTTCCATTGTGATTCCAAGAAGAAAACATTGCGGTATAAAAAAGTTAAATTTTCGATTTAATTGTTTAGAATTAATAGATGGATTGTTGTAAAAGCATGTAAATGAGTATTAATGTGGGAAAAGCTTCAAGGTCAAATCAAACAGGTTTCATAATGATCCACCAATTTCTCTGTTCATTATACAGTCAATCCTGTTTTAACCCATTACCAAACAATAATGACATTTGACCAGTTTGTTGCAGACGACTCTGGAAAAACATTGTGAGAAAAGGAGAAATTGCTCTTAATGAGCAATTTCTCTTTTTCCACAATGCTTTCTGCCCTAACAGAAGATGTTTTTTTCAATTTCATCACATTTTGAAATGTCGTCTGCAAACTCCTTCAATTTAGGACAGTAAAAAATTTGGCCTTTGGTAAACGGTTAACCAAACTTGTTAAATGGTTACAATGTTTCTATTAAAAAAGCTACAAAATATTGCAAAAGAAATAACTTTCTTTGAATGATTTTTCAAATAAAATAGGATATACCTTTGTACATTTTTAAAAAGTGTGGAATGAAAACCTTATGTGCTATTCCTTGATGAATCTTTTTATTTAGACTTGTTTCATTATTTTGAATGTTATAGGCTGCAGCATTGTTAAAACAGCTATCAGGAGCGTAGCCAGCGATACGCACATACACACATGGGTAACATCGATTTCAAAAGTGAACAAAATTAACAAAACTAAAAAATAAAATTTCTAACACAAATTTTGATCACCCTAAATCTCCAAATAAACTCCAAATCTCCCCATTCTTCTTAAAAAAGTTGTTGGGGGGAGGCCTCCCAGACCCTCCCCCAATCGTATCTACTCGGCAATCCCCGTAACAAGTCGGTAGATATACCTCGTAAGCAGTACATGAATACACCAGAAATCCTGGGGTAATTCGCCTTATTTCCGGCGGATAACGCAAAATGCACACAGGCACTAAATATGTATTTAGATACACACAAATTGGTTATTTATCACAAGTGCAGGTTTTTATTACCCTTTTCATTAAAGATGATCATATCAACACATCTTTGTTTCATATTTTGTCAATTGGCTCTTTTCGGCAATCCTCGGGATTTCCGAGTATATACGATTGCAAACGGACATGCCCTTCGTTGCCGACCTACTTTCAAAAATGGCTCCCCATTACCTCCGAGGTTATTTTAAGAAATGGCCGAGGTGTTCCGAATGACCCTCCCCCCAGCAGGAAGGGGTAGACCCCCTCCAACACCCTCCCTCGTCAATGCTTAACATTGATTGGAGGCTGGCTACTCTGCTGAATATATATTTATCACATTCACCACATATTTTCTATTGCTTATCCTTTTACAATGATGCTCAAACAACATATTGAAAACTATGCTTGTGTATTTTTCAGGCTGATGTGCCATGCAGGATAGAAAGAATCGACGATCACTGCTATCATACTGGTCAGTATAGATCAATTTTACCTCTTTAACCACTGGGGGTGTCCGTGGCTTACTGGATAGATAACAGGGTGTTGTTTTACTAAATGAATTACGGAATATAATTGCGTAATTCAAAACTGATATACATGGATAGGACCTTAAACAAAATTACAATATTGCTATGCGACACATCATTGGAAGTGTCTCGAAGAGACGATTCCAATGATGTGTTGCTTTGCAATATTACTTATCTGGATATTGAAAAACTACTTAGAACTTAGGCAAAACTTGAGCATAAAATGCTTAGTAAAAGGCTACCTAGATCTTTAAATCACATGGTCCCTCTCAGCCTGACTGTAATTAGGTTTTCAGGAGGGGCTGCGGATCTCCCTACTGACTTATGGAATGCCGATGGTTCTACCCTTAGTGGCAGTTGAGTATGGGACTCCTCCTCCACCATTTAGAGTCTGGCATCATAATGTTACTAAAATGACGTTGAGTCAATGTAAAACCCATGTAAATAAATAAACTTTAAAGTTCTTTGTTCAAAGATGTGAGATGAGCACAACAGCTGTTAATCCTGTTGTATGATACAAACTGAAGAATAGTCATACAATAGTACAGCAATTTTTCTCACATCTTTGAACAAGTACCTTTTAAGATCTCCATGGTTACATGAAAAGACATTAATTAAGTCATCTATGGTTGGACTTATATATGTGATCTAAGTCATTCATTGACCTACTAAATATATGATCATAGACATCTATGTTTATACTAAAAATGGGATCTTCTTTTCTATGGGCATGTTTTTCTTTCAGGACAATGCCCTTTCTATAGAAATGAATACCCCTATTTTATGATCTATATTTGTTTTGATAGATATTTAATGTCTAGGACTGAAATGAAGTTATTTATGGATCATGTGCATGTTTTGTATGTGGAAGGTTTTCTTAAAATATCTGGCATTAAGCCACTGGCTGGTTCTCGGGACCAAAAGTAGAGAAGTGGTTACAGGCAGAGGTTTTGAGGGGGGCTCTGTAGCCTGGTGGTAAGAGTAGAGAATTTAAAATCACATGGGCCCTCTCCGGGTTTGTTCAACCTGTTATTGATGTTCATGAACATGTTCTTGAAACCCATGAACAGGTTAAGAACAGATTTGTGTTCTTGAATAGCCATTTGACGTATATGAAAGTTCATGAAGTTCATGAATTAGTTCTTGAATCTTTCACAGGATAATGTCCTAAACTTTAGGAAAGGTAGATCTAGACTTGAGTTTAAAGTCAAAAACATTTTTAACCCATCACCAAACAATAACGACATTTGACCAGTTTGTTGGAGACAACCCTGGAAAATGCCATAGGAAATGGAGAAATTGCTCCTAACGAGCAATTTCTCCTTTTCCCACAATGTTTTCTACTCTATCAGAAGATTATTTTCCAATTTCCTCACATTTTGAAATGTCGTCTGCAAACTTTTTCAATTTGAGACAGTCGAAAATTTGGCTTTGGTAAAGGGTTAAGACTAGGACCTAACTTATAATGTCCTTGACTTGCTAGATTATGGTTGTTATGGAATTTGAGCAATTAATCTCCGTTCCATGATGGCTTCACGGCTAATCAACCCATTCCATCATATGACATTTTATGACCTGCCCAGATTAATAACAAGTGTTCAACAACAATAAAGTAGGAAAATAAGCTGCAGTAAATATTATTACCTAACACCTTATATGAATGAATTCTTTATTTTTTGCTGTTTTTTCGAGAGAAAGTTGGCAAGCTGCCATGATTTGGAAATCTAACTGTAAAACAAACTGTTAACCTGTCAACAATTTGAACTGTTGACAGCCTGCACATCAGGTTTTCCCCCACAAAGATTGCTTGGTATAATTCAGTATTTTCCAACCCAGGTCAATGTACAGATTTCAGTTTGCCAGACAATATGGTGACATCAATCATAGTGTGGCAAAGTCTTCTAATCTTTCAAACATTTACATGATTGTGATCGTTATAAACAAATGAAAATTTGAAGCAAATAATAAAGTTTTCAAGCAAATTAAAAAAATAAGTTTCGGAGAAAAATGTTGTTTTTGTGCATGTGTTCTTCAAATAAACATTTACATGATGTGTTAGGTAATTAAACAGTTATCTCATTGCCAAGGTACAGGTTGTCTGTTACGAGCATTTTCTCATAATATCACACACAATTCTTGAATCTTCTTTTGAAGGCATTGTTAGTGAATATTGACTAAGTTTGAAGTAAAGAGTTGACCCAATTCCTTCAGTGTTGGCTTTGTTTATGACGGAGAAAAAGAAAATGCTGTGACAGATTTCTCAGAAATTAGTCTTGCCACTAACTATGTTTCAAGGAAAAGAGACATTTTCAATCCTTTATATTATATAGATTAGAATGAAAACATTTGAGCTATACTACAATACAACATCCCAAAACAGTGTGCTTAAAGGAGAGTTTGCCCATTATCTTAAGTGCTTCTTCCTTTTTTTCCCATTGACTGAAATACTTGTTTATGATTGATGAAGTTTATCATTTAAGTCTTTTGTCAATTTGATGTCAAGGCTAAAACTCAACATAGTGCAAGGGTAAGCAGCATCGGTGAAATAATGCAAACTAAGCAAAACTACGATCTTTAGTTGCCCAGAGGTTAGAATACTGAACTTGAAAACAAAAATCTCTTCTTCTCATTGGCTTAACCCTTTTAAATGGGTGTATATGATGATTAAATGAGGGAAAGCTAATTGTGCTTCACTTTTTCATTCTTTATATTCAGAATTTCGTGACAAATGGCCAGGTCAGCCGACAGAGTTGATGTCGCGAGAGATTGAGGTGGAAAATGGACGGACATCGGCCAGCTTTACTTGGAGACCACCATATGATGGTATGTAGGTTAAGTGTCAATATCCAGAATTCTACCCACAGTTTTAGTTTGAATGTATAAAATAAAATCCACAATTTTAATCCTCGCTGCCAGTTTGTTGTGTTCTTAATGAGCAATTTTTCCTTTTCCCACAATGTTTTCTGCCCCTTCAGAAGATTATATTCCAATTCCATCACATTTTGAAGTGTAGGTTGCAAACTCTTTCAATTTTGGACAGTCTAAAATTTGGTAAAGGGTTAAAGTAAAAGACGATGAAAACAACCATGAGGAAGAAGCAAGCTATTGATCCCAATTGTCTCTAAATCTGTCATCTAAAGTGTAACCTCTCAAGTGCACGCCTTCAGTCCTACAAGGAAACTATGATACCCTACGACAACATCTCTACTACTGGGTACCTTTTTACTAAACAACTTAACCTTTTACCAAAAGCAATATTTTCGACTGTCCCAAATTGAAAGAGTTTGCAGACGACGTTTGAAAAAACGTGATGAAATTGAAAAATAATCTTCTACTAGGGCAGAAAACATTGTGGGTAAAGGAGAAATTGCTCATCACAAGCAATTTCTCATTTTCCCCCTATGTTTTCCAGAGTGGTTTGCAATAGAGTGATTAAATGTTATTATTGTTTGGTTGTGGGTTAAGGAAAAAATGTGCATTAATTGAAACTAGATAACATGGACAGACGCAAGATTTTAGCAAAAAGTGTAGTAAAACGGTACCCTTTTGCAGAAGACTACCTCTGAGCAATTTATCCTTTTGTCACAATCTTTTTTACCTAATATTTTTGTATTTGCTGTTGTTTATGATTAGGGGAATGAGTTCTGTGAATAACTTTTATATGTCTTTTTTTCAGCATCTGTCGAGTCACTCAGCGGATTTTTCCTCACTGTCAACATCCTGTTAGCCCATGGTATGGGCTCACTTGGACCTTTCTGTTTCCATGCGAACCTGAATGGCACCGACTGGTCCACTATCCCAGATCCACATGTATGTACACCATTCTTTATGTTAATTCCTTTTGTACAAGACTTTTGTCCTGTTCAATATAGAAAGCATCACCAGACCATTACTATTATTCCCAATAGTGCTGGGACTGACTTCATGCTTATGTAAACAGGTTGGATCCAGGCCTAATATCAGATTGTTTAACATTTATTACTCTCAAATCAAAAATCTCTGAGAGAGTCTCTTTAACCAATGGGCTTCAAAGGTGTTGATCCTTATAGCCCTGGAACAGACTTCATGCGTATGCATTCAGGTTGGATTCAGGCCAGCCCCCAAATAAATGGGAGGCTTGCCTGACATCTAACCTATTTGCTTCTCTGAGTATCTTTTCTTATCAAAACTAAGTAGATATTTAAGATTTTGGAATACCCGTTGAATGCTGGATAATTTTCGAAAAATATATTTTTTTGTGTCGTCTGCTTTCCAAAACCTTAAATATCTGCTTAATTTTGTTGAGGAGAGATACTCACAGTAGTGATCACAGGCCAGTCAGAGATCGCTGGCCTGGATTAAACCTGTTTGCATAAACATGGAGCATCTAGAGGATAAATTTTGTTTTCTTGATGACTTGATTGAACTTTGCTAATAGAAATTCGAAACATGAAAAAGAGATAGGTCAATTGAGTCTTAATCTTGGCTAATTGTTTTAAGCTAAGTTAATTGGTTTAGAAATTGGTTAATTGTCTCAAAGCTTAACTTACAGACCTAAGTGTTCAATTAACAAAATTGGCAATAGAAGTTGGGTATTTCATAACAAGCAGATTGTCATTATAAGACAGATTGTAATTTCAGTGATTTAAGATGGGCTCAAATTAATTAGATACGATGTCGAAACATCTTTTGGCTGATATTTTGTTTGGCAAGAACAGGACATGGTAGTAACATTACTTCTAAAATTAATATGTAAATTAATGATTGGGATCAAATTAAATGTGGCGGCAGCAGACAGCAATTACTAAGTATCAAATGTCTTCAATTTCGTTTTGATACTTCCAGGGTTCAACGCAAGACTATAGCAAGTGCTTCACAAATGTGAAGCACTTACTATAGTATTGCGCTGAACCCTTGACTTGGTCTATCATATTGTGTGATAACATGAAATTATTGAACATTTAATTAATTGTAGAAGTGATAGGTAAAATGAGGAATATCTTCGTTAACATTTTGATTCAGATGGTTTGCAGATTTATTTCATTTTTGTGTCTCAGTATTTCAATTATATCAAACCAAAGAATTAGATAACTTATATAGACTCTTGGGTTAATACATATGATCTAAAGTGACTATTGTTGATTGAATTAATTAAAGGTGCATGTTCGCAGATGAAAAAATTTGAAAGTCATATTGAATTTTTTTTGAGAAGGGTTTTGTAATGTTGCATGATATACACTTGAAAGTAGATGTTGAAAACATAATTACAGTCAAACTTGTGTTAAGAGGCCAGCCTATGGATCAGAGTAAATTGGCTGTTTAAGACAGGTTGGCTGCTTAACCCAATTTGATTTACACTATAAATCTAACAATGGGATTTTCTGTAGTGGCTGTTAAAGGCAGGTTGGCTGCTTAAAAGGGTGGCTGCTTAACACAAGTTAGACTGTAACTCAGGAAGCGTCTACCTAAGTATGTACAGTCTATATGCAGTAGATTTCAAAACCATTGCAATGCTTTTGGACTTAAATATGTATTCATTAATGTCAAGAATTTTAGTAATGTCTCAAACTTGTATACCAAATTTGACCCACATACTACTGAGCTGTCAAGTAAATTGGCAGCTGGCCTGTGGTCTAACCTGTTTGCTACTCTGAGTATCTTTCCTCATCAAAATTAAGCAGATATTTAAGGTCTTGGAAAGCAGAGGACACAGAAATGTATTTTTAGAAAATTACCCAGCATTCTTAGGGTTAATCTATCTTCTGTGATGTAAAGCAACAACAGATGATAATGGTAAAGTTACGTTGGGTTAGAACCTTTGTGACATCTGGAAGCAAAATTACTTATTATAGATAAGAGCAATTTCTTCTTTTGTTACAGTGGTCTAATGAGTATACTACAGCGTTTGTGTCAATATAAAGGGGTTGGATTAAAACACAAGAGAAAATTGTTTAGTCATGGAAGAGACAGGAAGTAAAAATATATGGGCCATTTTACTATGAATTGACCGCAAGTTACTATACTAAATGTAAGGTAATAACCCAAGGCCTTTTCTGCTAATTAATAAACTCTCAATTTTAATAGATAACCGACTTTCGTTACAGGAAGTACATTGATTGGCTAATCTGTTCAAAATTTACTTCAAACCTCACAGGGGTCATTTAATATATAGCTGTTTTAAAGGTTCCTCATTGGTTTATATAAAACTAATACAAGATGAATACAAAATTATTAATTACGAAATAAACGTTATTTTCAATAGTTTGGTACTGTCGTCTGCTTTTGCTTTCAATTTGGACATTAATTGCATGTTGCAAGCTTCTTTTTTTGTTGTTTTTGACATGAATCAAATCTCAGTCTATTTTGGTTGACTGTTGATGAATCTTTAATTACTAGTATTTACATGTATACATATTGGGGTAATTGTTACATCACGGAAGTGATGGACAGAAAAAATGTATGAACCATTTTACTATGATTGACCGCAAGTTACTATACTAAATGAAAGGTTATATCCCAAAACCTTGTTTGCTAATTAATAAACTCTCAAATTTGATAGATAACCGACTTTCGTAACAGGAAGTACATTGATCGGCTAATCTGTTCAAAATTTACTTCAAACCTCTCAGGGGTCATTTAATATATAGCTGTTTTAATTGTTCCTTGTTGGTTAATATACGACTAATGCAAGATGAATACAAAATTATCAATAACAAAATGAATGTTATTTTCAAAAGTTTGGAACTGTCGTCTGCTTTTGCTTTCAATTTGGATGTTAATTGCATGTTGCAAGCTTCTTTCTTTTTTGTTTTTAGACGATTCAAATTTCAGTCTATTTTAGTTGACTGTTGATGAATCTTTAATTACTAGTATCTAGATGTATACACATTGGGGTAATTGTTACATCAGGGAAGAGATGAACAGAAAAAATATGGGCCATTTTACTATGATGACCGCAAGTAGTTGTAAACTGATGATTAAGGTATTGTCTGGTAATTAATAACTTCTCAAGTTTGATAGATAACATTCTCTTGTTTCAGGAACAACATTGAACTCCTAATTTATTTAAAAGTGAAAAGTCAAATAACCCCGGTAATTATACTTCCTCAAAAGTCATTACTTTTCCTTTATCATATCTTATGTGACATTTTCCATAATGTTGATAATTGAGAAACGGCAGGGCAAAATGTTTTGCCCTTTGATGAAGCATTTATCATCAGGTTTCTTTATGTTTTCTTGTTCTACACAACTGCCAGCTGGCAAATAAGAAACCTTGTGAAAAAAAAGAAAAAATTGTTCTCAATCTTTTTTCACTAATTTTCTTCATGATATCGAATTTTTAAATTTTTAAACACAGTTTTCTACTCAGTATCATGCTACTAATTGTTTATCTCCCTATAATTTTATAATTGTCATCTGCTGTTTCATTTAACTAAGACCTGTTTTAAAATCCCATAATAAGAAATGGCATAACCACTTCTGACTTGGTTTGACCTGTTTTATTTGTGAGATCCCAAGGCACCTTGTTCGTCATTCATATTTGATCATTCAACTTTGAACATTGAATTTACTGCAATTATGTCATACAAATTTTTCATCTTCAGCAGGACTGCATTTATTGTCTATTATTGTTCAAGATGCTCGAGTTATCTAAAGGAGTTAATTACTTAATATATTGATAAAGAATTTTTTCATTCGCATAATATACCCTCATGAAAAATAGGTGTCTGAATTGATACTGAAACAATGCTGAATGTTTGCTTGACAACTTTTGAATTAAGTCTGATGACTAAAATCTGAATAATGTCTGACATGGAATTTAGACTCACTTAGATGCACCTTAACCCATTACCAAACAATAAAGACATTTGACCAGTTTGTTGCAGACGACTCTAGAAAACATGGTTGGAAAAGGAGAAATTGCTCTTAATAAGTAATTTCTCCTTTTCTTACAATGTTTTTGCCCTATCACAAGATAATTTTTAATTTCATCACCTTTTGAATTGTCGTCTGCAAACTCTGTCAATTTGGCACAGTCGAAAATTTGGTAAATGGTTAAGTAGCTGGCCAAAGAAGATAATGTGACAGAAGAAGAAATTGCACAAAAAAAATACTGTCAGCCAGCATCTCAACTTCTTTGTGAAAAAAGGGAAATCTCATTGCAAGCTTTTTCATCTGATAATTAAGTAGTTTTTAACCCTACAGAGCTTCAATGATTAATTTAATTTACAGTGTTTTTTTGGTTATTTACAGTCACAAAGACTACAAAATACGAGGGAAAGTAAAAACAAACTCATTACACATGTAACCACATTTTCTCATCTACTGATGAAAAAAATAAGCAACTTTTCTAACATAAATAGAAATTGCGCTGGTGAACAGTTTCTAATTGTATCGAGAGAAAATATTCTTTTTGTCACACAGATTTTAGTAAATTCTTCTTGCATATAATTATGCAGACGTTTTTATATACATAATAAATGATTAAGACAACTGGTTTTGATGGGCTATACTAGAAAACACCTTGAAACATATTACTGAAGACAACCAAAGAAACATTGAGAGAAAATATGTTTTTTGTCACACAGACTCTAGTAAATCCTGATTACATATGATTATACAGACTTTTAATATACGTAATAATATGTGACGTTACTAAGACACAACTGGTTTCAAAGGTCTAAAAAAAGCAGGTGCAGGGTTTTACTTAACCAATTACCAAACAATAATGACATTTAACCACTTTGTTCCAGACGACTCAGAAAACATTGTGAGAAAAGGAAAAATTGCTCGTTATGAGCAATTTCTCCTATTCCCACAATGTTTCCTACTCTATCATATGATAACTTTCTAATTTCATCACATTTTGAAATGTTGTCTGCAAACTCTTTCAATTGTGGACAGTCGGAAAATTGACGTTTGGGAATGGGTTAATATACCCTCACGAAGAAATGGTGTCTGAATTGATACTGAATCAATGCTGAATGTTTACTTTTGAATCAAGTCTGATGAGTAAAATCTGAATAATACCTGACACGGAATTTAGACGTGACTATGACAAGTGGGTTCAAAGGTCTAAAAATACACTATAAAGCAGGTGCAGGGTTTTACTTAAGAAGGTTCTCTATGGATTATTGGAGAGTCTAAAAGGTTTTCTCCAGCGACTTTTGTGGTTTCTACCAGAAGCCTTACCTCATGGTTGCTTGGATCAAGATATTTTATAATAACCTTTTTTTCCATCAACCTAAACCTCTGGGTACCGTTGTACTAAGCAGTTTACGCTTAAGATTTGCGTAAGTCTTAAACAACAATTCGTCTTATTTCATTATTGGGCTAAGCAATATTGCAAAGTAACACATCATTGGAATCGTCTCTCAGAGATGCTTCCAATGACGTGTCACATTACAATATTGTACTTTCATTAAAGATACTATCCATGTGTATCAGTTTTGACTTATGCAAACATTTTCCTTAAGTTGTTTAGTGAAACAGTACTCTGCTGCTGATGGTTTGTGACGCAGTGCCATCTTACGTAATATAACAACTGTTACTGCAGTATTGTGGTTAGACTATAGAACTTATAAATATGATAGTCTAGCTCTGCGAAAGATTTATGAACTTATCCAGGAACTTCATGAACATTTATGGACATTAATACATTAATGGACACAAAGCTAGCTGTTCTTGATTTGTTCATAAATTTCAAGGAAATGTTCATGAATATCAACAACAGGTTCATGTTTATGATGTTCATGAACATGTTCTTGAAGTTCATGAAAATGTTAAAGTAAAACTCTTTTTTCATGATTAGCCATTTTTATTTTGTATTATGTCTTCATAAAATTTATGAGAACACAGTTGCTGATCGAGTCCTTTGTACTAGGGGGGATTTCTTGCCATTTGCAAAGTTTATTTTTTAGGTCTTCCTCCAACACTGATTTGCCTCTTGTATCATGTTAAATGACTATTATTGAGAGCACATCATATAACAGTGCCTCTGTTGTACAGTTTTAAAGAACTTAATTTCGAACTTCAAATTTCCTCACATCTGTGAACAAGCACAGGTAACTCCTTACTCCTTTTCTGTTATTTCATCAGCCAAAACCTTTTAGAACTGTAGCATGTGATACAGTTCTTTCTTAATTAGTTTATATATTTCACTGTGTAGTGCCCTTTGGCAAGATATTAACACGCTCATGCATGGCAAATTGTGGAAATATATAGCCATATATCGATAAATAAATTATTATTGAAAATGGTTTCAAACCAAATTATACATGAGTTTGTAGCAAAAATGATTTATTTTTTCAACTGGCACATGCAATAGCAGATTTTAGAAACCACTATAACATAAGAAGGAATTGATCATAACAAGCACTTCACCTTTTTACCTTAAAATCGATATTTGTTCCAAAATTTGGTAAATGAAACATTATTTTTCATACTGCATGTACTGGTAGTTTATTTTTGATGCTGTTACTTCCAATTTGCACCAGGTACAATATCTAATATGATGGGATGTGTTGGAAATAGATTGGGTGAAGTTTAGTGCCCTAATATGGGAAATTGCAGCAATAGACCACAAATAATAGCATGAAAAAAAAAGAAATATAACTTTATCATTACATGTATATTAGTTAGAAACCATTGTGTCTAAAGGATAAACTGCTCAAAAGGAACTTTTTCATTCTGTCACAGTGATTTCTAAAGACTTCTGCTGCTGATGCTTAAAAGCAAAGACCTAACAGATATAAGGATGTCTGGTTAAAGTGAGATATGAGGGAGACAATGAGAAACTGTGCCATTTTGGCCAATCCTAAGCTGAAACTCTTGACATATAAAAGGTCAACTGAATAAAGCTGAGCTTTTATTGTCTTATATTACCTCATGGTAAAAGACACATAAAGTATCTATGCAAATTATGCTGTATACTTTTCTCTGGGAAGAACAAGACTTAATGAGAACCAGGCCAAACCCGTTGCAGGTAAACTGGTTCCCTGTTGTCGACTGTCTCCACTATGTTCTTAAAGATAGTTGAGAGACTGGTTCTCAGTTTAAGTTGCCAGGGGCCGTTTCATACACTTATTTTAAAGAAGCAGGATTTCTTGTCTTTGACAGGAGAGATTCTAGCAAGATATTTTTGGAATTATTGTATAGTTTTAATTGTTTACCATCAGTCTTCCATATTGAACTTTAAAGCAATTTCCCTCTTTTGGTTCAAGACATGGCATTGGTTTTGATTTGTAATGGTAGAAGTATCCTGGAAGACAGAGAAGCAGAAAGCAGAAAGCTTATTGCACAATTCACCTTGATCAAGTCCTTGGTTACAGTTAAGCTTTCACTTCAGATTCAGATTTCACGAAACAAAATAGTTAACCCGAGGGTTCAATGCAAGACCATAGTAAGTTGAACTTGTCTCTTTTATAAAATTTACACACAGCATGCGAATTATCAATGTGCATGAACAGGCATATTCATGAAACAAATGGTTTAAAATAGATATATCTATTTGTAAATTTTTGTCATTATTTTATCATTATTCATTTATCAATGTTCGTTTTTTCCAAGAACCTTTTTATTTCTTTTCAAGATATATGATAGTCTTGCATCAAACCCCCTGCGATGTGATATAACATGTTCACAGATGACAAGGCCTTAGCTAATCATCTCAATTAGAAGAGGTTAACAGGAGATCAATAAGATCTGAAAACTGTCTCTGTATTGGAAAGTAGTTATTGCTGATTGAAGGAGAATTTGCTCTATGAGAGGTTTATTCTACTTATATGATAATTTCAAAGATCATTGCCAGTAAAACCCTGTCATCAATTAATAAAGTATTAATTTTAACCAGCCAGGGAGGGTTCAATGCAAGACTATAGATATATTGAGACGAGTGCCTCATGATTGCGATAGTCTTCCACTGAACAATCCACATCTGCAACAGGGGCCCGTTTTACTAAACACTTTACGCTTAAGATTTGCGTAAGTCTAAAACAATAAGTCCTTTTATTTCAATATTTGGCAAAGCAATATTGCAAAGTAACACATCATTGGAATCGTCTCTCCGAGACGCTTCCAATGACGTGTCACATTGCAATATTGTACTTTCATTGAAGATATTATTCATGTTAATCAATTATGACTTACGCAAACATTTTCCGTAAGTTGTTTAGTAAAACGGGCCCCAGCACTTTAAGGAGATGAGTGCCATGTCATTTCTCTTCATCTTATGATTGATCTGTCAAATATTGCATAGAAATCATTTTGTTTGTTATTGTTTGTTTTTTCACTTTGAAATTATGCACTGTTTTCGATTTGGAGCAATCAGAAAAGCTCCTATAACAGAATAAGTAAAGCTTGATTATTCTTAGAAAGGTTTCTTCTCAGAAAACATCATTATATATCATGTCTTGTTAGCGACGAACCCTTTATTCCAGTAGAAATTTTGAGATTGATCTAAAATCAAAACCAGTGACAGCTGATGATGGTATGAATTGATGTGAGCAGACTGTCACACAACGGAGAAAACTTGTAAGCAGCACATCAAAAGACGGAATTGCTCATTGCAAGATATTCTAGATTTTCTCTTATTTCTTTTCAAGGTCTCACACTTTATTATGAATATAAAGGATCATGGAATTAGATTGAATTTTAACTGTTAAAAGAAGCATGTCAAAAGAAGGTATTGTAACCATTAAAAGTAGCATGTCAAAGGCAGAATTGCTCATTGCAAGATAGTCTCTATTTCTCTTTCAAGGTCTTTTACTTACATAGAGTTTACTTAGGGTTGGTTCCCTGAGAAGGGTCCTCTTTTGTTCTCATTTTCATTATTCTCTACAATTTTGTTCCTTTTTGCTGTACATGTCTTGGAACTGGGAGAGCTTCCAAATGACACAAAATTACCCAGTATTAAATCTATTAACCCTTCTCTCAGCATCATATTCAATTTTAAACTCCTCACAGCAATATTCCCTTGCTGCGATGCATCCATCACTGTCACCTCAAAATTTTCATCCATATTGGGATGAAATTGAAATGATGATCGATTTTTCGAGTTTTTGCCAGAAGTAGTAGTTCATTTAGTAACCATGTCTTTTGTGTTGATTTCTGACCAGTCTAATTGAAAAATGGTTGTTTTTTTAACAAATAAAGCACAAATGGGTGATTCCTTTTGGGGGTGTCACAGCCATTTTTAAAGACCATTTTTTTTTCTAAGCAGATGGTTTCATGGCAGTGATCAATCCCATAAAAGGGAGATCACTGTGAAGAGTTTGAATCAATTTATAAGATGACAACTATGAATAATTACATAATACATTGATGAATTATAAAATCATCATGATATTAATTATTGGATGCTTATGTGGAGCAAATTGTCCTTTTTGTAACTTTCTTTATTTAATTGGAAATTGGTTCTACTGCATTGGTTCTTGAAATCATTAGAGTTGGCTTAACAGAAGGACTAGAAAACCCTTGGCTGAATTTCACTCCATGGCATTATTAGAACATTATGTAGCAGCTTTCCTGTCTATTGCAAACATTTTTGACAAAGCTCAGCTGCTTTGGTCACATATATTTCTTGTGAACTCATTCTATATGGAACCATAACAACCTCAAGAGGTTTTATGTGCAACAAAATCTTGTTTTATCATCTGTCGTCTGCAGAAGTGCATAGAAAGTCTTCCAAGCTCCTCCTGTAGTCAAACTGAAAACCTTTTAAAACCCTTGTCACCAAACGTATCTGCTCATCATTTGTGATATCATTCCTTCAATGTTTACACTTTCAATGTGTTATTCAAGCTGTCAGTTAGTCTGGAACATTTTGCTTTGTCATTCTTCACTCTTTTCTGAGCAAACCCTGGTGATGTAAGTATTCTGCAACGAGAGAAGTGCTTGGAAGAAATGATACTGTTTCTCGAGGCTATTATAGATTTGGCTTATAATGTCATATTGTAAGATTGTAACTAGACTAAGACTATGGTAAGTCTTTCACCATTGAGAGGAACATATGGTAGTATTGCAGTAACCATCCCTATTTGCCAGGCACAAGACTTCGCCTAATGAAGCTGAGACAAGAAGCAAATTCAATGGTGTCAGTAAATGGGGCTTAACCCTTTACCCACCATAGTCTTCTTTTGTTGTCAGCTTGGTTATCCGCCATTGGCGACTTTGGTCTATGTATGGTGGTGTTACTGTTAATAGGAAGTGTACCACAATATGTTGACTTAAGTCGCCTATGGCGGTCAACAAAGCTGTCAACAAAAATGGACTGTGCGGTGTAAGCCAACTATTTAAGAAAATAAAATTAGAAATATAAAATTCTAAGTGTAATACTTCTTTTTTCCTAGTAAAAGTGCTAACTATACTTTGCACTGAGATGAACTCTTTGATATCTATTTTGAGGCAAAACAGTCAACTTTGAATATCCTTTTACAGGAATTTTCAAAGTGTGCTATAGGAAGAAGATTTGGAAAACTATTTTTGAATAAAGTACAGTAGAGCGAGCTTTTTGTTTTATTTAACAAAAGCTTTTAGTCTCCCAGAGAAATATCTACCAAACCAGTTTAGGTCTCGAATATCTTTTGAACACCCTTGATCATTGAGAATGAGTGGGTGGGGATCAACAAAATGGTTTTAGTAGACAGATATTTAGCCTCTCGTAAAATATCTTCTAGCTATCATCAAGCTGACAGGCATAAACTAAGTCAGTGTGAGAAGTTTTTGAAATTAGAAGTTCCAGACCTTTTTAAGATAGATATCTTTTATTTGACCACCACATATATGTATAGTCAGTTTTACAAAACAAAACTTAAAAAGATACAATATATACTGATCAATAATCAAAGTACAATTACATACATTTTAAATAATTACTTCTTTTTCAATGTGGATCAACTACATGAAGAAATTCAAAGAAATTCTTTCTTTAAAAGCAAATTTGACATATGCTCCAAATTTTTATCGCATGATTTTAATAGGTGTATGAATTTAAGCATGTTTAGTCTTTTTTATAAACCCAGTTATATATTGCTTTCTTATAGAAATATACTGTGGACATTTCAAAACAAACGGAAAGGATGACAAGCACTTTTGAACGGTTGCCATGGTGACTTATATAAAAATCAAAGGGCTGATAGCGCTGCAGGACTAAGGTGCGTTTAAAGCAAAATAATCGAGGATACATTTGAAAATTTCATTGGGCAACATCTCGAGGAAAATAGCTGCTCCTTTTACCACCATTACTATAATGATTATTTCTGTGAACAGAAACTGATCGATAGTCTAATTTTCGGACATCTGGGCATTTTACGATTTCCCATGAGGCAACAGTTATAATAATATAGAGCAAAACAAAGCGAGTAAATCCGGACTACATTCCTAGTTCCAAGAAGGCATTAGTCCGCACAGTGAAGGTGGATGGTTATTGAGTAATTGGGGTCAGACCGCTGTTTGTGTATCGATAAAGTACCATCCCTCAAAAAGTGGTATGTAAATTTAATGGACTAAAGTGCTGACTAAAGAGGTGTGATTTTCAATTCATCTTTTTTACACTGATTGTAAAAATGTCACCAACATCCTATATAAACATCTCTTATTACTTCTTTTTGAATATGTAATTCATTATTTGCAATATTCATACAAAAAATGGATCAATGAACAATCACATGGTTAGCCATGCTTACTGAGGAGTCAAACCCACAACCCTGACTACCTGAGATGGCATCTCGACAAAAGGATCTATTCATATTATCTACTACATCAGAAGTGTATGCAAATACAATGTACATATTTGATCTTAAAAACCATTTTAATTCTTGTTGCTTATCTGTAATATGGATGGATAAAATATTTGTCATTTTGCAAAATGTTGGAAATGGGAAATTACTCTTACAGACTTGGTTTGGTCTCTGATAATTTGATTCAGTATGGTTAATACTTTACTAGATAGACAGTCAAAGTATCTTAAGATTTTAATATCATGGGAAATGAAAGAATTGTTTTTATGATCGATACCTTAGTTTTCTTATAAGTATTAATTATTTGCACACTTTCCCTTTTTGAGATAAAAGAAATACTATTAAAAGGTTCTTTGAAGGACTTAATATAGTCTTGCAATAAACACTTGTATCTCTAGATAGCCTAAATAAAGGGACATAACTCAAATGAAATAATTTCACTGTGTCCACAGCATTATGTAAACTTGATATGTTGCACATTTACAATATAGGAAGACATGTAAATGTTTAACCATTAGAATGCTGGGTAATTGTCTAAAAATAGTTTTGTGAGCCATCTGCTTTCCAAACCCTAAATATCTGCTGGCCTGTATCCAATCTGTTTGCATAAGCATGAAGTTCTTTCTAGCGCTATATATGTATATATATATATATATATGGGTTAAGGGAAAACCCCTCTTAAAATGATAATAGATATTAAACCCTTTGATAAATGTAATGTTTAACATATTCTGCTGCAGAAAATTCGGAAAAAAAAAGTTGTGCGAAAAGAAAAGAATGCCAATAATGAGCAATATCTCCTTTTGTCACATGAGGTTCTACCAAGTATCACATAGAAACTTAAGTTTCGATACAAATTTCTGATGTTGTACAAACTTAAACTAGTTGAAAGATTTCATGTGAGGGAACGCTATGTTTTTAATCACTACCGGTATTTATCATAGATATGAAACTAAGTGCCGGACAGATTGTACAACAATTACTTATTTGAACCCTTACTAAAATAATTTACGAGAAATATGCAGTAGATAACATTTAAAGGCACATAAAAGGAGATTAATGCTATTTAAAACTATATTAATTGGTTAACTCTTTGTCAGATTCAAATAGTTATCACCAAAAAAACACATCAGCACAACTTAAATATGAAAGCCAACAAGAATTAACCCAGATTAACCAGTTTAATTGTGTGATTCTTCACCCCTGACCATGACAGTAGATACATAAATGTTTGAACTGACCAATCAGAATTCGTTATTTTGAATATGTTAACAAATGGGTTGTTGATAAACATGATTGAATTGGAGACTACTATATTTCAAGCACAAAATAATTTATGTTAAAGGAGTCTATTTAATAGGGTCTCAATTCATTCTTAAATTAATTGTCATGACCTTTATGAAAATAATGTAAGAACTCCATATATTTTTTTAGTAATTCATTTCTACTTATCTAAAAGCATGTGACAAGAGCAAAGTTTGTTCATAATGAGCATAACTTGTTCCTTTTTTCACAAGGATAATAACCCTTATAGTGCTGGAAGCAAATTCATGCTAATACAAACATGTTAGATCTGGGCCAGCATAATGAGGAATTTTTCCTTTTCCCACAATGTTTTCTGCCCTATCAGAAGATTATTTTTCAATTTCATCACATTTTGAAATGTCGTCTGCAAAAAAAAATTAACCCTTTCAATTTGGGACAGTCGAAAATTTGCCGTTTGGTAAAGGGTTAAAGAGATTCTCTCAGAGATATGTGCTTATGTGCTGGGCATACTGTGATGGCTTCAGAAGTTTGCTCATGGGTAGTGGTTGCCTTCTTTTACAACTCAAAACTCATCCTTCCTCCGAAAACTGGGTACCAGCTAAAAATGATTCTTATTATGTATTTTCTGATGAAAATGATTTTACCGAATAAAAATAGTTGGTGACCAAGCATCATTCAAAGTTTACAAATTATAATTTCGTTTACAAACAGTTTTATGTGTGAACAATTTCTCCCTTATAAGGGGATTTTGAGGAATTTCTTTGTGAGACATGTATCTTTGTATGTGGTAAAACATGCATACATAGATTTAAAGGTTAAAGCAGTAATCAGCTTAAAAATTAGCTTGTGTAGTTCTTGGAGAAAATTAAAATGAACATAAATAGTTGCACTGAATGTCCTGAGGAAAACTTCATTGGAAAATTGTAACATTATGGCTCCACTGTGTTAGCCTTCCAAGAGTTAACTCCCTTCCTCTTTATAAAAGCCATGCATGCCTTATCTCGAGTTAGTTTATTGTTAGTCACTCTAGGAATAGTATTATTAAAGTAGCTTAGTTAGAACACATTGTCTTGTCGTTCTTTATACCCAATAACATAACAAAATAATTATACGTTCACTAATATACCAATTACATGGTAATGTTTAGTCATCAAACTTTACTATGTTTTAACCCAGATATGCGGGTATTGTTATAATGTACTGTTATACTGTATTTGCTATTAGCTTGTTGGATCTGTGATATCATCATGATGGAGTGGAAATTATATTATCTTCTTTTACTGAAGGTAGGCCGCTTTATCTTACTACATATGAATTTTCCATTATTCCCAATTGACACAAACAACAGCAGACAAAAGTGACAAAAGAGTCAAGTTTTGTATTTGTATCTCAAATCCTGGATAGAAATCATTGTGAAAAAAAGAGAAATTGCTTGTCACAAGGAATCTTTTCTTTTTTCATTGTGGTTTTAGGAAAATTCATTTGAATCACAGGGTCGTAAATTAAGTAATGGGTTGATAACAAATATGTTTATTTAAAGGGAATTATCTCACAGAAAGTGCTGTGTGAGTAACAAGTGTTAAAAGAAATGATTTAAACAATCTTCATCACTAATCAATGACCATTTTCAATCCTACATTCTAAACATATTGAAAATCTGTGTTCATTGAATAATACGAGTATTATGGCCTTCAGTGCATTTAATTGAAAAACTTGGTTTATATAATAATGGAATGCTCTCGGACTTACCTTTCTGGCAAGTATTAAAGGCCTTCAGTGCAAAATTACTCGAAAAAACTTGGTTTTTATAGTAATGGATTGCTCTTGGACGCAACTTTCTGGCGTCACATTATTAGAGGGTTGACTCATCTTAATCTTGGTCCATAGTACATAAAATTTTACTCTTACCAATTTCAATTGATTGAGCAAGGCATAAATAATAGGTCAGTGTTTACAAAATAAAGTGTTTAAATAGTTTCCTTAACCTGCAACATAATTGTGCTATATATGTCACAAAGTTATTGAAGGAGATGAGTTTAAGTATATAAGTAATTTAGTTTTCAGGAACTTAATAGATCTGGGATGTCATTTTCTTCGCTGAAAACATTTCATTTTAAAAAGAAGAAACAGGTCAATCTGTGACATTGCTTTTTTAACCCATTATTAAATGATAACAACATTTGACCAGTTTATTCCAGATGACCCTAGAAATCATGGTGGAAAAAGAAGAAATTGCTCGCTAAGAGCAATTTCTCCTTTTCCCGCAATGTTTTCTGCTTTATCAGAAGATTATTTTTCAATTTCATCACATTTCAAATGTCATTAGCAAACTCTTTCAATTTGGGACAGTTGAAAATTTGACGTTTGGTGAAGGGTTAAATCATGGTTATCTTCATTTCAATCAGAATAGCAATAGTAGCCATCAGATAATGATGGCTTACCCTTTCTGTTCTAAATCGAGGGCGTCTTTTTTTAAACTTACTGAATTGTCTAGTCTACAATCATTTTCACATGTGAGAAATAGACAAACTTTGATGACGATTTTTCTTCTTTCTTTCTGTTTTGATCCTGTGCATTGTAAATTAGAACACTAAAATGGCTTTTGAATTGAACTGAATTGGTGGATGGTACCGTTTTTTTCCCTAATTGGGCGTGAAATGTCGCTGTTCTATATATGTGAAATTCGTTTACAATGGCATTATATCATAAAAATCATGCTAATCAAACACCCCCTGAGTTAGTCCATATAACTTGTCTCGAAGGCCATTGCTATTTTGACTGACGTCTTCGAAGCGAAGCACGATAAATGTGTAAATGATGAAAAAAGCTTCGTTCACAGATCATTATTGAGACTACCCCTGAGTTTAATGTGACTGCTGATGATAATGGATATAAATTATGTAGGAAAAGGAGAAATTCAGTGTATGAGTAATTTATCACTCTCCAAATATTGTCAAAATCCTTAGATGGGATTTTCTTTCGGTTCCTTTACAAAATCATTTTAAGGGTTCAATGCAAGACAATAGTAAGTGCATCAACTCTCTGGAGGCATTACTATAGTCTCAAATCAAACCCTCGATTTTTTTTTTTGTCTACCATCTCATTGGAAATAAATGGTGATAACAGATTTGTCATCTCAAATGAATAAAAAGACATATTTCTTTTGATAAAGGATGTTCAAAGTATTTTAACTGTTCAATGAAGTATGACAGAAAGGTGATGCTGTTTTTCCTTACAGAGCAATTTTTCATCTGTACAGGGTGAACCGGAAAAAATCTGCTGCTTTTTCTGTAAGCATGAAAGGAAAGACTAGATTGAACCAGTTATTGAGGGTCCATGCAATTCAGTCTATACTATGTTCTTCATGAATGTGAAATACTAATTATAGTCATGCATTGAACCATTATGGTTGATGTTTTAATTATATGATTGTCAAGAGATTTCTATTCAGAATACTGCAAAGTTACATCCAAATGATGTTCAAAAAGTGTTTTTGGTTTTTCTCTATATTATCTATAAATTTGCCTTTAACGACTTTGATGTTTTTATTATCTAAAAGTTCATTACTCCATGGTACCTTACATTGATGCATTAGATTCCTCAAAATGGGATATATCACAAGCATTTATCTACAATTGTTATCTTGATTTAAAACTACCGGTAGTATGCTTTTGGTTTAATGATTCATATTTATTAGGGTATTAGAAAAAAAAATTGTGTTGTGTATTTTACAGATGACACCATAATGTTTCTTTGAATAAAAGGATTGTTGTATGACAAGAAAAAAAAAAAAAGAGATAAAATAAAAAATAAAAATACATTGATGCATCTGATGCAGATGTCTTTAGAATCCATTATTTAAACTTTTCCCAAACAACAAATTTTCGACTGTCCCAAATTGAAAGAGTTTGCAGACAACATTTCAAAATGTGATGAAATTGAAAAACATTCTTCAGATAGAGCAAAAAACATTGAAGGAAAAGGAAAAATTGCTCATAATGAGCAATTTCTCCTTTTCCCACAATGTTTTTTAAACTCGTCTGCAAAAAGTGGTCAAATGTTGTTATTGTTTGGGAAAGGGTTAAGAGAAGCAAATGTCCATTATGATAAATTCATACTTTGCCGAAGCGTTTTCTTTCAAATATTATCAGAATGTTGTTATTTCCATGTTTTTATTCAATAGAGTAATTGCTTGTAGTTGCTTCTAACTTTGAACAGTCACAAAATTTCCTACTGAGGGATTGTTTGAATTTGTTTTGCTGCCTGAAAAAGGGTATTTATTAAAGTGCACACACTCAATTTGCAAGAATCAAGGCCAACTCAACTATTCCTTCATGAAACAAGATTTGTGGAGGACAGCGCTTAAGGGGTATAGTGTCAGCCTCCATACACAAGGGTCATTGGTTCGAACCCCTTGAGCAGCCCGTACTGCCTTGCAACCTTGCACTATTCCATATTTGGCTGGAGTACTGGATATGATCCAGGAAGCATAATCGAAAGCGATTGATCTAAGTTGTATGAGAAATTGTTTCACAATTGATGTAAAATGAATAAGTTTTGATTAATAGAAAAAAATAGAGATTTTGAAACCAGTCAAAACAGAAAGCATAAGAAGACAACACCAGACCAATAAAGCATGAACTCTTTTTTTATGATATTTAGTAAAAGCAGGTATCAAAGGTATTGCATGTTACAAGTTAATTCTCCTTTAGTCACAGCGTGTGTTTTCTGTGTCAGGCTCATCAAAATGAATCAATTTGATGTGATAGGTGAAGTAGAAGAATAAAGTTTTTGTTTAAATATATATATACGCAGCAAAAATGTGTAGCACTTAAACAGACAACATTGCGAGGGTTCAATGCAGAAATCATTTTGATAAAAGGAATAAAACTTTTTCCCAATCCTTCAGAAGCAAGATGTGCCTTAAACCATTCCCTCTTGTTTGACATTTGCCCAGGTGTGCTGTATGAAAACAGCAATAGACGACCTCCACAAATGTTTAAAGTTCACCATTTTACTTGAGGTATTCATAAGAAAAATCTTAGACGAAATGAGAAGCTATTTGAATTATTACATTTCTTCTTTCATTACTGTGATTTATTGAAACTTTTGCTGAAGTTGCTTTAACATTTTACCAAACAATAACGACTTTTGACCACTTTGATGCAGATGACTTTAGAAAACAGTGATGAGCAATTTCTCCTTTACCCACAATGTTTTCTGCCCTATCAGAAGATTATTTTCCAATTTCATCACATTTTGAAATGTCGTCTGCAAACCCTTTCAATTTGGGACTGTCGAAAATTTGTTGTTTGGGAAAGGGTTAAAACAATAACATTCATGATTATGCGGATGATTGGTTAGATATATTGTAAGGGTGCAAGAAACAATTAATCCAAAGCTTACTGGATCTATTGGTTGTTTACATCAACAAGAACAGGGGTATTCCCTCTACGAAATTAGTTTTGTCTGAAAAAAGAAACAATTACTCATCAGAGGAAAAAGGATCTTGAAGTGTAATTTTGTAATCGCTTGTTTGATTTTTAACCAAAGAAAACGCCTCTTCTTTTTTTTGAAAACATTTCTCATCGCCCTGGGAAAAATAAAAAAATTTGGAAACAAAAAATTATACACACCTTGAATAATAACAACTTTCCTGATCACCCACTCAAACAATTAATATTCTGAATAACCACTTGAGGAAAGTGTCCAACAATTATCCTTTTCCTTTATGACTCATATGAGGATCAATGCAAGACTATAAAAAGTACTTCACTGAACGACTACCCAATGCCTGATCTTTTCCTGATATAGGTGCATTTATGACTAAGCGAAGACCATTTTCCCCCAAAAATATATATATATATCACAAGGAGACATTGCACAACCTCAGCATAATCTCTTTTTGCCACAATGATACAAATGTAACTTGATCTTTTATTAAATCACTCCGACAAATATATCTTTATTTGATGTTTCTGTAATTATTTCTTTATTACATCTGCTGTAATAAGTTTGGAATAGGAAAAGGGTATGGATATTCTGAAACTAAATCACTTCCTCAAGAAATGAACGGTATATGTGTACAGTTTCGGCAATCACATTTTACCTCATTCAAAATGACCTGACTGTAAACGTAGGGGTTTTTCCCGATGAAGACTCATTTTTTCCTTTAAGTAAAAGCTGAGGAGTGACAATCAGGATGGTTTATTAGTCAAAATAATTCTACAAGAAGATTACTTTCTTTTTTCTGATGGGCAATAAATGACGGGAGATATTGGCCGATACAAAAATAACTCAATATATTCCGATGGCGTCAAATTAGTTTGACTAGATGGTTTAGTTAACACTTATTTAATTAACATTGATTGTGAGACAAGTTCTTACAACTTAAATTTATCACTCTTAATTCTGCTTCCTTGATACACAAAACCATATAGTACTTGCCCCAAATACGGATTAATGAAAGATTGCAAGATGGATCCTGCTACTCCCAGGATTCGAACTCGCAACCCTTGGCTTGCTTCTATCTGTATTACTGGCTGCCTGCACTTGGGGCAGATCTTATACAGTCCAATGGTTCACTGCAAGCCTTAAGGAAGTCCTTTACAAAGTAGAAGGAGGGACCTCGGTGAACTTTTGGTTTGAATACAAAACATATAATCATATATGGCATTGGGTGGGATAAAAAGGGGAAGTTCAGACTTTTTTAAGAGGTAGATCACCCATCTGACAAACGGATGTCCATGACTAAAGAGTTGACAATGCAGATGTCTGGTTTAAACGGCTTTTATGGGTTTTTTGACATAACATTTTTAATAAATTCTATTTTTTGGCCATCCATTAAAATCATTCAGACAATTCTTTTGGGTTCTCACAAGACAGGGTTTAACCCATTAACAAACAATAACAACATTTGATCAGTTTGTTGCAGACTACTCTGGAAAATATTGTGGGAACATGAGAAATTGTTCGTTATGAGCAATGTCTCCTTTTCCCACAATGTTTTCTACCCTATCAGAAGATTATTTTTCAATTTCATCGCATTTTGAAATGACATCTGCAATCTCTTTCAGTTTGGGACAGTCGAAAATTTGGTGTTAGGTAAAGGGTGAAAGAAACAATAAAGAAGTTAGCAATGGGTAAACATCCTTTACTGGGACCTAAAAAAATGCTTATATTTCTCTATTTACAGTCTGTGTTGTTCAACTTTGACTGTGTCACAACGACACCAAGCAAAGAGATCCACGTCAGCCTTCATGTCAGTAGCAGCCCCATGCCCAACAAGAAACCCGGATACGTCGAGGCGCGGGCTATCATAGGAAGTAAGCATGTTGTTGATTTATTGATTATAAGATTCTCCTTTGTATTGGTCTCCCTACAGACACTTGACACAATCTTAAATGATCCCAATATATAGACTATATACTTTTTAAGACTTTATTGACTTAGACCATCAAATTAGTCTCACATTCAACTAAACTACCATAGTAAACAGCTGAACCACCATAGTCAACAGCTAAACCACCAAAGTTAACAGCAACACCCCCATATTCAACAGCTACACCAACATAATTAACAGCTACACCAACATAATTAACAGCTACACCAACATAATTAACAGCTACACCAACATAATTAACAGCTACACCAACATAATTAACAGCTACACCACCACAATAAACACCATAATTAACAGCTACACCAACAAAATTAAAAGCTACAGCACCATAATTAACAGCTACACCAACATAAATAACAGCTACACCCCCATAATTAACAGCTTCACCATGTGTACAACAGCTGCACCATCTTAGATTACAGCTACACCACCATAGTTAAAAGCTACACCACCATAGATTACAGCTACAACCCCATAATTAACAGCTACACCACCATAGTTAACAGCTACACCCCCATAGTTAACAGCTACACCACCATAGTTAACATCTACACCACCATAGATAACAGCTACACCACCATAGTTAACATCTACACCACCATAGATAACAGCTACACCACCGTAGATAATGAATACACCACCATAGATAACAGCTACACCACCATAGTTCACAGCTACACCACCATAGATAACAGCTACACCACCATAGATAACATCAACACCATCTTAGATTACAGAAACACCATCTTAGATTACAGAAACACCATCATAGATAACAGCTTCACCACCGTAGATAACAACTACACCACCATAGATAACAGCAACACCATCTTAGATTACAGAAACACCATCTTAGATTAAAGAAACACTATCATAGATAACAGCTACACCACCGTAGATAACAACTACATCACCATAGATAACAGCTTCACCAATGTAGATGCAAATAGTGTTTTGTAATAAAGTCTATCTCCAAGAAATCATCTATTAGCTCATACAAACAGATCAAATCATATCCCATTTCAAATTCGTGACTAGTCCTGATTGGAAACAACAGCAGAAGATATATCATGATGAAAAAACACCCTACATTGTCCTTTACATATTTGGTAGAAATCATTGTGAAATAAGAAGAAGTTGCTCATTATCAGTTTTATCCTCCAATGGTTTCTAAAGGCTTGCAGAACAGCCCGAGGCAAATTGAGTTTAACTGTTGCTTAACCCTTTATCAAATACCAAATTTGCGACTGTCCTAGATTGAAAGAGTTTGAAGAGGACATTTCAAAATGTGATGAAATTGGAAAATAATCCTCTGATAGGGTGGAAAATACTGTTGGAAAAGGAAAAATTGCTCATTACAAGCAATTTCTCCATTTCGCACAATGTTTTCCAGAGTCGTCTGCAACAGTGTTGGTTAAATGTTGTTATTGTTTGGTTATTGGTTATGGAGTTAAAAGAATATTTTGATTGAAATCTTTTTTCAGGGCATTTTAAAACTATCAATGCATTGACTATTGGTCGGCCAAGTAAGTTTGAAAATGCTTTACAGGACTTCTAACAAGTCGCTTTCTCTTGCAACACTTTCTCTTCTTTATTTATATAACTTAAAGGCATTCGTTCATAGAGGAGAAAATTTAAAGTCCAAAATAAAATGTGATTGAAAAAACTCAATTTATTGTATTGATGTTTGATGAACAATTAAAAGTACCGGTAGCTATTGAAAGCACTATTAATTCAGGAAGCGCCAATTTATCTAAGTGTATGTCAAATTTATATGCGCTAGATCTCAAAGGCTGTGTCACGCTTTTTTATTAAAATACATGTTGATTCTCTGTATACACACTTTAAAGAATTGATAAAAGATTAAGTTTTGCTTCCAAAGACTATTCCTCAGTGCATATCATTTAACAGTAAAGATGTGTGCCATTTCAAAGAAATTAATTGTTTAACTTCCGAATTTCCTGACATCTGTGAACAAGCACCTTATAATTAACACTGGTTATAGCCTATTAGGCAGTATGGCATCATTAATTCTTCATATATAATACTCTATTTCCTTTTATCTCTATGTTTGATTATGTTGTTTACTGCAAACTAATAAGCGAGAAAAATTAAACCGACTATAGGTAATGACAATAAATGACAGTAACAAGATAGGTCATTTAATCCTATTCCTTATATGAGGTTTTGGGACAAGTAAATGATTTAACCCTTTCCCAAACGCCAAATCTTTTACTGTCCCAAATTGAAAGAGTTTGCAGGCGACATTTCAAAATGTGATGAAATTCGAAAATAATCTTCTGATAGGCCAGAAAACCCTGTGGGTAAAGGAGAAATTGCTCGAGCAATTTTTCCTTTTCCCACAAGGTTTTCGAAAGTCGTCTGCAACAAAGTGGCATGGATCTAACCTGTTTGCATAAGTATGAAGTTGGTTCCAGCACTTTAAGGGTTAAATCTTTCTTCTGTCAAGAAACTTATTTTATCTTTTGACTTGGTTGCTGTAGTAGAGTTGATATCCAAAAATAGGATACCTAAATATGATATTTTTAGATATACCTCAACTTCTGTGCTTTGAAGGGTGGGCATATTAACCTGTTAACCCACTGACTTTATGCTCATGCAAACAGGTTAGATTCAGGCCAGCCCCCAAGTAAATTGGCGACTGGCGTGTGATCTAACCTGTATGCTACTCTGGGTATCTTTTCTCAACAAAATTAAGCAGATATTTAAGAATTTGTAAAGCAGACATCAAATAAATCTATTTTTTTTAAAATTATCCAGCATTTTAAGGGTTAAAAGTTTCATTTTTTTTCATTTATACTTATTTTGACTCATTTTATTTCTCATTTGCCTTTTTGCTATTTCTTGTTTGAAATCTTTTCAAATAATTGCTTTTTTCTCACTGTCCTAATGTTTGCAGACAGTTATTGTCATCAAAATGAAGGATAGTATGCTATTAGACTAAAAAAATGATGAGAATGAAGTAAAAACTGGTGATTTACAGCAATTCCAAGCCCTCTTGCCAGTTATTTCTAAAGCCTTGTTCAGTAGAACCATTTGATCACAGGAATGCTTGGTCTTTGGTAAATCTTCATTTTTTTTTTGTTTTTCTCAATAATTGTTTATAAACTCTTCTTTAAAAATACCACACACCTACTGCAGAAGACCCTAGAAACCAGTGTTACAAAAGAATAAAGTTCTCTTAAATCAATTGTTTTGTCACAAAGTAATAGATATATTTTTTCAGGTCATTTTCGTGTTGACTATACTGTTATCTTAATACTTAACCAAACCTCAGTTAAAAGTCTTATCTGAATGACTGGTGAGCCTGATAATACTAGAAAATATCTACGAAATTTCAAGCAGCAAAACCCATGATCGAACCTTGGAACCCTTGACTATGAGTCGAGCGCTTTACTACTCGGCCACGCCCGCCTCTTAATTTAGCCTTGTGAATCACAGGAAAGCAGGAATATTTCAGAAAAATAACTTACAACATAAAACCCTTTAAAAAAAATCTTATGTTCCAAAAATGCTTTCTTGAGTAAAAGGCTTTGTATAAGTGCCTTTAAAATATCTTATATAGAATGATAGGATAAGAATGGTTTAGCTTTTAATACATTTCTTTTATTTTTGTTTTCACTATTTAAACCACTGCAGCTGTTTTCAACAGGAAGGTATAAAGAAATGCTTTTGACAAACTTGCTTTTGTCTCAATCACTTATAACTTAAAGTTCTAAGAACATATCAGAAACCTTGATTTAACATGTTGAGACAACATTTTGATATTCTCGGACTCTAATCACTCCTTTTTTTTAAGGATCTGCCCCGTCGACAATGGAAGATCTGAAGATAAACTATACAGTGACTGGTACAGACGTGGCTGTAAAGTTTGGGCCCCTTGTGCAGGACGTGACATATCACATGGTGTGCCTTTCGCCCTGCAGCTCCTACCATGACAGTTGTCTTCACAAAAGAAAAATTTCAGAGGTACAGTTCAACTAGTGTTAAGTAACCATCCTTTTTAGCAGCCAATCTGCCTTAAAAAACCACTACAGAAAGTCCCATTGTTGGGTTTATAGTGTAAAAAAATTGTGTTAAGCAGCCAACCTGTCGTAAACAGCCAATTATCTCAGTTCCATAGCCTGGCCCCTTAACACAAGTTTGACTGAAGGTGTAGTACAGCAGTGCCACATAGGAAACTTTGTAGGACCATGGTCCAGGGTACCATTTTACTAAAAAACTTAAGGAAAATATTTGCCTAAGTCATAACTGATAAACATGGATAGTATCTTCAATGAAAGTACAATATTGCAATGTGACATGTCATTGGAAGCGTCTGGGAGAGAAAAGCAATTTCTGCTTTTCCCACAATGTTTTCTGCACTATCAGATGATTGTTTTTCAATTTCATCACATTTTGAAATGTCGTGTGCCAAATCTTTGAATTTGGGACAGTCGAAAATTTGGATATTGATAAAGGGTTAAATATTACACTGTTGTTTTTGTTTATTTTTCAGTTTGGAGTTGGCAATACGGTGTTTACAAATGTGAAGCCTGATAACTATAGTATTATGGTAAGTTTCTTCTTCGATCATAAATGACGGGGTTCGAAATAAGATCTTAAATTGTCTTTCATATTAATCATTATATCTTTATTAAGTCAATGGCCAAAAATGGAGAGAAAAAAATATATGTTGATAAAAGAAGCCCAAAAGATGCAAGATATTTTGAACTTCTTCATGCTTATGCTATTAAACAATACAATTTTGTTTACTTCAGGAAGCATTGTCCTTTGTTGTTTTTCATGCTAAATGCTTGTAAGAAGCATGTTTAACAATTAAGTATTTTCATGAAATGAGCCCTTTTTAATTTAGGGATTATTTAGATAGCATCCATTGTTTTTACCAATTCTCTTGTTTTAATGCATGAAAGGTATGTTGTGTCATGTGATTTTTTCTTTTCCAGATAAAAAGAAATATAGAGAGGAAATATTATGTAACTAAATGCTTTTCAGTAGGTAAGAATAACCCATTTAATTATAAGAGATAAAGAGAGCAGAATTTGTACCCTAAGATTTTATTTCTACTGGGTATGAATTCCAAAAATTTTTACTTGTATATAGATGCTCCTTTTTAAACTCATTCACTTTTACAAATTTTGTGACTTGTTCATGGCATCTTCAGGCATTGAAATTTTTCTACAGGAAGCACCTACTTCCCAAGAATGTTCCAAATGCTATTGTCTCTTTACATTGCTTCTTAATGAAAAGAAGATAAACTTTTGCTTTAACAGTGGCATGGTGGCTTCAATGGTCAACTGGTAAGAATAGAGAACTTGGAATCACATGGCCCCCTCTGTATGTGGAGTCAAATTCCAGAGACAGCATTTGAATTTCATGAGAGGCAGTCTCCTGACTGACTAAAGGAATGCCAATGGTTCTACCCAGCTTAACCTGTCCTTATAGTCAGTTGAGTATGGGGTCTTCCACCATCAGGTAGAGTTGGGCATCACAACATAACTGAAATAATGTTGATGATATGTGAAAACCCATGCAAACAAACAAATTGCAGTGGCACCATAGTTATATGTGACTAATACAGTGTATTTTGTTTCACAGTTGAACCACCGCCCAAAGTTGGAAACAGCCCCCTCATTTTATCAATCATCATACTGGGATGCCTTTTGTTTGTTGTTATAGCAACAACAATGATGTTCTTTTTCCTCAGGAAATGTGAGTAGGGTTTATATGTGTTATTTGTTACGTAACCGCCTCACTCTCTACAGCATAGCAACACTCAATCAGGACAAGATGTAACCTCTGCGTTACTGAGCCGACTCTTTAGCTCAGTGGTTATGTCTTGGATTGTCACCCGGGAGAACCGGGATCGAATCCCCACAGGGGACATAAAATCCAAAGTGGATTTTTCTAGCTATGCTTCGTTGCGGACATTGTTCGTAAGATGGGGGCTCGTCCGGGATTGGCCATTGAGCCATTAATTCGTCCGAAATGGACTTACTAGCCGAAATAGGCTTACATGTCATCATAAATGATGACTTCTATAAGAGGGGGTGTGTTACGTAACCGCCTCACTCTCTACAGCATAGCAACACTCAATCAGGACAAGATGTAACCTCTGCGTTACTGAGCCGACTCTTTAGCTCAGTGGTTATGTCTTGGACTGTCACCCGGGAGAACCGGGATCGAATCCTCATAGGGGACATAAAATCCAAAGTGGATTTTTCTAGCTATGCTTCGTTGCGGACATTGTTCGTAAGATGGGGGCTCGTCCGGGATTGGCCATTGAGCCATTAATTCGTCCGAAATGGACTTACTAGCCGAAATAGGCTTACATGTCATCATAAATGATGACTTCTATAAGAGGGGGTGTGTTACGTAACCGCCTCACTCTCTACAGCATAGCAACACTCAATCAGGACAAGATGTAACCTCTGCGTTACTGAGCCGACTCTTTAGCTCAGTGGTTATATCTTGGATTGTCACCCGGGAGAACCGGGATCGAATCCCCACAGGGGACATAAAATCCTAAGTGGATTTTTCTAGCTATGCTTCGTTGCGGACATTGTTCGTAAGATATTATATATAGATTCTATAATTATACTAATGTGAAGTTACATGGTTCTTACTATGACTTAAGAGTAGCATTCCAGGATCCATTGCATTTAGACCAGTTAATCCTTTACTAAACAATAACGAGATTTAACCACTTTGTTGCAGACGACTCTGGAAAACATTGTGGGAAAAGGAGAAATTGCTCATCTGAATGATGAGCAATTTCTCCTTTTCCCACAATGTTTTCTGCACTGTCGGAAGATCAATCTTCAATTTCATCACATTTTGAAATGTCATCTGCAAACTCTTTCAATTTGGGACGGCTGAAAATATGGTATTTGGTAAAGGGTTAAACCCTTATGACCTTGACTTTGACATCAAGTTAGAATGCTTTTCTGGTTACTATTACTAAGCAAGAAATTGAGGGAATGCACAAATTTTCAAACATTGTTTTGTGGTCTTTTCTAAAGGGCATTTTGATATTACAATCAATTTATATGAGAACATGGAATCCCTCCATATTTCGTGCAATAGTCTCATTCTAACAACTCTATACTTTATATAACCCGTTGAATGCTGGGTAATTTTCTAAAGATGGATTTTTGTGTTGCTAGCTTTCCAAAACTTAAAATATCTGCTTGATTTCGATGGGGAAAGATTCACAGAGTAGCAAATAGGTTGGATCACAGGCCAGTCGCCAATTTACTTTCTGGCTGGCCCGGATCTAACCTGTTTGCATAATGTACATGAACTCGGTTCCAGCACTATAAGGGCTATAGTATGACAACACTTTGCCAGATGTTGAAGTATCTATTAACATATACATTTATTGTTACATTTAGCTTAATTGACTGAAATCACATACCAGTCTCTGGAGAGGTTAATATCCTTGTAATACCATTACGATTTTCATGAGAGGTAGTCTCCCGGCTGACTTACGGAATGCCGATAGTTCTGCCCGGCTTGACCAGCCCTCATGGGCAGTTGAGTATTGTGTCTTCCTTCATGATTATGAGTCGACATGGTAACATTACTTCATGATTGAGAGTTGTGCAAATTATTTTATCTTTGAGCAAGTACCTTTATGATATTGATGGTATAGTGCTAGGCATGGAAGACTTGATATGCTGCTTTTTGTTAAGATCAATTGTATATATGTGAAATGACACTATTTTCGTTGTTATACAGTTAATTGTATTTTTAAGAACAGTGAGCTAATAATTATGCTTAAGTTCTACTTAAATATGTTCTGTTCTGCTCTGTTCTGTTCTATAAACTCCAAATAAACCTGTGATATTGCAGTATAGTATGGTATATAACCTTTTTTTTCTTAGTAGACCGCCGATTCATGCCGGGGTGCATTGAGACATGCAAGAGGAGGAATGGTCAGTACGAACAAACACCGCCGAATATTCCAAACAATACAACGGATTCACCTGAAGGTAATTGTGCATTTACTGAATACCAGACGAAAAATTGACGTTTGATTTTCGAAATTTATCCCAGAATGGTGACTATTCGAGAGTTAAATGCAAGACTATAGTAAGTGCTTCACATATGAGCAACACTTACTTTAGTATTGCACTGAACCCTTGATTTAAAGTTAGTCTGTCTTTAACTTTTATTTTCAGCTATTCCACACCACATTTTCCAACCAATACTGGTTGATTTTCTTTTCTTACCAGTTTCCCTTTTCACATAGCCTCAATTGTTAAGTGATGATACGGAATGCTTATTCCACAACGGCTCTGGTATTGTGAAACTTTAAGAGATGGAGTCCTGTAGAAAAAGTTTTTAAAATTGGACCAATAAATTAAATAAAATAATGAATTACACCATAACCAACCACTTGTTTTTAGGCATTTATTGTAAAAGATGTCATTTCTGCTCCAGCATTTATTTCTAGAACACCAAGTATGAAAGAGGTATTGCTAGTTAAATAAATCAGAAAAAAGAAAAGCAGATGTTTTCGGTGGCGTGACTAGATAAAGTTAAAAATAATTTTTTTGATAATGCTTTTTTTAGTTTCTGAATGAATGAATAGATAAAGTAAGTGTCACCTTATATCAGAATTCATTGACGTAAGCAAATCATAAAGCCCAAACATTTTTACCAAGGGCATACATTTAATGCTTAAACATGATATTATGGATGATGCTTCTAAATAGTTAAATTAATGGGTTGTGGTTTTCACACCCTGCATCAGCTGCTGCATATGCAGGGCGTTTGAATACAATATCCAGTTACATAATACCCTTACCCTTATGAATACAAACACAAAATTCATTGGACCTTAGAATGCTGGGTAATTTTTAAAAAATAGATTTTTGTGTCATCTGCTTTCCAAATCCTTAAATATCTGCTTCATTTTGATGAGGAAAGATACTCAGAGTAGCAAACAGGTTAGATCACAGGCCATCCGCCAATTTACTTGGCTGATGGCCTGGATCCAACTTGTTTGCATTAGCATGAAGCCAGTTCCAGCACTATAATGGTTAAAGGGGCTTAAATACAGTAGAGAGAACATTTGCATGTCAAAATAAATTGTTATCAAAATGATACAGTTTTGTATTGTTGCTTGACATACAATTAAAAGTAGCTATTGAAAGCATAATTAATTGAAGAAGCGTTGATCTATCTAAGTATATACAGTTTATATGCGGTAATTCTCAAAAGATTATTATTAATAATGTCAAATTCGCGATTAAGATACATGTTAATTCATTGTATACACACTTTAAAGAAATAAAATGTTTGCTACGCTGAGTATCTTTCCTCATCAAAATTAAGCAGATATTTAAGATTTGGAAAGAAGATGATACAAAAGTCTTTTTTTAGAAAATTTCCCCGCATTCTAAGGGTAAACCATTTATGAGGCATTAAACTGTTCATTATCTGATACATGTCCATTTTTTCGTTATTAGAAATACCTCCCTTTGATATAATTATGCCTGAAAAGGTGAATTGCAGAACTATTAAAACTGTATCAACTTACTCTGCTTTTGACTTTAACCAATATGTACTGGTTACCCTTGTGGTGTGAATGAATAGACAACCCACATACTGTAACATGATCTACTTCACCTGCTGTCATCATCGATTAACCCTTTACCAAACACTAATGACATTTAACCACTTTTATGCGGACAGCTGTGGAAGATATGGGAAAAGGAGATATTACTCTTCATGAGCAATTTCTCCTTTTCCCACAATGTTTTCTACCATATCAGAAGGTTATCTTCAAATTTCATTCCATTTTGAAATGTCGTCTGCAATCTCTTCATTTTGGGAACAGTCGAAAATTTGGTGTTTGGTAAAGGTTTAAGGAAGTTAACAGGGAGTTCTACCTTTATATGTTACAGACTGTAACAGTCACCTGCACTATTATGACGCAAGTCTAATTATTGCATTCAATAATTCTATTTTGGCAGGTTGGAGCCACACACAAACCTCTGGTTTCATGAGCGTGTCCTTTGGCAAGTTACTTCAGAGCCCTAGCCTTGTACTGGTTGATCCAGGGAAACGATTGCATAACAGAAAAAAATGTTGATATGGTGTTAAACACCATACAAAAAAATATAGAGAAAATATGAATAATTTAATAATTTCCAGTGATTTGGATTGCGATGAATAATTTCAAGAAAGCGGCCGTAGGGATGATAGCTTTTCCAGGGCATTTTGTCTCAACTTTCAAATGATACTTGTGCTAAAAAATCTGTGCCTGTGATCTAACCTGTTTGCTACTCTGAGTAACTTTTCACTACAAAGTAAAGCAGATAGATAAGAAAGTGGACAAGACAAAAATCTATTTTTTTTTTTAAAATATCCAGCATTCTAAGGGTTAATGGAAAATATGTATTTTTATTTGCAGACGTCTCCCAAGAGTTATGGTTCTTATTTTCCACGGAACACAAGAGCTTCACAACCATAGCCAAAACCCTCGCAAACATCGTCAACAAACAGACGCGATCCAGGGTAGACATTCATGCCACCATTTGTAAAAATGACTGCGACATTCTCACAAAATCAAGGAAGCTTTCTAACCAGATAGTTGTTCTCATTCTATCAGAAGATACAAAACGCCTGCTCCAAAACATACAGAATAACATGACACCACCAAACGAGACTTTATCTGTACAAGAACAGTTCTTGAGTACGGTTTTTACCACTATACTCTCAGAGAAAAGGCAGGGCACATGTCTGATCAGCATCTGCTCCTTGACATTCATATCTGAAGCATTTGAAACATATCATCTTCTGAACACGGACAAAGGAAACTTATCGATCAATATAAATGAACTGAAAAACTTTCTTAACACATTAAATCCCATTGACACCTGTTTAAACGATGACCTGGCAGACAATGAAGACGTGAAGGATTTTCTACAGGCCGTAACTGCCTTCACAGACGAGAGACTTTCGTCAAATCTCAGCGACCATGGTTACGGAAGTGGTTCCTACGATAACCATCATCTAAGCGAACAACGGTCCACATTGACATCCTATCCTCAGGAGCTTACCTGTCACTTACCGAGTCTACATCCCAAAAACGAGAGAGAAGAAGACACAAAACAGTGGGTGAAGTCGCAGACAACCAATATGACATGTCTTGCCCCACTGCAAACAGTCATGCATCAGGACACAGTCTCATATGTCCCAAGAATCTACCAGCCCAAACACTGCCATCGCGAAGATCTTCTAAAGAAACAGCATTGTATGTTTTATCCACCCGCAGAATATGAAAAGTATGACCTCATCCAGAAGCGTTGTGTGCCTCAGACCCGAAACAATCGTCAATCGGACATTGATTGGGAGGGACCGGATTCAGACAGTGAGAGTGTTACCATGTCAACCATATTACAACAAGGCGTTGAGCTGAATAGAAGCTATATGAGAGATGTGAATGATTGTTAACTATATACAAGCTGTATTTTTGTCTGGCCTAACACAATCACCAATGCAGACCTTCATTGCATCTAACAGAAACAACTCCTCTATCCATAGAGATCAAAGGTAGAAGATGGGCACTGGATTGGCCATGTACATAGAATGGAAGAATCGGCTATTCCAAGAGTTACACTAAGATGGACGCCCATTGGTCAAGGACCAAGAAGCAAAGCCAAAGTAAGCTCACATAGGTCAGTTAAGAAGGGGCTGAAGAAGGAAAACTGGAGCTGGGGCCAAGAGCAGAAGTGGGTGAAGGACAGACTACATTAGCAATCTCTGGTTAAAGCCTTAGGCGTAAATCATTGCCATGAAGACAAGATCAGGTTTCATTAAGAGCAGGGGTTCAGGGATTTGCCCTGGCTACTTTGCTCAGTTTAATGATAAATCTACTCATATGAGGTCCCCTCATAACCCCCCTTTACTTTTGCAAATCACAGTCCTTCTACAAATATTAATGAAACCCCTACTGGATACATGTAGTAAGATTGATAGAGCTCACTTGATGGATGTTGGCTTAACCCTTTACCAAACGCCAAATTTGACTGTCCCAAATTGAAAGAGTTTGCAGAAGACATTTCAAAATGTGATGGAATTGGAAAATAATCCTCTGAAAGGGTAGAAAACATTGTAGGAAAAGGAGAAATTGCTCGTGACGAGCAATTTCTTCCTTTCCCATAATGTTTTCCAGAGTCATCTGCAACAAAGGGGTCGAATGTCGTTATTGCTTGGTAGTAAGTTAATCATAAGTTCACTTTATAATGTGCACTTTACTAATATAGATCTGGGCTCTGGGAGTAAAAATCATTAATAATTTTATATGTACGATCATTGGCACTAAACCAAAGACTATTTTCAATTTCTTTAATCCTTATTTGCTGAAATCCCGGGTTTTCGTTACGTAGTGTGAATTTAGCCTTCAAGCCTGACAGCATTTCTATGGGAAAGCCGGTTAATGAATTGTCACAGGAGGTCTTTCTTTTTGCACCTTGCTATCGTCACATTGCAGAAATGCTTACACATTTCCAAGGACCCATATGACAATGGTATCTGAAAATACCAGCTCTTTTTCTATGTTTAAGATGGTTATTTACGAAATAAACCTGTTTCAATACCTGCGATATGAATGTTTTATATCTCCTATAAACAGCTATAAATTGTGTTGGAAAGCTGTCAATAATCTAGTCTAACGTCACCAATACTTTAGAAATCTATGTTGTCATTTTATCGGTAGAAGACAATTTATTTTAAAAAGTTAAAATCCCAATCTATAAGATAGTTCTTTTAAAGAGTGTTCATTGGATGTAAACTGGAACGGGCTAATGTCTTGTAAAAACCTAGCCTCCAGACTAGTAAAAGCCTTGTGGCCCAGATAATCCTTTTGCATTCTAATTTATAATATAAAGATTCTTCATATAAGTGCTTTGTATGTGTTGTATTTATGAATGTTTTGTCTAGTTAAATGTTATACAGAAATCATGTGGAATTTTTTTTGCAATAAAATATCATTCACTGTAGTAAAGGATGTGAAATTTACCTGTATGAACAAATGTCTACTGAATAGGAACATGTAAACTGTAGGAGATATGCATGCTGGATATGTAAGGAAAAATAAATGGGCTGAACAAAGCACATTACGAGGGTTAAGTTCAATACTATACTAAGTGCTGCACATATGTGGAGCACTTACTATAGCATTGCGTTGAACCCATGCTTAGAAAGTTATGTCAGTCTAGTTGAGTAATCACTGCATATGGCAGATATCAAGAAATGTGAATAATATCTATTTATTCCCTGAATTTTGTTGTTGTTGTGAATAGTTTGTAAATATCTTTCCTGTAAAGTAAAAGTGCCTTTGTATGAAAATGGAGAATCACAAAGAAGGTCAATGCCTCATATGAAGGTCAAATGTTTAATGATTGGCTCACATGATTGTAAAGTGTCATCAGTTTGTGCTGAATTTCCCAGTAAATATGATAGTTTGTCTGGAGTAGGTGTGTTAACCCTTTCAACGCCATAGTCGACTTTTGGCGACAGCTTGGTTGAACGCTGTAGGCGACTTTAGTCAACATATATATGTCGACTAAAGTCGTCTACGGCAGGCAAGCAAGCTGTCGATAAAAGTTAAATACAGCCATAAATTAAAAGCAACTTTAAATTTTTTTTAAAGAAATAATAAACTTTTTTAGTGTACATACTACTTTTTTCTTAGAAGGTTCAAAATATGTTTTGCACCAAGATGAATGTACTGCTACTCATTTGGTGGCAAAAGGGTTGTACAGCAACCAAAGTGATTTTCTTTTCAAGTGTAAAAGGCCTTCATGATAGATGTGTGTAAAGATATAGACAAAAGAAAAAGAGTGTTACAAATGATCATTAATTTTTCTTTTTATCTATCATTATTTTTCTTTCTTAATTCTATGTGCAAACTCATGATTACATTTTTTATATAATATATGAAAGGTTCAATGCAAAACTTCAACATTTCCCTTACAAGTGTGAAGCTCTCAAGTATGGCACTGAAACCTTGGTAAGTGTTGTTCATTGTTTAAGTCATAGGCTACCATCTGATCTCAAAGACTCATTATTTTGTCTGTGTCTCATGGGGTCATAATTAAAATTTAAATATTTTCATGATACCCAAATTCACATCAACCTAAATCTATCTAGAGGCATACTGCTCAAGGTGGCCATTATATATATCTCAGTGTTTTAAGGTATTCCAGTCCTGATGGACAACTTGTATTTGATTTGGTCAAAGAATGAATTGAAGTGTAAACCATGAAATTATTTATTATCTCAAAGGCATTCACTAAGTCACTTGTCTGATTTTGAATTGATATTTACAAAATGAATATCAATGAATTCTGTTATTAAATCTATAGTAGTTACTTTTTGCCACGACAACTCATCCCAGTATTACGAAGGAAGTGCTTAGCTTCAAATTAATAATTGCTGCCTGACGTAACTAATTACACAGGTACCAGGCACAATCTTCTAGGATGTCCGAAAATATGTGCTATATACTATATAAGAGACTTATAAAGTATGCAATACATATTTTCGGACATTATATAAGATTGTGTATGGTACCTGTGTCTTTTTTACTTCAACAGTCACTCAACTACATTAGTAGGTAATACATCAACCTTGCTACAGCAACAATGTTAGTCAATGAATTGATCACATCTGTTTGATTTGCTCAATATAGACCTTTTATGATACAGTCGGTTAAAGAGTGGCTGGTTCAAACAAGACTGACTGTATGTCCATGTTCCAGAGGAAACCGACAGTCAAGCTACTGCCACTTGTTACCATACATGTATCATATATATATATTGCCTTGCTAGATTTCATTTCACTGGCTTTTTCATTGTTATATTGTCTATTTTTTTATAATGTTGTTTTAGTTAGCCACATGTCTCAGTTCCATTAAGGTAAATTGTGTCTTTTTCAACATTACTATGATGTTATTTATCAAAACTGAACAGATTTGTCTCATCATTAGCTGTTATTTCAAAAAAACTTTAATTGTGTAAAAAGCTCGGAGCTTTTTAAACTCACTCTCGATCACTGCTTCCTGGATTCTAAACCAGGACACGTGCCGATTTCTGGGTTAGTCCCAGCAATTTTCACTGTACCTAACCGGGATTGAACCCTGGACATTGGTACATGAGGCCGACACTCTACCTCTTCACCACAGTCACCCACAGATCAAGGGTTTGATGCAAGACTATAGCGAGTGCTTCATAAACATAAGCACTTGCCATAGTATTGTGCTGAACCCTTGATTATGGTCACTTAACCCTTTCCCAAACAATAACAACATTTGACCACTTTGTTGCAAATGGCTTTAGAAAACTTTGTGGGAAAAGGAGAAATTGCTCCTAAAGAGCAATTTTTCATTTTCCCACAATCTTTTTTTCCCAATAAGAAGATTATTTTCCAATTTCATCTCATTTTGAAATGTCTGCAACCTCTTTCAATTTTGGACAGTCGAAAATTTGTTGTTTGGGAAGGGTTAAAACAAGATTGACTGTATAAAGAAGTTTTTTTCCCGAGAAGTGCTTTGTTTTAAATATGTGAACATAATGTATTGTACTTTGTGCCTTATAGGTCTACATATATTTAGACGTTTTAGACAATACAGTGTAGTTCTTCATACATAACATGTATTTCATAGAGAATTTATTCGAAATAAATTGCAATGAATAATTGAAGAAACCTGTGGGGCAATAGGATACCAACTGTTTTTGACATGCACAACCGTCGACTTCTTTGCAGAGATGCAACGCCCTTAGAAAGCATAGGTTATCATATACCACAAGAATCGGAAAGTTGACAGTCAACTCATGTTCGTTAAACAATGTAATTATCATTTGAATAGAAAGTTGGAAAAAAAAATACCTTTGGGGGGCCACCTTGTTCTGACATAAGGTTGTAAACATTGGTCAATGATTGGCCCAATAGGGAGGAAATTTCGTCAATGGAAAACTTCTTCACTTTTCACAATTGTTTCAAACCATTGTCACTATAAAATATGATGTTACATACTCAATTTTTGTGACCTACTTTTATCAGCCAGTTACAAAAATCTCTAATGGAATAATGATAGTGCTTCAATGCTTGTAGACTGGCCACTATTTGTGTAGTGTACCAATGTATATGATATGTTGTAAATGTGATTTATAAGTGAATCAAGTGTGTATTAAAATGTTCTTTAACTGTTTAGTTTAAACTTATTCATTCAACATCTATTGTGGCGGAAGCCTAAAGCTTTTTGAATTCACACTTGATGACATACTACTTTCTGGATACTTTATCAGTACTCTTGCCGATTTGTGGGCTATTCCGAGCAATTTTCACCTTGCCCAATGGGGAGAGAACCCAAGACCCTGGGTACAAGAGACCAACACTCTACCACCGTCACCATAATTTAAACCCTTACAGTGCTGGAATTGACTCTATGCTTATGCAAACAGGTAAGATCCAGGCCAGCCACCAAGTAACATGGTGGCTGACCTGAGATCTAATCTTTTTGCTACTCGGAGTATCTTTCCTTCACAAAATTAAGCAGATATAAAAGGTTTGGAAAGCAGATGACAAAAAAATATATTTAGGAAATTACCAAGCATTCTAGGGGTTAAGAGTTTTGTTCCCTTTGTTCTAGGTAACAGCTTGCCAAGGCCTGAAAACCGGTTCCAGTTTTTCTGTGAGCATATCTTAAGCCAGATTCAAGAGACCGGCAGGGCACCAATTTAACCCTAGTTGGCATTCATTTAAGTGTAACATTTATGTATTTTTTTATTGAAAAAGATGCCCTCACTTTTGGGTTGTAGTAAAATATATATCTTCACATAAAATAGTAAACCCCCAAATCTCAGACTGACAATGATGTATTAAACATTAACTGTTGATAAGGCAGATTGTCAGCCTATTCGAAACTCTTCACTACCAGACCTTGTTTCTCTCTCGTATACCAAGAGAAATTGTGGGGAAAAAGACGAAATATACTCCTGCAAGCCTGTAACAGATGCTCAAATGATGTCACTGATTCATAAAAATCGACACCAAATTTCGCATTACCCTATATACCAACATCCTATACTCAAACATGTATCTGGTGCTTTTATACATACAACCATATTACGCCGTTTACTAATGGCGGATGTGGTATATAAGGTGCTTAAAGTCTGCTATAGGTATTAAATCTTACATAGACATGAGGGAAGAATTGCTTGTCACTAGAAATTGCATTCTTTTGTCACTATGATTTCTCGGGTATTGCTATGAGGTGGGTTCTTGGTGGCCAAGTGGTTAAGGGGAAGACTAAGAACTTGGGGGTCCCAGGTTCAAGCCCCACAACACCTCTGGTTTCGTGTGAGTGATCTTTGATAAGTCACTTCAGAACCCTCTCGTAGTACTTGTGGATCCAGAAAAGCCATTACATGACTGAAAAATTGTTGATACAGTTTGATGTAGGTGTGTCAAAGTACATTGATATAGATATATGTAACTAGTGAATACATTGAGGCTAGAAATAGCAAAGGTATACATGGCAATAATGAAACAAAAACAATCCAGATGAAACCTTACATTTCTTATCACTTCTTTATTAAAATTTAGAAATAGCTCATTGCAAGCGATTGTTCTTATTTGGCACTAGTTTAATATCAATACCTTAAACTATGAACAACATTTTACTTTGAACTGTTAAAAAATAAAGGAGATAAGAGATAAAAGATAAATTGATAAATTTCTAGTATCTTAAATAATCCAACAAGTCTTGAAAATACTTTTGAATTAAGGTTTCTTCAAATAAACGTTTAAAAATACATCTTTATTTGTACTCATTGCATTAAAATTCATAAATACTTTAGACACCATTGTGACAAAAGGATAATTTGCTCACTATGAGCATATATTCTTTTGACATAATGGTTCTACCTAAAAGCAATAGAAGTTTTTTTATATTATTTTTTTTGTCATCTGCTTATGCTTTCAATCAAGACCTGTCACAAACTTCACATATTGGGGAATTTGCCTTATCATTTTTTGAGACGATATTTCAAGCCTGACTTTTCTTAATGGCATTTACCATGAACTAGCTTGCTTTCATAATAACTGACACATTTTAAAATTTCATAATTGCGTTAACAATTTAATTACTACTTCTTCTTCTTGCCTTTTCCTGTTTTATTAACCAAGTCTACTCGGGTTTGATTTTTAGCCAAATTCCAACCGGCATCTATTATGCATAACAAAGGTACAACAATCCACCAAGCATTGAGAAAAACAAAATAAAACCAGAAATGAAGGGGATGCCCAAATTCACTGTGTTTAAAGCCCTCTCTGATTTCCGTAAAGTAATACAGGGAATCTCCATAAAGCTGGAAGGATGATACTAGAATCTGGAAGACATAGCGGTACTGCGACATTTGGTGGAATGCATATGCCATGGCTGTCAGAAAGCACAGTGGTCCGTCTATAAAAGCTGTGATGGATTCTATACCTACAACGCAACTCTCCCCACTGAAATGAAAAATATAACCATGTAAGTAATTAACCCTTAGAATGATGGGTAATTTTTCAAAAATGAATTTTTTTGTCGCCTTCTTTCCAAAACCTAAAATATCTGCTTAATTTTGGTGAGAAAAGTTACTCAGAGATTGAGAAGCAAACAGGTTAGATCGTGGGCTAGCTGCCAATTTACTAGGCGGCTAGCCTGGATCTTACCTTTTTGCATTAGCATGAAGTCAGTTTCAGCACTATAAGGGTTTAAGATTGTAAAACAATTCACTTCATACATTTTGTGCATGCCTTTTTGTCAGTTTATAAAAACAACACCAGTTTATTTTATTTTTTTTATATAAAGTCTACATCCCTTGAATAAATGAATGAAGTGACTTATAAAAGCTATTGATGCAGGCTCAAGTTAGGAATATTTGCAATATCATCTTGATTGTTGCTTAAATACAAGTTCAGAAAAAATAGGAAACACATGCTTACGTAACATATCTGCTGTCCCCTTTCCCATATTCTTTCCCTGTAAAAAACAAACAAATTTAATTATTGTCCACTGTACTTAAATATTTCATAATTTACAGGTCTATATAAGGGTGTATTATGTGTCACCAAAAAAAGAGACTAGATGTTTTTTGTCTTAACCTGTCCCATTACCAAACAATAACGACATTTGACCAGTTTGTTGCAGAAATGTGTTATCTATGTGATATTGTCTCGCAATAGAGCTCTGGGACATCAATCAGTATTCAACAAAATTATTTCATAAGGCAAATCCTCATTTGCTGGTACCACTAAGAATCGTCAATTGTTGTACCAAGCCTATTCTTAGTTCCCACAATATAGAGGTACATGTAGTCTCAATAATAATCATCAACAAGTATTTTTCAACATTTGGACATTAATCTTGCTTTGCTACAGGCAAATTATAGCATTAGCCCAGAAATCGAGTTCAGAAATGTACTAAGGTACATGAAGCATTAAAGAAGTAAGCAAGGGTAATAAGTAGTCTAAATAAATCGATGGTACGATTGCTTTTTATTTTCTGATGGGGCAATCTAACCGGAGAAATTGCCCGATACAAAAATTTCTCAACTTTTTCAGATTGTGTCAAATGAGTTATACTAGGGCAATAAGAATCTTCTCTGGGCTTCTTGCAGGGGTTCAACTTCAAGGCTCTCTTGTCATGAATAAATGAACCGATTGTGAAGATACAGATCTCTAAACTTACACATTTGCCCAAGGTATGTGTCATGTCCAGCCAGTGCAGACTGGTGAACGCTAAAATAACCCTCCAGGATAACATGTATACAGCCACAGACGACAAACCAGCAGATCTTCAGTCTTGTACCGATCGATTTCCTCCTGGTTAGAACCAATAAACCGACAAGAAGAACGCCCACCAAACCGAAGAACACGCCTAATATCTCCGACAACGGTAACGTGTTGGGCTTGTAGTTCGGGAGTTCCAGGTCCCTGGGAAAGTAAGGGTGTTTTATCTGCACCATGATTGTCCTGACGAGCTGAACAATGTGTGAAATATGTCAGTTAAACAGCGACGCTGTTTTCCTCACAATGTAAACAAACTGGTGCTAGTAACGGTTGCAAACCTGTATCCGAAATATTGCGAATTGACTGCACGCGGAATAGTTCTAAGTGCAAGAATTGAGCGAAAAGGAATAAAACTCTTTAAAACCAAAGCACTGAAAGTGCTTAAAATTATTTGAACAGTTCGAGTGAATTTATTTTTAAAAGTTGTAACTGTGGGGCAAATTATTCTAATTTTGAAAAACGATGAAACATTTTGATTAAAAATCAATCTTTAATAATCATACAGAGGACTGTCAAAAAACTATTTACCCGTTTCAACTGCGTGCTGACATGCGTTCGGCTAACAAATCAGCGCTAATACATTAGCAGGAAAATGGGATATGAAGTCACGCATGACTTGATACACATGTATCTTCAAAATGACTATCTTAAATATATTCCAATTTCAATAATTTAATCCTTAGAAGGCTTGATAATTTTCTTAAAATAGTTTTTGCGTCGTCTGCTTTCAAAAACTTTAAATATTGCTGAGGAAAGATAGTCATAGTACCAAACATGTTAGATCACAGGCCAGTCGACAATTTACTTGGCAGCTGGCCTGGATCTAACTTGTTTGCATAAGCATGGTGTCGGTTTCAGCACTATAAGGGTTAAGTTTAAAGGGTTTCTATCAATAAAATGAAATCACAAATGTATTAAATTGCACAAAACTATATTATGGATATACTTCTTGTCTTCCTTCAAAACCGTGTAACATTTGTAGGTGTTGCACATTTGTATTGCAGATTTATAAAACCATTTAAACGATTAATCATGCTTACAAAGTCCTTGTATTTCCGTGGTGCGAAATAAATTAAATGGGGAAAGGGTGTCTTTGGCCCAGATTATGAAAATGGGTCGAAGCTCTGACGACTTGTCTCTAACAAGGTGTGTCCGAGAGCACCACAATACATTAAAGGCACATCAAAGGAGAGGAGTACACATAAATTACTGAAAAATTATATGGAGTTATTTTTTTATGTTCATAAAAGTAATGAAAATTAGTTTGGAAATGCATTGAGTCCCTATTAAATAGACTCATTTTATATGATTTATTTTGTGCATGAAATGTAGTTGTCTCCAATTCGATCATGTTTATCAACGACCTGTTTGTTTACATATTCAAAATAACGAATTCTGCTTGGTCGGTTCAAAAATGTGTGTATCAACCGTCAAGGTCAGAGGTCACTGAACAATCAGTAAATCTGAATTATAAAACTTGCTAATCTGGATTATTTCTTAATAACTTTCACATCTAAGTTGTGCTGATGGTGTTTTCTGGTGATAACTATTTGAATCTGTCCAAAAGTTTTAGAAAATAATATAGTTTGATATAGCAATAATCTCCTTTTATGGGCCTTTAACAAACCAAGTTTTGCAACAAACGCGTTGAAAGCCCTAATACTCCTTCACAGTAATTAAATGAAAAAAGAGGTACATAAATATTGAAAATGGTAATTTATTTAGCGTGGAGGATTGTTTCAGAATCTGGTTCTATAATCTTTTGACGAGTTTGATGTTGTTTTAAATACATATATGGACACAAGTCACATTCAACACTAGGGGCGTGATTAAGATAATTAATACAATACGATACATCTCTACAATTAATGATAATCGCGGAATCTATATCTGAAGCCTATAAATGACTTGTCAATGTTATTATTTCAACGTGAACTTTTCAAACCAAGCACCTTTTCGCGTCAAATATATATGACCGACGGCATAAAAACATATAATAAACACAATGGTTTCTTTTGTGTTTGCTTTCCAAATTCAGACGAGAATATTCCAAAGTGCGATTACGGGTGACAGGATAGATAAACAGATCACTGTGTTCGTAAAGATTGAAAACAAAAGGCGACGCGTCAACTAAGATACATGCACCGGTGTAGTGTTACATTATAACATTACGGGTGCCAAACACGTCATTCGAAAAGCCATTTACAAAAGACCAAATTTTCGACTGTCACAAATTGAAAGAATTTGCAGACGACATTTAAAATGTGATGAAATTGAAAACCATTTTCCTGGTAGGGCAGAAAACAATGTGGGGAAAGGAGAAATTGCTCGTTTTCCAGAGTCGCCGGCAACAAACTGGTCAAATGCCGTTATTGTTTGGTAATGGGTTAACCCATTTACCAACATAGAAATTGTGATTGGTCCAAATTGAAAGCAACAGCAGACGACTTACGATTGCTCAAAATAATCCAATTGATTTAATGATTTTGGGTAAAAAAAATGGCAAAAGATTAGACTACGCATTAGGGCCTATTCATAAATCTGGCATAATGGTCTTAAAGTGTTCCTCAACATATGTGTCAAAGTGGGATATTCAAAGGACAAAAAAAACGTCTGGATCTCAGACGAGGTATATTCCATTTTTCACTCTTGTCATTTCTAAGCATAAATGTATATCACTAAAATGGGAAATAGAAAAGACTGTCATTTTTCTTTAACTCACTGGTGTCTTCAAAACGAATACATAATGTTGTATAAAGGTTATATCTGTGATTTTGTCCCTGAATATTACAGATGTCCAGTCACTGATGAAGTTTGCAGAGGTGTCCAAATGCATTCAAAGCTCACCACAAAGTCGCGTTGCTTTATAAAGTTGTCTTCATCAGATGGTATCAAAGCGAGGTCGCGTTGCTTTATAAAGTTGTCTTCATCAGATGGTATCAAAGCGAGGTCGCGTTGCTTTATAAAGTTGTCTTCATCAGATGGTATCAAAGCGAGGTCGCGTTGCTTTATAAAGTTGTTTTCATCAGATGGTATCAAAGCGAGGTCGCGTTGCTTTATAAAGTTGTCTTCATCAGATGGTATCAAAGCGAGGTTACGTTGCTTTATAAAGTTGTTTTCATCAGCTGGTATCAAAGCGAGGTCGCGTTGCTTTATAAAGTTGTCTTCACCAGATGGTATCAAAGCGAGGTCGAGTTTCTTTATAAAGTTGTCTTCACCAGATGGTATCAAAGCGAGGTCGCGTTGCTTTATAAAGTTGTTTTCATCAGATGGTATCAAAGCGAGGTCGCGTTGCTTTATAAAGTTGTCTTCACCAGATGGTATCAAAGCGAGGTCGAGTTGCTTTATAAAGTTGTCTTCACCTCGTATCAAAGCGAGGTGGTGTTAGTATAAGGCACCATTGGTATTCGTTACCTAGAGGAGAGGTGCCAATTTTCAATGAGTCCTCTGACCTAATTCAATAGCTTGCTTACCTAATTAACAAAGTATTCCTCATGACACATGAAGAAGTTAAGAGAAAAAGTTGGCACGACAGAAGAAATAATGCACTAACTCAGCACGAATATTGTTTCTTTGTTTCATTGTTTCTTTTAAAAGAACAAAACGTCTTATTCGATACTAAAATAAGTGGACTGGCGTCTATTGATGCCTATGATGTATTAGAAAAGTAATTAAATGTGTAAAGGGTTAAATAACAACTTACAACGTTGTACTGAAAATATCAAAACCATTATTGGAATTCGTGACGAATCATTGTTGGTCATAAACAAGTGCTGACACCCAAGTCAGTGAGAGTTGTTGACATATCAAAAACTGTTTCACTTTTTTTGGCTAACAGATAATTGCGTCAAAAATGTTTACTTTAATGTTCTTAATTCATATATTAATTGTATAGTTCTCAAATTCCTAGTAAAGGATATGGCGTTAAGTGTGTTATTGTAAAAGGGATTTATATTTTAAAGGTAAGGTTTGTCATTTGATTGGATTTCAGATCGTCTTATGCGACTTTTACAAACTTTAACGGTTTTATTACAGAGAAACAAAACAATTTTATATATAGATATCGACTCAAATTAAACTAATATGGTATAAAACTATCCTGACAAAAGGAGGAGATTTGATATGTTGTTTAAATCTTCCAGCTATTCATCAATAGGTGACTATATCTAACCATTTATCATATTTTCACCATATGTTGTTGTTGCTTTCTTGCTTGGTAAGTCTTAAACAATATAAATGCAGCGAATATATAGTTAACCAATGGTAATTGGTATAAACAGTTTTGTTTTGTTTCGCTTGTACTTCTTAAACTTAGAAGAAAAAAAGATCAATGTCTGCAGTTGCATTCAAAGAGCATGTACCAATCATTCTCTGGTCTCTTCCTTTGTCTTATCAGGCTTCTTCAGAGTGCCCCCTAAGAATAGATAAATAGATATATTAATTAATGAATAAAAATGCAATTATTCAATTAAAAAAAAGTTTGTGGAGTCCGTAAAATGGAAGTTCACATACATTCAGATTAACTATATGTACAGGTATATATATTACAATCAAGCGCTGTTAGAGCCTGATACAATGAGCGGTGACGACTCGGTCAGACGTGACAAACTGGAGTCAAAGCGGGCAACCATCCACACCACATGGAAAGTGGGAACCGGCGCCAAATCCAGTACCAATCCTGCTGGTACCACCGAGAGGAACCAGCTCAGTCCACAAGACGAGGTGGGAAAAAAAATCACAAAGAACTGGCGATTCCTGAAGAACAACATAACCATGGCGAATATCATGGACCCGCTGATAGAGCGTGGGGTTTATACTCCAGACCAGTGGATGGCGCTGAAGCAAAAACAGGCCACGGAGGGCGAGCGAGTGGAGGAGTTCTTGCACCATCTCATGAAGTGTAAGCTGGAAGCCTACAATGTATTCACGGATGCTCTCAAATCGACCGGGTATCGACATGTTGTCAGTCAACTCGAGGGAGGACAAAAGAACAGCGACGTCGACGGCTCCCCATGCGTCTCACTATCTAGTTCCGGTAAGAGGATTTGGTGCCTCGATAGGGTCTTCCCTAGGACTTTTTCATGTACTTGGGTGCTTTTGGGAAGGAAGTTCGTGTTATAGCGGATACGCCATTCCCCTGTCAATTTCTTTTTATGACATGCATCTAAATAATTCAAGTTTCTTACATTAAAAAGACAAAAAACCACTGTTTTTAAACCAAATCAAACGTATCAAACAATGTCAGAAGCCAGTAGACTGCGTGTAGGACAAATTCAAAGCAATGTAGACAAATTTGAGATGCTGTAGACAAATTAAGGCGTTGAGGCCCCACAGCGCTAATAGGCCTGGGGAAGGTCCTGCTCAATAGAATGTTTTATTTAGAAGCCACCAAGATTTTGATGGTGATGCAGTCTTGTTATGACAGTTCTGTACGTCAAATCCTTCTTTATCGCGATAAAAAAAAAAAATCCACTGGTTACGATTTTTTAAGTATCTTAAAAGTGTCGAGATATATATACAGTCGATGCGAGTGATAGGTATTTCATTTATTTGCAGGAAGCTCTACACACGGAAACTCTGGACGACCTGCGACATTTGCTCAAAACTACAATTACCAGGTACGATCTTTTCTTTTATGCAATGGGCGAGGAGATTGGTTCCATCGTTGAGCCTTTTATTGTTGACCTTAATTATCGCGCTAGGTGCAAGGCATATTTCCTTTGCAGTACTCAAAAATTATTCTCTCAACCCTTCAGTATTGGTACTCATTAGAACTGTCCCCAATAATTATTTGAAGTCGTCCTATCTCGATTTCTGCAATAAAGCGTGTGTCGTGGGCGCCCATCAGCAAAGTTTTATACGATTTATTTTGCGTTTACACATGTAACTGTGTTTCGCTTTGAGTCTTATATACATACACTAATGAATAATTTTGAATGGCATCTTGTATAGAGATGAGTATGTTTTATTGGGTAATAGGTGACCTTTTAAGTTCCTTAAAGGTTTTCATTGTTTTCATGAACGAACTCTCCTTTAGCGAGATTATGTTAGATGGTTCCACAACCTTTCTGGCATGTGATCACTCTTGGGGACGCTGGTGTATGCGGCCGAAATAATTCAGAACCATTTCACACTCTCTTTTAATTATCAGCATGCAAAACAAATTGATGTATATAAGGAGATTTAAAGTGATCAACGTTAAGATGAAATCGTTTGAAAATAGTGATGAACCATGTTCGTAAATGGTTTAAAGTCGAGGTGGTTCACCGATTCGTCGTACTCGTAGGTTCAAATTACTACAAGAACAATGTCCTGATGGTGATACTACAGTAAAACTTGAGATTTCCTGTACATGTATAACATTCGACACGGACCATGTTGCTCACCGTCCTAAATCACTCTTTAAAGTCGCCATAAGGCATGACGTAATGGTAAGCGTCGTAGGCTTAAGATTGGCTCGATGTCCGACGAAGTCTCCCTTGGGAAAGACACTAAATTCTTTCCTAGTGCTGGTAGATTGCACAGGGAACACTTACTATAAAGCTAAAAAGGGGTGTCGTACAAAAATGAAAGAGAAATACAGAACAAGATAGTTTATCAGTTAGTACAAGCATAACTTTACATACAGACTCGAACATGTTTATTTATTTCAGCTTCCTAGAAAGACAACTCAATTACAGAATTCAACAGGGTATGCATCATCTAGAAACGAGGGACCACAAGGTACTGTGAAACAGGAGGATTTAAATCAGTAAGTACATTGCGAACCTTCGTGTTTAATATCAATGGGTAGCAAAATGTCGAAAGTTTTCGATAGGCCTTCAAAACTACATCCATATACAATGTATTACCAAATGAGTAATTTCAATATGCAGTTCTGTTCTTACTCTAAACTCATCGTGTGTTAGAAGGGGCACTGCATCTTACCGATCTGATCGATTAAAGGACAAGGCTATACCTACGACCAAACGCAATGCTTTTGTAATTACGTGACAACCTGAGTAATGGGTATAACATGAACACTGAAAACAGTCAGTGAGCTGGATTGTCAAAAAATAGAATTAAATAGAACCTAATAGATGGAAGGTAGGCAGGGGAGGCAAAATCAATTGTCCGCCATGCCCGGGTTTTCCAAAAGCCTAAACGGACAAGCGAATTTGTACTGAAATTTACTTCATTGCCATTAAACGGACAAGTACAGAACATATTTGACATATACGGGCAAGCAAACCGAAATCAGATTCTGCCATCTCTGGTTAGTAGCGCTTAGATCGCTTAAATAGAGTAAGAATAACACTTATACGAAAAAATATAATATCATGAATAATGATATCGTTTGCTATGATAGGATGAAGAGAGAAATTACAGACGAACTACGTAAGCTGCGACAGGACATCGAGCAAGGCCGGGAGAAGGATCGACATCAGCTTGAAGCTCTTCAACAAAAACACGTCGAGATGCATGAAGACCTTATCAAGGCCGTAGCCGACAGGAAGGAACTGGAGAACGAGCTGTGCACTGTCATGGAAACTGTTAACAAACTCACCATTAGCTTAGAGTCGAAGAAAGCCGAATTTAGAGAATTGCAGGAAAGGAGTTCGGAACTGAGCCAGGCACTGGAGAAGAAATCCGCTGATTTACAACGCATGGCGACGGAGAAAGATAAGGGAGGAAAAGATTTACTGAAGCAGTTAAATACAAAAGAGTCTGATTACAAACAGCTCCAGGCCACACTGGAGAGTTTAAAGGGGGAACACGAAGAACGTCTCGGTCGTATGAAAGTGTTGAACAAGGAAAAGGTCGTACTCACTAAAGAAGTACAGAATCTACAGCGAGAAAGGAAGAATCTGGAAGTGAAGATAAAATCGCTGGAGGAACACATCCGGGCCCTACAGGCGAAACACACAAAGGAACAAAATGACACCAAAGAAGAGTTTGAGAGGCAAAAGACTCTTTTGGGCGACAAGGAAAAAGAAAAGAGCGAATTGGAAAAGAAATTGGAAGCGAGCACTATGGAGAATGAAAGTCTGCGGCAACAAAACAAACATCTTGAGAACTCATTACAGAAAACAGAGGACGCAAAGGCACACTTGGTGCAAAAGGCAAAAGAGAATTTAGCAAAATTCGCCATTCCTCCATTTACTGTAGGACGAATGGGTTGGGCCAACAAGAGAAACCAGAAGAAACAATGATGTTAGAAAGAGACATTAGATATAATTGGGAAGAAGGGATATGCTAAACTTATAGCATTATTTGTTAGAAACGTATACGTGTTTTCAAACGTCGTCCGATGAAAGTTTCAAACCAATGGTTTTGGTCCGTATTCGAATCATGTATGAACGTTCAGAACTCAATCGATCTTGTTACCATGTCAATCTTAAACAGCACTTATAAGTTTAAATGCAAGACTATTGTGAACGTGAACTCCAAAAAGATGGATATGTTAAAAATGACCATTTCATGACAAAGAACATATTAGTCTAACCCTTAATCTAACACCAAAACTTCGTCTGTCCTAATTGAAAGAGTTTGCAGACGACATTTCAAAATATGATGAAATTGAAAAAGAATCTTCTGAAAGGACAGAAAACATTGTGAGAAAAAGAGAAATTGCTCACAATGTTTTCCAGAGTCGTCTGCAACAAACTTGTAAAATATCGTTATTGTTTGGTAATGGGGTAAAGAAGCATCTCACAATGTCTTCGGTGTCATGTCACAATGTATTTGGTGTCATGTCACAATGTCTTTGGTGTCATGTAATTTTTCAATTTATATTACGTTCTTGTCTGTGACGCACGGCGAGAATTTGATGTATTACGATGTATTAAAATGAGAATCAGGACACGTTTATATTCAAAGATTTTATTGTTGTTACACAGTAACAAAGTTATAAATAGAACGCACATAAATAATGAACAATAACACTTGGCATGCAAAACGTGACAACTTTTATATTGGTAACGCTTTTTTGGATCATACAATGTCAATTTCATTAAAATAAACTTTCTTTATTTTGCTCTCCTTAACTACGGACATGCATACATGCTATGTATATTTCTTTTAAATCTAAGACAAAGAGTGTTGTAATCGACTGTGTATGATTTAACGGTTTTGAGAAAACCCATTGAGAAAACCCATATATGAAGTAAAAGAAACTACTACAGGTGTCTTATACATATATATTTAAAAATGTCTTCGTATTGATACACCAGACAAATCGAAGAAATCCGTTCATTTGAACATGTATACGTTGATCGAAAAGGAAATGCGTTCTGCGTAGAAAACGACACAGGTTATTCCAATCAAAATTATTAGATGACTGTTTTATATACAAATAATACATCTCAATATGAGATAACAGTGCAGACGTAGGGTAATACAAACCGAACAAGAATGTATCACTATGTTCACAGTCTGATGTGGACATTCTGACTAGAATATATACCCCTGACTCAACATTATGGGAAAAGGAGAAATTGCTCTTAACGAGCAATTTCCCTATTTCCCACAATGTTTTCTGTCCTATCAGAAGATTATTTTCCAATTTCATCACATTTTGAAAATTTGGCGTTTGGTAATGGGTTAAACGAAAGCTTATTGTCTCACGTGACTAAGTGAATAGTAATTGCAGTAAGCTCATTGGGAACAAATAACTACAAGTATTGGTTAACCAAAACCTATGCTATACCCATAAGTGTGTGCCTTGTTAATTGCTATCTTTTAAAATGAAAGGTGTTAGCCGATATGATTTATTCATGAGAACCATCCAATTTAGGCACACTTAAGCACGACAGGGGTCATCTAACGTTTCCTTTAAAGGGAAAACTGTTCCTTTGGATATATTTGACATGTAACGTCTAAATTACCATATATTCGGATTTGGAGAGAGACTTTCAGTAAAAAGAGAATGTTGATTTAGTATTTGCCCTTAAGTAAGGGAGGTGAAAAGAGTCGTCCCGAATCAGCAAGTATGGCTCACATAGGTTGCTCGTGGGCCAACGTTTACGCTGATATCCGCTAACGTAACGTTGCGTCCATCACAGGGTTGTAATATAATTACTATAAACACATCAACACCTGTCAAAAACACCATTTCTGTCACGGATAAGGAATAATATATTCCTCCTTGTATAAATAATTCATGTTATTACACATATACATATAATTTGGCCAACAAACGATAGATTCAAAGTTACTGATGTTTTGACGTTGTGTAAAATTTCTTAGGTCTAATCACACATTCGTTAAATGTATCCCTTAATACTTAATCGAAATGCTTTTCTTTTACCTCAGACGAGATTGTTTTCTTTATATATCTACATGTATAAAGAATCACCCTAATACCGTAAAGGCCGTCGGCCTCGAGACATAAGGGTCAGGATTTCGAATCACTTGAGTCGCGAGTACCGACCATGTATCCAGTAAGCAGTATCGACAGCTATGAATCAAAGTTGTAAGAATTTGTTTCACGATCGATGTAAATTAAATAAGTGGAAACTAAGTGAATTTCATTAAAACAAATCCCAATATCTGGTGTTAGGCTTTTAGACAAGCTAGTCAGTGCAGACACGTGATTTTACCACCCCTTTCCAGTACTCTATGACTCTTCCAGAAATACCAATATTGCATGACGCCCGCAATCTATTTGAATTGCACTGGTAGATAATACATGTCGCTTTAAGCTAATTCCTTATGTTATCCATGCATTTATTCTTGGCCACGATTCTAATTTAAGTTTCTTTTTTTCCACTGGCTGTCTGAAAATGTCTTATTTCGAAACACAGCATCTAAAGTTGATTCATGTTTAGGCACTGGTTATTTGTTAATCCAAAGCTGAGTTAACACATGCCCAAGACTAATCGATTTAGTATTTCTAAAAACAATGCATCATAATACACATAAAAATCACACATACATGTCTAGTTCATAGAGATACTTTAAATAATAATAGTCTTATTTGGCGAGATAAAAGTTCGTATCTGATGGTCTCTAAGGGCGGACTCGGATGGCGTCACTTGGTATCCAAGGAACTGATACGTGACCTTGCAATTCTTATCAATGACCTTGGCGTCCTGAAAAGAGATCTTATCCCGCCAAGAGTATGCAGTTTTAGTGGAATTCCCGCGAATAATACTGTAAACGGAACTGTCCTTCCTACCCTCGAGAGTCAGCTTTGCTAGATAACGTCTCACATTATCCTGGTAAGCGAATCCGACGAAATCGTAAATCCTTCTGGCGACCTCTAGCGGAAATTCCGCCAAATTCTCATATAGAAGAATCTTAACACGGTCGGGGAACTCTGAGTTAAGATACACAGTAGAATTGAGATCGACCCAAACTCTGTCACAATGCCCACTAGACGTGTCCTCAATTTGCTCCCATTGTGATTTCTCAAGCTTAATCTGTGACGTAAGCAATCCACGTGGGTCCCGCAGCAAATGGATGACTTGTAGATTCGGGTAAAATTCGAAGACGTCTTCTATTATTCCCATGGGCAACCGGATAAACTTAAAAAGCAAGTTCGACGCCTGTCTGCACATCTCCATCGCTCTCGGCAGACACTCGCGGACGCCTTTCACCGTCCGCTTTTTCGATTTGAAGCAAACCATTAGGGGGCGCATTGATCTGCTAAACTGCCCGTGGAGATTGTCAGTGAGCGAGTGCACGTCCAGGTCCTCATAGCTACACGTGAACCACTTGTGAAGCTCAGTGATGAGGAATTCGTCCGTGAGGTCCTCCTCTTTCAAATACCTAAAACAATATACGAGATTGTAGCTATATATGTTTGGTGCCAACGTGTGTATAAGTAGTAACAGGTGTTATCGTAGACAATATAACCTCTATTTAGCTTACCCAATCTGTACAGTTGGATATGGGTATGGGAAGACTATTTGAATGTTCAAGTTTAGAAACACGAAAACATGTAGATACAGATAGAAATACTTAATTGATGCATAACGCCATTGGTCCATCAGTACACAAGTTATTAACATTCAAGAGACAAATCATTCTCGTGTATATGTGCACTGGCCGCAGCCATTATTAACCTCAAAACTGCGGACTGACCACGTTAACATGTTTATGCTATACAATTCATCGTGAGACCACAATCTAGCAAGCAGACACCATTTGGGACCATAATTTTCCTTCCTTGTTATATGATTGACCACCCTCATTTTGTACATAGTTGCCGCGAATTGTGTATCAATGTATGTATTTCTATTTTAGAAGTTTATTTGCTCGTTTTTACACATGCTATCACTTAATATGACGACGTCTGAAATAAACAAGACATTACACGAAATTAATGAAATAAATTCAACAGTTCATGTCTTACTTGATAGTTCCGTTTAGATAGAAAAGCGGTTTCTCCTCCCTCGTCCTCACAATGATGGAATGGAACGGCTCGAAGGCGTAGACTGTGCCTCTGTAGTGCTGCAATATGTCGGCTGTAAGGGTCGAGCCACTCCGCATGTACGAAACTATCACTATGATGTGTTTATCCGAATATACGGGCATCTCAGTGGTCGTCACTGATTGGTTGGCGTTGGAAGGAAGTGTTGTCCAAAACGTGTCTTGCTGCTGTTGTATTTCTACTAGCTTTGCCTCGATGGATCTAACTGCAACCGTTTCGAAATATGGTTTAGTAAAAAGTATTACGAGAAAATTGCATCTAATGCGCAAAGTGCATATAGGTCTAAAATGTTCTTGTTCTGTATTGTGGCATTGCCAATGCTCTCTATCTAGCGGTTGCGAACAAGGTTACTAGTTTTTGTGCTAATGTTTCGTCCTATTCGTTTCTCAAGAGTTTCAGATTTGTTCATTATGAACGATCTGAGCTGCGTTCTATTTACAACTCCCCTTATTACAATCTGTAATTATCGCTATTTAAGACAGGCCCACCAATACATAGATGTTACAAAGCAAGTTTCCTCTTGATCGACCAAGTTTTAAAATAACTTCATGATAAGAACTGCGGTCTTCAAGGCCTTCATTCACTTTAGGGATTTAGCAATACAACATTGTCATGGGGCAAAGTTCATTGCCTTCCTTCAGAAAAGTAAGTGGATTTATCCTGATAATTCATTTACATATGTAATTCATGAGTATGACTTATGTTGTCCGCAAAACTCGTCTCAATTTTCCGGAAACGGACGAATACAGCCGATTAGTTAAGTACATGTACCTGTAGTGTGTTCTGTCAGAACGACTCGTTTGAAGGTGTCTGTGGTTAGCGGAAGCGGTTCCCATTTCTTGTAGCTCGGGGTGGACACCTCGAGACATAGCCATATCAACCCCGGCGTCAGTATACATAGGAGTAGGCCATATTTCTTCGTCGTCTTCATAACACAATCTCTGCAATACGAATATAGAAATTAAGATAATTAGATGAAGAAAGAGGTAAGGAAAGTGAAGATTCAATGTGTAGTTAATTCATTTATGTAAAGGTGATGACGGATTTTCTCATTTCCAATGATGACACATTATGAGACGTGGGATGATTGTTTTGTTTTTCCGAAGAACAATTGAAGAAAGGTAGAGGTGTTTAGCCCCTACCAACATCGCATTACATTGCAATGTTACGACTGAAACTGTGAGCCAGAAAAAGAAATACTAGTTTGGATTCAAGCAATTCCACGATGCAAATTGTTTTGTAACGAAATAGAACCTAACACTTTTTAGGTACATCAATTTATACCAACAATATATACTAACAAGCACACTAAACATTAATAGCATAAGTTCATATTTCAAATAGCTTTTACCCTTTACAAAGCTTTCAAAGAAGAGTACCGGCGAAGAGTACCGGTGCAGTTATGCCATAGGCTATTATGAAAATTTCAAGGCCGGAATAAGCCTATTCAAAATGGCTCATTCTGATTTCGAAAAACGCTACGATTGCGCAATTCTAGGGCTGATACTTGACGATTGCTAAGAACGTTGTAAAACCAATCAAACGATTTGAGCGCCGGCGTGGTTAGGATGCAAATAAAGATGATAAAGGGTTAACGTATACTTTATATAAATGTTTTTTCTGATAGCCATAAACGTTTAGGAGGCCTCGTAATCTTAAAAGGTTATTTGTGTAATTGATTTTTTAGCACGGTTGACATATGAGTCATGTCGAATAATATTTATAAATTCCCAAATAGGCAGTTTGAGCTGTTTAAATGAGCAACGCTTCTTTTGAGTCAAATCATTATAAAACATTTCGTACTCAAAATCACAGGAACCAGTAACAGAAACTAAAAAATGTGTGTATTGTGCTTTATCATATATATGTAGTACAAAACACACTTTTCATTACTGGTACCTGTACTTAAAATGTAACATTACATTCACAAATCCAACCACATTCAACATAAGCTCGAAGGCACCCATTGGTCAGTCTTGAATCCGGTATTAGTGGCCTAGCGGGTGATAAACGCCAAATAATGACATTAATGAGTAGACAAACGTCACATGCGTGACAGAAACAATGTAGCCCCGGAGTCATATTTCGGCCAACAATGTATCAGTATAATCAACGTTAAACTAACGATTCAATAAGCTTGTTTCTTTGAGTCCCTGTGACATAAAATGTAGCAGTCCTTTGATATGCTATGTAAAACGCTAAAAGTTGCAATGCATCTTATCCGACGATACAAATAAGTTTGGGTTTCGAAAAATGTGAGCGTCATCAAAATTAACTTTATTTTGGATCAGTTTACAGTTATGTTTTCCACTTGCCTTAATCAAAGGAACAATATATTTTGTTTCTACGATAAGGTCTAACGTAATGCGCCATTTAAGTACGTCAAACACCATAAATGCTTAGTGATTAACGTTAGATCAGTCTCTATAGACTCTCCATTTACCATTTGTGTTTCAAATCTTGATCTTGTAACAAAACTGCAAAGGATGAAATTTGCTTATGATAAATAATAGTCCATCACGAGGTATGATGTATCATCATGAACTCATGTGTGTGGAATACATAAGCTTATCTTGGAAACAGTCCACTAAAAGGATAACTTTAGCACAGTATTTCAAATGGGTTTTTATTTAACCCTTGGTGAATTAAAAACCTTCACCAGCAGACAGTAAAAACCAAATACAATGGGGAAAATGCACGTTTTTAACAATTCTTTATTTTGTCACAATTATTCCATGAGTCGTCTGCTAAAGATACGCTTAATGTGTATAAATGGCGGAAAACAAACAAAAATGATGTGAAACTATCTGACGATATCTGGTTTAAGTTGTAACCATTTGTTCTTGTATAAATGATCTATATAAAACAAATTCTTTTTGTCGCAATATCTAAGAAAAATGTCTTTTTAATGAGACAAATGTCGATTTCCGGTCATAAATAGTTAACCCTTATAGTGCTGGAACCGACTCCATGATCATGCAAACAGGTTAGATCTAGGCCAGCCGCCAAGTAAATTGGCGGCTTGTCTTTAATATAACCTGTTTGCTACTCTGAGTATATTTCCTCATCAAAATTAAGCAGATATTTCAGATTTTCGAAAGCAGACGACACAAAAATCTATTTTCAAAAAATTACCCAGCTTTCTAAGGGTTAAAAAAGAATAACTGCATTGTAGCTCATCAATCATCCTAATTGTGATTTATGTCTTAAAACATTAAGTCTACTTTAACATATATGAGAAACGCTTTACCGCAGCCGCTGAAAAGATATGTGCAAACAAGTGTGGCAAAGAGATAAATCTTTTTGTCACAATAGTTCCGATCCAACATTTGATATGCATTTTATGGGGGGAAAAAGAATCTTTTTAAAGTACTTTATATTTTGTTGTTCCTCTCACTAATGACACGTTTGAAATTTTCATATGGGGATTGGTTAAAATAATTACCATAAGGATAATATACAGATTTAGGCCTACTCGTTAACAAAGATATCAGAGGACAAGTTTTACTACTCGGCAAATTGTTTGCCCGAAAACCAACCTGAACAACAGAGGATTGAATCTCTGCATACTTCTGAATTCGAGCTAAAAAATCTATTTAATTTTATATTTAGTATCTTTAAGGGATTGAAGAAGTATGCATTGATTCATGTCACCGTGACCCGAAACATAACAACAAAGTCGCAAATATATGGAACGTGTAGTCATGAAAACACATGCGACACAAAAATAAAAATAAAATCAGTGTTCTGTTACCGAGAACTCAAACATTACCTTAAAAACTGGTGACTATATCGTAGTAGTTTGTTATCACCTATTGTGTAAACTCGGTATCAACCGTGCATTGAATAAATCATATTTGTATCCGTTAGAAAAATACGTAACCTAACAATGTTTAATCCTTTCTCGAACGGTCCAGGCCGTTTCAACGTCTGATTATGTGTTTGTCACTTTGTACACACGTATCCAAATGTTCTAACATATCAATTAAAACTTTCAACCACAAGAATTCAACACCTACTGATCTAAATTCCGTTTTCGGCCGACATAAAACAATGCACCTTGCTATGTTTAGCCCGTTCTACCGCCGTATTACATTACCATGGTAAACGTATGCACGGATAAAACGTTGGACAACCCAGCGTGTAACGTTAATGATCCATCAATCATGTTGACGTGAACGTCAACGACGTCTGCGTGTATATACATAATAGTATATATACCGTCTTACGCTTACCTTGCCATTGTTATTAGGGGGTTACTCAATGTGAAAATAGACCAAACAGCAACTGTGTAAATGTTCAACGTCTTCTAAGACCATTCTTTTTTGTCTTGCGTTTGGCTTCTGTATCGTTGCCAGGGGTTACTCAACGTGAAAATAGACCTAGGAGCAACAGAATGCATGAACAATGTCTTCTAAGACCAGCATGTCCTGTCTTGCGTTTGGCTTCTGTATCGTTGTTAGGGGTTACTCAATGTGAAAATAGTCTCTAGAACAACAGTATACGTGTACAATGTCGTCTAAGACCAGCCTTTTCTGTCTTGCGCTTGGCTTCGGTTTTGTTGCAGGGGTTTACTCCTTTTGATAATTGACTATGCTGCAATATATATCGGTGATTTTACGTCCATTTTGTATCAGTCAATTCGGGCTACCCATAGGACGGGACCTCGGTTTAAAGTCTCATCCGAAGGACTGGTGGGGTGGGTAATGGCGTAAAAGGTCGACCAGATATTCGCCAATGCTGTGATCAGACGTCCTTGAAAGAGCTTTGGCAGAGAGGTTGGTAGGAAATTCTGTGGATATTCAGAAGATATGTTGTTTCAATAAGAGAAAGCACACTGTTTAAAAACGGTTCTATGGTAATACTACGGCATCTGGTGCACCAGTTCGTGCTCCTAGTATTTTCCCCCCAAAACATAGCGATGTAATTCATAACTAGCCGTTGACGGCTTTCCCATATGAACACGGCTATTCAGTTGTTAAAGCACGAATGAACTGTGGTACGCTGACTTATGGCTACTTCACTGTATATTAGCCATGTCGCAGTATAATTATACGGGAATCCTGTTTTGTTGCAAATAAAGGATTAAAGGTCAACCTCCTCATGTACTTTATTAAGATATCATTGTTATCATAGACGGGTCAATTAACAACCTTTCAATGCGATGACATAAATGCTTGTGGTAACTCAGTCCCTGATTTGATATTTATAGAGTTGTTTGCAAAGTCAATTGGCCGTATAAACCAGCTTGCTCAAAAAAATAACGGGCAAATGAATGTTTACTCAAATTTACTTATAACCATTAAACGAACATGTTCAGAAACAGTTTTCGTATTTACGGACGAGTAAAACAGATAGACTTGAGATGTACAGCATATAAAGTGTACATGCGTAGATAAATATACGCTTCCTAAACCGCTTTTTGTATTTTTTCTACGAAGTTTTGTTCTGACTTTCAACTTGTTGTGAACAAGTACCTTTTAGCCTTATAAAGCCGGAACCAACTTCATGCTTGTGCAAACAGGTTAGATTCAGGCCAGCCGCCAATAAAATTGGCGGCTGGCCTGTGATCTAACCTGATTGCTACTCTGGTTATCGTTCCTCAGCAAAATAGAGCAGATATTTAAGGTTTTGGAATGCAGACGACACAAATGTTTTATTAAATTTCCCAGCATTCTAGGGGTTAAACAAAACAAAAGGTTCTACATTGTCCTCCCTTATCTTCCCTTGCAAATCATCTGCGCGAAAAAAGAAATGGATTGTAATCTATTCAAGCCATGAACAATGAAGACAACAACATATCCGGTGTAATGTTTGACAGCAGGCGTGTCAACACTGCAATTAAAACCCTTTCTCAGCTACAGACGACCCGTCACTTTAAACGGTTTCTTGGGACATTGGCGGGATGAGAGAAAAATACTTTTACAAAAACTCGAAAATGTGTTTATGTTATGAAGGCATGATTGTCATAATTTTAAAACTGCGAATACATGCCAATGATGTTTTAGAATAATAATACTGTATAAACATACCTGTAGGGCTTATAAATACTTTATCAAAGAAGCAAGGATATGATACGTTTAAGTAAAACAAAAGATTTATTTTCAGTCAAGAAATAGCCCACTCATTGAAAAACTTAAAACATTGAAACTTAGATTTGATTGACATTTAAAGTTTATCTATAGATAAATTTCGTACTTTTCTCAATTGCGCACGACTCTTACTACATCTGCATTGAACACATTTGAAAAACTTTAGAAAAGGGGTATATGTTAACGAATATTATTTGGCAAGATATCTTTTTGTCAAAATAATGTTAATGTTTAACAACTAATTAAAAGGTAAATAGCAATTAGAAAGATAATTTACTTGAAAAAAAAACACCCAAAGAGAACCAGGATAGACTCATCCCTCACTGGCAAAATTTGAAACCAGTCCAAAATGTAATCATCTGCAGCCGACTATCGTTAAATATGTGAATGGAAAATAAATAAGTTGGAAGACACCATTTAGGACAAAATTATGAGCGATTTCTCCTTTTGTTTTAAATGTTTCTCATATATTTTGCATTAACGTGGGTAGTTTGAAAATGTGTGAATATGAGGCGGATGCAGAAAAATGCCGTCATATAAATAGAGACTGGATTGCAGGGCTCAAACGGAGATACAGAGCAAAAATAATTGAACGTAAAGGAATAATTTGCTCTCATTTTTCAGCACATGATTCTTGTCACATCATTTTCAAATTTAACTATTTATATTGTAACACAGCAAACATGTGTATATAACTATCATACCTTTTCAGTTGTTATAAATTCTACACAATATACGCCTTGAATAATCATTTGCATAAAGCTACCTAATTTGCATCGAAAATATTCCATTCATTACTTACATCAATAACTACATTTCATGTTTCATGCTGAAGAACAGGAGACAAATAAGACAATATATTATGATCAATAACACTACCTTTGTGATATTGGGTAAAAACTATTGAAACTAAAAGAGAAAGTGCTCAAAGTAGGCATTCTCTCATTTTATCATTAGAGTTTCTCTTGTCTCTGATTTAAGGTGAATCAAAACAAGAATACAATATAAAAGTGATGAACTTGTGGGTCTTGGGTTCAAGCCCTACTCACACCTCTGGATTCCTTTGACAAGTCATTTCAGAGCACTAGCTTAGTACTGGTGGATACAGGAAAGCTGTAAGTCTCAAAATTAGGCCTTTATCCTGTACCAAAAACCGGTAACCCATCCATAAAGAAGGGTTAAAAAGCAGCCTATAAACAACTGACGATCATAAAAGATGCAATAGGGCAACTCATTTCTACCAAAGCCTCTAGTCTTCAGTTAGGTGGTAAATAAATACTTCACTAAAAAATCTCACTTTTCTGACATAATTTATTGGTATATTCGTTTTTAAAAACTATATACATATGTACAAAATATATATACAAATGTAGTAAAATAAACTTAAGTTACAAAGGATAAATTCTTTACAAGGAACTTCTACTAATACTTCTTTCAAGAAACTGACCTGAGAAATGCTGGATTTAGTTTTTTAACATATCCCCTTCACAGCGTAAGTAGCTATTGAAAGCAAAATGAATCAAATAGGTATCAATCTATCTAAGTATGTACAACAGATATGCAGTTGATCTCAAAACCATTGCAACGCTTTTTAGCTCTAATACATATCAATTCATTGTATCTAGGCTCTAAAACATGCAACAAACTTATTCTGCTTCCAGTAGCAACTCTCTAATGCATTTTATGCAACAGTGCAGATGTTGCACAGATTTAAAGATATTCGATTTTAACTTTCAAACCCCATCACATCTGTGAACAAGCAGCTTTAAACTAAACTTGAAAATTATTCCGATCATAAATTGAAAATTCCTTGAGGGGACTGCCACTGCAGAAAGGAAACAATGATTATATGTGTGATATCTCTTTTTTGACACTGAGTATATTAGAAAATCATAAATGCCAACAAAAAAACAACTTTCAAAATCCTAGATGTTTTTCATTTAAATCCATTTGAACAATGTTTCAGTTAGATTGCATATTCATATTTCTTTGAGTGGATATAAACACTTGACTAGGATTTACAGTCTTGCCAAGTGACATCCTTCTCCACTTCGGTCTTTAAAGCATCAATACATACTGTGGCACCTAGAATAACATTTATTAACAATTCCTTCTCCACTGAAATTTGTAGCAGTCAACACCCAAGTAATTTATGAAGACTCAAAACACTCTCAGAGAAGCTTGGAACATTAACATAAAGAAATTTTATAAATCAGTGGGACAAAATTGAGAAACTCCTTGGGATAAATAAAAATCATTTTCCAGCTCAAAATCATCAATCCACTGTCACAGCTTTGAACATATATTTAATATTGTGTGGCCAACAAAATTTTCTCTCTACAGATAAAATCTTGCACTTCCAACCCGAGAGTTATCAAGCCAACTACACATCAAAAACTCATGGTAATGCCATGTATTTATGAACTGTTGTATAGTGTAAAATGCACATCAAGAACTTATCTTTGAAATGTCCTCATATGATATATTGTCTAGAACCCTCCCTTTCAGTGGTCCCTGAAGAGATAGACATAAGTTTAATCAATATTTACTGTTTACCTCCTTAACATTACTTTGTACATCTTGCAATAGACAGTAAAATCATTGGATTTATAATAAAGAAATACATGTATGTTTATCATGAACAATGGTTTCTCCTTTGATAATGTTTCACCTGCAGAAAAATAACTTGTGTTAAAGAAATTGACTCACTAGCAGAACCTCATTTGTGTATAGTCGAGTTGAGTAGTATGCACAAGTAGAATTCGGTAGTGTTGTGACAAAAGGTATAAGACAAAATATTCCCTCAACGCATTGATTCTTTGTAAGACTGAAACTATTCTATTATAAACTCCTGTGTCAAAAATGATTTCCACACTGCATAAAGTCATATTGCCTGAAAGTAAGTTTCACTTACAACATGTTTCTACTATTCAGACTTAAAAACTGTCGTCTGCTACAACTTTCAATTTGGATCAGTCGCAAATTCCAATATGAGCAAAAGTTCAATAAGAATATGACGAATACATACCGATGCTATTGAGAGTGTACAGGAGAACTTCTTTTCATTAATGCTCTCCAGAATACAGGCTGTACCTCTGTATGCACCATTTACAACGAGAACAGTTTTACCTACAAGGAAAGAACAATAGAATCAGATTGAAATGTTGTTTGTAGATAACAACACACAAAGACAATATTTCTTGATTTCAAAATGCTTTTTTAATTTCATTATCTATGAGCATCCATTCCTTTTTTACAAGGGTCGTAATCACGATTTTCTTTTGTTTTAATACTAAGCTATAAATCAAGGAAAGTAACAATGATCAAGTTTCTAATACTATATCTTACCCTTCTGAACAGAGTGGATTCTTACACCATTTCTTCATTCATTTCAGTGCAGTCAGTGCACCTATCCATGTTCCAGGTATTTCATCAATATTTGCTGCACTATTATATTTCCAAGCCACTGACTGCTTCATCATATTAATATAAGTAATCAGTCATGAGATTGAAATAATGCTTGTTGCACCAATTTCAGTTGGCATAAATGGAATTTATGCCAAGTCAGTTACTGAATACAGGATCCCTGTAGAGTTGTTAAATCAGAAATTCACATAAAGATCAGCCTTTCTTTAATATACATGTATGCCTTTTAATGAACCTCGTGTGGGAGACAAATTATACACCTGAGACTAAAAATAGTTTCTTTTCATTTGCCATCATTTACTTTGAAACATGTTCAGCAGAGGACTGCTCATTTGATGAGGAAAGATACTCAGAGTAGCAAACAGGTTAGATCACAGACCAGCCACCAATTTACTTGTTTACCTGTTTGCATAAGCATGAAGTCGGTTCAAGCACTTTAAGGGTTTATACATATAATTCAATTTGACAATATATAACCGACAATAATCTTGATGTTGGATAATGTAGAGGCCAGATACACCAGAATAATTACCTTGTGCTGGAATCACAGTTTCCAAGTGAGTCTGGTCTACTTTTAAAACATCTCCACCAATAATCGTCTTCACAACTGCTGTGTACAAATCTTTCACTTCCTGTAGGGAAATAAAATTGCATGGATGATTAAAAAAGGACATTTACCCCTTCAATCATGATAGATTTTATAACTGGATCAAATGGAAGGGAGCCACTGATAGGGAATTTATTTCATTATAATATTACAGAAGGCTCTAAATTAGGATTAATCTAAGCATCAGGGTATTTTAGAAACATTCACTCTTAGTCTGTGATTGTCTCTCATAAAAAAAAATTTTTCTTTTAAGGACAAATAGAATTGCTTTTTTTAATTTTTGAGCATAAGTTAAGTAATCATATTTCCTTAAAACAAAGATTTCAGGAAAAGAGTAAGTAAAAAAGAATGTATGTTAACTTACCAGTACACAAGCTTTTTTCTTGTAGTATTTTTCACCCAGTCTTTTTGAGACAATTTTTACAACAATATTTTCATGAAGCCAGTGATCTTTTCTGTTGACTTTTTCTTTCTTTTTTTCCTCAAACTCCATGATATCATCGAGGGCAGATTTTCTTTTTGTAGCCGCACCTGGTTTTTTGAACACAGATTGTTTATCACTGCTACTACTGTCTTCAGGCTTAGTTGTTGAAGCCTTCAATGGATTGTCTTTTAAAACTGGCCTGCAATAAAAAGGATAAGGAAATAAGTATACTTCTTAAGACCGTTTAACCCTTAGAAGGCTGGGTAATTTCTAATAATAGAATTTTGTGTCATCTGCTAAATTTTGATGTGGAAATTTTAAGATACCCAGAGTAGCAAACAAGTTAGATCACAGGCCAGCCACCAATGTACTTGGCTGCTGGCCTGAATTCAACCTGTTTTCAAAAGCATGAAGTTGGTTCCAGACCTAAAATGGTTAAGGACAATGCTTTCTAAATACTTTTACTTGGTTATCAATAAGGGTGGAATTGATGATAAATAAGTTGAAGAGCATTCTGAAGAAAAAAATGCTATCTTAAATAATGGTTACTTGGGAGCAACAGTGTTTCATTCCCATTTATGTTCCTCATAAAACATAGAGAAACCAGCTTCAAACAAGATTTCAAGGTATGTTTCTATCAAAAGTTCATTCTGAGTTTTGAAACATGAGTCAACCAGCTAACATAACCACACAGAATACATGATTGAAGTTTCAATCCCTTTGATTATCTGATGTTCCCATAAGCTTAGGGGGAAATGATATTTCTGCTCACATGTAAAACTAAAAAAAAGTAATGCAGATTTATCGTAAAATGCACGAAATTTGGTTATTCTCCAAACATTGAAACTAAAAAAAAGACTTACTTAACAACTTCTGCTTTCTTTTTCATCCCCCCAAGACTTAGTGTAACTGTAAAAGAACACAAACTATGCATTTTTTTTTTTAAATTAACCTATTAAGCCAATTCAATGAAGAATTACTAACCTAAATTTGGTAATTACTTTAACAACACTTGTCAAATAACTTTTATCAGCTTAAAGTAATTATTCTTGATTTTGCTACGGTAATTTATCTTCATAAATGATTTAATCCAACAAGATTAATTTCATATCATCGATCAGCAACATTATTGAAAGAAATCTAAAAAAGTAAATATCAACAGAATTGATCAATAGAAAGTTAAATTGAATTACAAATCTTTTAAACAATTTGCAAAGGTTTAAATCTAGGTCAATCAATAAAATCATATTGAGAGTCTATGGCAGAATATCAATGCATGACAAGTTTATATAGTTTAAACAGACTAATTCACAGCGACAGTGTTTGACTAAGATGAAATTAACATGTTGATGGATCACTCAATAAGGCGTAAAGTCATATGATACATTAAAGATGAAGTAAAAGACAATCAGGTATGGAACTGTTCATTATTTCTTAGACCAATATAAGGTTTCAAAACGGTTCATTCCAAATAGCAAGTCCTTCATACTTTTGCTTTGAACTCTCAAGCTCTTTATCAAACAAACCTTTTTCCTCTTCACTCTCTCTCTTTAGCTCTGTAAATTCAGCTTCTCGTACATTTTTCTCTGCCTTTGCCCCTCTCTCTACTTGTTCTTGTATAAATTTGGCAGCTCTTTCATTGTCATCACAGTCCATTCTTTCTTTGGACTTTACTGGATAAGAAACCAATTCATCAGTTTGAAGACATTTTAATCAAACTTATCAGTAAGACAAAGTAGATACCCTTAAGCAGGTTATGATACACAGAACATAGTTCAAAAAGTTATCTCGTAGATAAATGAATAATACAATTTACTCTTATTAGAATGATCGTTGGCTTGTCCAGCAAGAGATAATTAATTTCCATTTCATTAATGACAAGCTACTTATAAGTCATTAGCTCAAATCTGTGTAAAAACAAGTTTTCCATACTTTGATTAGTCCAATGCTAAAAAATCTTCGTTCTTATATTTAATATGTTAAAACAGCTAAATTGAGTGTGACAAAATTTAAATTGGCTTTTTCATTACAGTTTGATTGAGTATTTTTCAATTTGTTTAAATGAGATTCTACTCACATTGTTCTTGCTTCCGAATAGTTTCTGGATCTTTATCAATATATTTGACAAACCAGCCTTTTTCTGTCAGATCTACTTCACATTTCCCTACAACAATAAACAAAATTCATTCAAGCCTGGAGATATACGAATAGACAATGTAAATAATTTAAGAATTGAAATAACTGCATTTATCTCCTCAAACTTACATGGTATGTCCATAGGACTATCATATATGTTCCAGTTGGTTGCACATGGTTTGCCGTCATAAGATAAAATTATTGACAAAGTCACAAATATTAATGAACCTTTCACTTATGGATATGTTAAAAGTTGCAATTATCATATTTTAAATCACATATTTTAAATCACATTTGAAGTTAAACCTTTTTGAAAGGATAATAGCATGCATTATTAGATGTATACCAGAGATGATCATGAATTAAAACATTATTTGCTGATAATATTCAATGAGGACTATGGTTCTTTAGTATATATGGCATTTTTATAACTTAATGAAACTAATGTGAACATATGGCCATCATCCTTAATGGCATTGTAAGGTTGATATGTTAACATATTGTCATGGTCTTTAATTGCAATGTAAGAATGTTACATTTATCACTCACCTTCTCGTCCCAACCATTTGACAAAGTCTGTCAATGTTTCCCATTGAGTGGCGTTCATATGTGTGTGGTCCCTGAGGGATACATACTCCTGATATACTATGTTACAATGGACTCTCTTTGTACCGAATCTCCGCCGCAATAACTCCGTATAACCCTCCTCAAAATCTCTGGAAAAATGGAACATTGCTTAACCAAACTTGGAAAAGTTCTTTTAATTTTTATAAATATCATTGGTTGCAAAGATTGAAAATCGTCATCTACAACAAGTGAATTGAGGATTATGTTAAACTCCATTCTAAGCAGTTTCCAAACAAGAACGAATTTGATAAAATTTAATTGGAGCATGTAAACATAAAGGAATAGATAAGTGCTCCTTCAGTAACAGTGCTTTAAATCGTTAATTTAATAAGCAGTTCAACAAAAACATTCTCTGTCAACGTAATACTTTGGTGAATTACTGGGAACATGTAAAGATTAATATGAATTTGCAATTCCTTAGTTCCCAAAAATCTCCAAAAAGGGGACAAGTCTATTTTTCTTCTTTATATCATATATTGACAACTCTCAGAAAAGTTGTCACATGGCAAACAAATCTTGTTAGTGCCATCAACATAATGTATGTTATTCTCACATGTCTTATTAACAGGTTGATCTTACTTTGAGAATGTATCAATGTATTCATCTGGGTTTTCCGCAAATAGCAACAGCTGTCTCTGGTGAGATTCTGACATCATATGACATTTGAAACCATTCTGAAGAAAAGAAAGAAAAGGTTGACTACATTAAAGAAGAAGGATGTTCGCAACTACATGTACTACAAATATATTTTAAAATAAAGTAGAAATTATTGTAATAAAAGTATTTAAATATGGGTTGTGGCCTGAACTCAATAAACAATTTATTTGGCATTGAAATGAGTTGGCAACAAGCAACTTTTTCAGTCATTGTGACAAAAAGAGAAACGGTCATAATAAGTATAGCTTTCAAAATGATTAGAATGTGAATAAATTAAGCAACATATAAAAATTAAAAGAGCAATATCTTTTTGAGTCCAAAAGTTTTAGGTATTTTCTGGTAGGTGCGTTATATATGAAGGAAAAGTTTGATAAGTTTGCAAACCTCATCACGGCATTGTTTCTGACACATCTGACAGTACCATCGCAACTTCTGTAGACCTTTGGATTTGATTCTGTTGGCAATAGCCTTTGGTGTCAGGAATCCTCCCTTTTCTTTACCCATAGTGCCTTAAACTTATCAATAAGAAGAAACCATTTATAATTCAATCCCTCTAAAACTATTCAACAACACACTCTCATCAAAATCGAGTTTGCAAATGTCCATCAAAATTAAAAAAGGCACTTCAGCATGTTTGGGAAAATAGTTGCCGCCATGTTAGCACAATTTGTGCATTACCGTTTTCCTGTTGAGGACTTGAGGAAGTTGAAGGATTAGTTTTATACTGAGTATCCTTTTTACTCATACTTAGTTTATTTTGATGATGGCAGGAACACCTCAAGTCTGTGTAGAGCAGTGAAGAGAGAGGGGTTAAATATTATATGCCAACAACTCTGGCTATAAAGCATGTTACTTGTAACTAGTAGGCCTTGGTTCATCTCTAACACTGTGAATACTTTCCAGGTGTACTAAATAATGGTTTTCTACTAAAATTACCTTACAAAACATTGACCGTAACTCATTGATCTAGCGAAATAACTTTGACCTCCCATCTGTCAATAATATTCAATTCTATTTTAAGTCTTGACATCTAAAGGACCTATCACACTTTTGAATTTGTTACTTAAATGATGGAAATATTCCTGACACAGTGACAGTTAATTGTTTTACCAATGTTAAGCTCAGATCCTTTTCATGAGGAAACTATCCAATACAATGATGAGATCATTTATCTACCAGTTTGTACGAAAAACCTACCCTCGCGAAGGATACAACGTAACAATTTAGTGGAGAGAAGTGGGGACCAACTTATCACCCAGAATAGTGAAAGGAAGCATTAGTGTTCAATTGTTGTTTACATGCAAACGAACCTTCAGCTTTGTTACTTAACCAATATGTCTACATTTGGACCATTATGTCGCTAGAAAGACGAGAATTTATCTAATGTTAGCGGTTACAAAATGGGTATAGCTTACTTTTGTTAATATGAAGAGAATAAACGTATTAAATCGTCTAAAATCGTACTACCTTTTATTTAGTGTAAAGACGATTTAACTGATAATATCCGAGGAAAACAACAAATCGAATGATAATCAAAGTACGCTTAGTCAATTTGCTGGAAAACACAAGAAGAGTAGCGGACGATCGACTTAATATTTGTCTAACGCCCTGTGGTTCATAAAGGTAGATTTGTGTGTATATTTCATGTTCCCAAGGTGTTTGTGATGGTCTTATCTTTGTGAGTATGAACATTGGTAACCAAAGTCATGAATAAGACGTGCGCGAGGGCACTGAAAACATGAAAATTAAGGGAGAGCAACCTTGCAGTACTTGTTTGACAAAATAACATCGATTGTTCCCCTTTTACGATGTATATATATTTTTCCTTCTTCATTGATGGTTAATTAATACGGACATCATGGTTCTCTTTCGCTCTTTACCATCGATGTACAAAGCGATCAAACGCATTGCCCTATGCTGTAACAACCCCTTTAGAAATTAGATACCAATTTAAACTAATGACTTAAAAAGTATCGTATTTTATTTCAAAGCCGGGTGCAATTAACCAAAGACCTGATACATTTCCAAACTTATTGCAATGTCTTACCAGAAACATCTATAGATAACGTTGGTTTATATGTCTCTGGTCTTACCAATATAAAGTGGCCCCTTTTGAAATAAGCCATCAGGAGGAACAAAGTTTCAAATAAACCTGTTCAGATCGGCCAAGTCAACTTTTTATTACCATTTAATCCAGTATTGATTGTTACACGAGTTCTAAGCACAAAAAGGCCTCATTGAAAGCCAAAACGGGCTCATCAACATTATTCAAAATCATGCATGGCACAGTTAGTTTATATTCGACTTGAATACTTACTGTATATTGTATGTTTGGAAACCAAAATCAGGGACGTAGCTAGCGATACGCACGTGTGGAACATCACGTTTAAAAGTGGAAAAATTTAAAGAGATGTTATGCATTGCCCTAAATCTCCGAATATGTACGCCAAATATCACCATTTTCCTTTCTAATTAAAGATATTGAGGGTGGTGCCCCCATGATACGTAACATTGAGATTAGACCCCCCCGTAAGTGCGTAGTAACGATTTTATGCTTGCTACACCCCTAAAAATCTTGCTTATCAGCAAATTTAGGCGAAACACTTATCAATGACGTTTGAAGCCAACGATTCTCGGTCTCGTCGTTTGATATATAAGTCGACAAGCGACTACAAAGAAGCAAACGTTGGTAGCTTCCCTTTCCTGTGTAGGGCCCTACCATTTGTCTACTGGACTAGACTTTGGAGCTTGAATGTTACTAGACAATGGCCGGCGTATAGAACCTATGACAACCACGAAAAAAATGATTAGGATCGTAGTAATGTGCTTGTTAATTCAAATAAGGGTTCGAAGTTAACGTGACACAATTCATAGGACTGCGCACGTCATAATCGAAAATCACAGTGGATGTTCTGAATTTCATAAGATAAAGTTTATATAATAACTGTATACGATGAATAGTTTCCTGAATTATGCAGCACGGTATTCATGCGGTCTGCTTTTCTTAAATATCAATGCCACACTTGCAATTAAAATTTTAGGTGTGACGTTTGAGACATTTCTTTGCTATGTATATACTACAAACGAGAAAAACAATTGTTTGCCGGTCACAAGGCTGCATTCTACAGTATTAGACCTTTCCCTACCAAGGATCACGTGCCCTTCCGTTCTCCGGATATGTGTGTTTAAAGGAACAGAAATACTATTGTACGTGGACATCTGGTCCTTTTCTGTATAACTGGTTCTTTTTTCCCCCGAGTACGCCGTGTCACTGTGACCGACCTCAAATACTGGCACAGGCCAACACCTGTTACTAGTGCGTGCCGTTACTTAACAAATTAAACAGATATGTACGATACTCGTCGTCAACCATAGAAAACCTTGCCGTTGAACGCGTAAATGCTTTAAATCGAAATCAACTAATGAGGGATGAATGCTTTCAAGTTGACCGAGTCGAAGATCCCTTCCAGGTACACATCAACGGGTGTAGGAATGAACTTTCTGACCATATTATGGAACGAATTTAACAAAACAATGTTCTTGTTTGTGTAGGAAAATAAGATAAGATTCACAACAATAACGCTTTCATAACAATCATTGGTCTTTTACTCCCGACGAACCAGTCGTGTGGGATCTCGAATTCGAGAAAACAGCCCTAGTGGTCCAGTTCCATTTTTGGGAAATGGGTTTTACATCACACCAACATTATTTCAGTTATGTAGCGATGCCCGACTCCTAATGATTGAGGAAGACCCAATACTCAACTGCCCATAAGGGTTGGTCAAGGCGGGTAGAACCATCGGCATTCCACAAGTCAGTCGGGAGACTGCCTCTCATGAAAATCCATATCCCTCTCAGGATTTGATCCCACGCAGAGAGGGACCATGGTCTAGTTCCATATTATATGGACAAGGCATGTTACAAAGCCTTGTACACACTGTATCTATCCGATTACCAAGGTATTCTTTTTACAGAAAATGTGACAAAACTTCACCTGCAGTAAAGGGCCCAACAAAGGCTTGATCCCCGTTAGCTGCGAGGTGAAAATGCCAGGACTTTCCCACACTTTGGTGCAATCACTTGTTATATCTCAACTCATTGTTATAGGCAGAGGTTGGTCTTCTTTACAATTAATCAAGTCGACGACAGGTTTAAAAAAAAAAGCACAAACTGAGTTTTACCTTATTTGTCATTATACTTTTAATTTGTCCTTTATCAGGCTACAAATATTTATCACATCTTTTACTAAAATAATTTTGTCTTACATATATGAGTTTCAAAGGCGATTGTACAATTTAAATAGAGTGACAATTGCAGCCAATCAAATAAGCAAGTTACACATAAAACAACATGTTTGATACTAATCGAACATTCAACACTTTAATAAACAAGGAGGCTAGTCAAAAGCAGGTCAGATTCACATGCTCGACCATCTTTATAGTGCTCAATATTATATCATCTACTCCTGACTTACCACAACTTGTTCACACTCGAGACAAACAATAAAACACACATTACACATGATAAACATTAATTCATTTGCCCTATGAAGTTTTAACTTTATAGATGTAACATAAACCCACCATCTTACATGTTTCATGACTACATACAAGGTCTAACAATCTGATGGCAAAAGTTGATAAATATAAGGTTTTATTCATGCTCAACTTTTCCCTTTTTAGATAAAAAAAAAGCATCATGATAAAATATGTTAAAACACATCTAACCCTTCTAGTTTCAGGTTTCCGAAAGATCATGTCGCCAGTTATCAACCTTGCCAGAGAACAAGTCCACCTCTTATATACACTATTTTATAGTTTGACACAGGATACAAGGAAAAATACATAGTTCAATAGAAGGAACACACTTGATGTGTTTTAAATAAAACTGATCATCGATCACACTTCTTGCAGAAAAGGTAATTTTCCTCCTTACAGAATTCATTTCTACAAATATAACAATGATTTATTCTCATTTGCAAACATGTTGGTAAAACCCCGATTGCATGCATTCATCAAAAATAAAATATGGCTATTGTTTGTTAAGATAAAAAATAATTCATTTGAAACATTAGTGGTCTTTGTCTGTCATTATTGACTTAGACTATGACCAAGACTAGAAAAATTAAACCAAGATCATAACGCTTTCCCTCAATTAATTGACAACTCAATAAATTGACAACACAAGTAAAAAAAAAAAAAGGTTACCATTTGAAAATCTGAAGAAATATCAGAGTAAGACAAATTTTAAGACAGTATTGTCCAAAGTACCATGTTAACAGCTCATCTGGACCTTTGCATATCAGCAGTCTTTGTCTGCATTCGACACACTTCTGTTTGTAAGTTGAGACCTCTCATAAAACCTCTCCCTTTAACCAGACACTCACCAATTAGAATTAGATTGCTACAGAGATTTGTACAATTTGGTAATTGGAGAACTTTAAGGTTTCTCATGATGTTTGTAAAACCGACATGCTGTAGATCTTCTCAGATGAGGAATTGGTCAACTTTTGTTATAGCTATGCAAGTCACACTTATCAGTAACTATAACAACTGAAATGTTCCGTGGTTAACCAAGTACACATATGTAGAGTTTAGTTTCTGTGGTTAGCTAAGAAGTCTTCCATGAATGAATGCAGGTGAGATGCTTCTTCTATAGAAACAGCGTTGTACAGAGATGCCCTTATACCACCAACAGACCTGAAATGAGAAATGGGAGATAAAGTATAACAATATGACAATATGTGCAACAATGGAAATACAAACTGATCTTCTGACATTTGAATTAGGAAAATGACCCTGTCTTTCCATTAGTATCCTTAAAGCAATTCATGTTCAAGTATCCCTTATCAATCATAATTCAATAAGGATCACAAAATAAATTTGAAGTCATAAGCTTCGTCATTGTTTCTTCCCCACAACAATGAGATATTAATTCAAGCCCCACTTCCTATAAGCAAATTGTCACATTTTGTCATTTTTAATTCTCAGACAATTAAACAAATTAAGACTTTAAAACAAAACATACCTATGTCCTTTTAACTGAATCATCCCTTTTTCCTCAGCTTGTTCCAGGAATTTCTTCTCTAACACAGGTTCCCCTGCAGCACTCCCAATTCTGAATACAACATTCACCCTGCTTCTGCAGTCTTTGTTGATTGGACATGAGAAGAATCCACTTGAATTGTCTAAAAGTTTGTACATGGCCTCAGATTTTATTTTGGAGTTCTCTGCCATTTTTTCTACACCACCATGTTTCTTGATCCAGTCGAGCACCAAACCCATTATGTAAATACTGAAAATAAACAGAAAAAAGGTTTACATCTAGTGTGGGAAGTATACAGCTTCTTGGCTTGAGTCTGGTAAAACTGGCCAGGAAAACTGGTCAGTTAACAAATCGTATTATCTACATCTTCAACTTGCAGTATTTCGATACACTTTTAGACCCGTAACAAAATAAAGGCCACACCAAACTATCAAAAGAAGATAAGCATTTATTACATAAGCCTTAAAATGGTCTTATTTTGGTGGTTCTGCAATGCATAAAATAGAAAGATATGAACACACAAAAATGCATGTATTAACCACCATCATCAACTACCAAATTTTGGGAAGTATACATTCTTTCTAAAGAAACAAACAGTACATTTCTTACAATACAATAAACCAGCAAAAGTGTCTACAGATAATGGCTTCGACTTACCTGTATGTTGGTGGAGTATTATGAAGAGAGTTATCCCGTTCCATGGTTTTGTAACAGAACACTGCAGGTGTATTAGGCATTGCCTTCCCTATCAGGTCATTACGGATGATAACAACTGTACAGCCGGCACATCCTATGTTTTTCTGAGCACCAGCAAATATGACTCCATACTGAAATATAAATCATTTGACAATTTAACTGTTGCTCCATACTGAATCATTTGATTATTTCCTTTTATGGTCAACACTCAAAAAACATGCAGTGAAACAATCCCACCTACCTTAGAAACATCCACCTTTTTCGTGAGAATATTTGAAGACATATCACAGACAATTGGAACACCATTGGTTTCTGGTACAAACTGGAATTCAATTCCTGCAATAGATAAAAATATTTTGTAAGAATTTCTCTTATAGGTGATATCAACAAATCACATCAAACAAAGTTAAGAAAGGAGTTCAAAACCACTTGCCTCAAATCCTAACATTTTCCATAATGCATATTCACTCCATATCTTATCGGCAGGTGTATGCCTCTATTATTTTGATATTTCAAAATATCTAACCAATTCGAATTTTCAGCAGGAATCCTTAGAACCAAAACTTTACCGTTAGTAGATAAAAATAATGCAACTTGATTGTGATGAAATAATACTCTTTTTTTAAATCATATTTTAACCATTTTATCTGTGAAACATATTCCCGTCAGAGAGCGAGACTCAGTAAACAAAAGTTTGATAAGCAATTCTTACCATGGACAGTTTCATTATCACAGTAGTAAACATAAGAAGCATCTGGGTTGAGATTCCATTCCGACTGGTCTGGTATACCTATGGCAATATAAAAATAATTCTGTTAATAAGTAAGACGGAAATTGAACAATTTGAACATTTCTGCACACATTGAAGAACAGAATCATTAATGTTGCTTTCCCTTATACATATGTGATAAAACCCACCTGCAGCAGAAGTTATAAAAATAATGATTTTATATTACAGATTTTCTTATTTAAAAAAAACATCTACTTATTCCTTTTAAGACGTTCAAATTATATTAAAAATGTTTGACAACCAAGTTCAATAATAAAAAGGTTATGATTTAAAGGCAGCAGTTATAAAAAAATTGCTTCACCATCTTAATTACCTGTATACTGATTAGTTTTCGGTAAAACCAGATTGACTTTTCCATATTTTTCAGCTTCCCGAGCAGCCTTCGCCGACCATGTGCCAGTCACAACATAGTCTGCTACTCCTCCGGGTTTCAAATTCATCAAATTACAGGGGATAGCTGAGAACTGGCCAGTTCCACCACCTTGCAGGAACAGAACGCTGTAGCCATCAGGGATATCTCTACAAAAAGAAATGATTTTAACGTAATATTCTTTAATCCATGTAATCAAATTTTTAATTGCTTTCAGAATTACCATTCATTGTAGATATTCTACAAAAAAGATCATTACTTAGAGGTTTGAAGTATTTAATGAGGGCACCAATAAAAAGTTATTTTGTTGAAAGGATTCAAATGCGTACCCGTCAGTAAAGACTATAAAACAACATACTGCTTACCAAAGACTCCGATATACACTCTTATCTTATCCTTTGCTTTCTGTATAGATTTTGTTAAATATGGCTATAGGCTCTTAAGCATAAGTAAAAGGGCTTTAAAACAAGCTTACAAATATCACATTTTTATTGTCAGTGGCAACCCAAATACCAACCTATGATGAAAAAGGGAAAAATCAAGTCTCATCCCATCTTTGAGTAATAAATGCACCAAATAATAATTTCAATAGACTTATCAGTTCATGACAGAATATCTGAACAGCATACTTACAACAAATCCATCATGTTTTTCTGGGCCCTGTTTAAGATGTCATTAAAATCTTGTGATCGATGACTCAGCTCTGAAGAAAAAGAATATACTGGTGATGAGCTTCCTTTACATCTCATTATTACGACACCCCACTTTGAGGAGGAAACTTCAAAATGATGCATGAAAAAAGTGGAAATGTGACTAAACTATATGGTTAGGACGAATTGCATATCTGTAACTTTAAATGAACAATATACCTTATCTTATTTGTGATTGTGTAGGAAATTGACACTTATTGAATTCACTCTCGATGACAGTTTCCTGGATACTAAACCAGTAATTGTGCAGATTTGTGGGCAAGTCCCTACAATTTTTACAGCGTCATATGGGGATTGATACCAGGATCCTCAGAACAACAGGCAAACACTCTACCTCTGCGCCACTTTCGTCCACTCAAGTTCAAGACCGACAGATTTAGATAGAATTACTCTTTAAAAATAAAAAGAAATTCTTCTTACAGAATGTGATTAATTAGCTAGTTATAACCTAAACCCAATATCTTTGAAATCTATTTAGGACTTACCCATTACACTCACTCCAGTGTTACCATAATTCAACATCTCTTTTTGTGCTCTGTTGAGGACCTAAAATTAAACAAAAGGGTTTGGTAAAAAGGGAGAGTAAGTACATTTCTAACTAAAACATCTGCAACACTGTCCCGATTAATTCTTCAGTTTGGTGCAAATTGAAATAAGCTATAAGAAAGCAAACTTTAAATTGTTGAAATGAAATTCTTCATTCGACACATAATTTACATCAAGAATTCATGGCCCGAGTTAGTCATTCAAAAGGCTGCTCAATCCAAAAAAGATTTAACACTAAATGTTTTTGAAGTCATTACCACATATTATAAGGGACTTATTAAAGTCTTGTTAGTCTGCATAGATAGTAAAAAGAATGGTCTTAAGTTACGCAACAGCATTACACAACATAGTTATGCAAGTCATAACAAAGCCAGTCCGCAAACTTGGGCAAAGGAACCCTTATTTTGAAAATAATTGACGCAACTGTGTTGAAAATGCTAAATAATTTCACAAATATGCAATAGATATTGTCAAACCGATAGAAAACCTCGACATTTACGACGTATAACTTTAAGTTGGATGAAGTGTTTGTATTTTGTTTGTCTAAAATCTAATGGAAATAAAAGAAATAAACGCTCAGAAACCGCAGTGGGGAGCAGTGCAGTTTCACTGCAGCAGGTGCAAAATATTCCACAAAAAGGGAAACCTTTAATGGTGTTAAAAATCTTATTGCAAAAGAAGATCGTAGCCAAAATTGTCAATTGCACAACAAATTGCTTTAAGAGGAAAATTGTCAAAGGACAAGTATGCAAAATTTATTTTATAATAAAAAATTACAAAAAAACGATTAAAAAATCTAACCTCTTCTGGAAGCTTTGCCGGTCCCGGAGAAAAGTTAATAACTTTTGATGGAATAATTTCTGTTGCAGACATGTTCGCTAATTCAGTTTCGACAAATTTGCGGCTGATGTTCAAAATACAGATTTTCTCAATTTTCCGTCTGCACTGTGCGAATTACTCGGTTAGAAAGGCTGAACAAAATCGAGGAACATGAAAATCTTTCATCACACAACAAATACCACGTGACTTTATCTATTATTTTCATTGGATGTTAAATCTGTACGCGTTTCTGATTGGGCGCTAAAAATTGCTGATCACAGAACACGCATTTACGGAATGATAGAGAATCCCTCGAGGCTTTCAACTTTGGCACACTTTACTCTTCTAAAAATAGAAAAACACCACTAAGAACGCGTTTTGAATGGAAATTACTGATTGCAAAAAGATATAGCTCACTTATTAATATAGGAGAGAAGTAAGCAATGGTTTATAACAAGTCCCCAATTCATTTACTAGATTTGATAGACCAAATACACCCTACTTTTTGCTTTGTTTTACGAATTATATCAACACTCAACCAACGCGTGATCAACGGAAAAGTCGAAATGAATTTTCCATTTCAAATGCGCGTAAAATCATCTTTTTTAAAAGATCTCTTTGATTCGTGACGGAGCAGAGATATCAACTGGGTCAGAATCAAAGAGTAGTTTACAGGAGAGAGTGTACTTATGGAAAAACCCATCACGTGATATACCCCATATTAGGAAGTCTCCCATATTAGGAATCACCCATATTAGGATGTTTCGGCCATATTTGGTAAAGCTACTATTCAATGAACGTGGCTACAGCTGGTAAAGTAGGTCAGTACAAACCATGGTCGACCTAGATAACTTAGGTGGAGACGTACTGGATTTTATCTACATTAATAATGGCCAAAAATTAAGGTGTTTTTATCAATTAACTAACCCATTACTTTGTCAATGAGCTCTCGCTTAAATCATGCATTTGGCGCTTACCTTTTCTTTAAATAAAAAATGCTATGATTAAAAGAGAAATTGTTCCCCCTTCACAATATCACAAAATTATGTTGATTGTCATGTTTTCGTACATTAGTCTGATGCAATATATAAACCTTCAAATAAAGACCAGGACATAATTCTTCGCCACAAAACGCTATTTTGGACGTCCAAAATTAATCCAAAAAGTCGTAAACGACAGTTGAATTCGGATCAGACTGTATTATTGTAGTAAGTAAAGAACAAAAGATACGTGTTCGAAAAGGACAAACCGATGACCAGTATGTATAATGGGATATTCTTCTCCACCTCACCCGGAATTTTACCGTCAATAACGTAAATTTAAAAGTTTACTTTGTAAAGGGTTCATCCGAAAACCTTTCATATCAAAATAAACCCTCTATTATGTGTATACGTCCAAGGCGGATTTATTTCTCTTTGTTTTGTCCCAATAGTTCACCCTAAAGCAATGTCCATGTCATTATGTATGCAAATGGTCAGATACAAGGACACATACATTGGACTGCGTCCAACAGTATTGGTCAGAACGTTTAAATAGAGCGACCAAAATGTCTAATGTCTTTGTTGCTTTAAAACTTACTTTTGAAAACACGATGGCAGTCTAGCTCAAGCCACAGTCCATTGTGAACAAAAATTAACTCAAATATCCCAATTAATATGTTTGATCATAACACGTTGAAATTTCATCAGTAAAAACGTCATTTTATTTCCTCGACAATATGTCATAGTCAGTCATTGGGAAAATACTTAACATACATGTATACCCCAAACCTGAAAATTTTAGCGACCGGACACAAATGAAGCAACATCGGACGTTAGAAAAAATGCAAATAGAATACATTTTCATCGTGATATCGGGTAGAAACTGTTGTGACAATAGGGCATCTGTCAAATTATGAGCATGTTTCTTTTGTCACAATGGTTTTTTTCATGCCTTCCATAGAACATTAACCATCCTAGGCTATTATGGATCAGGGAGGTGGGGGCAGCTTTTATCAATAAGCGTCTCGAAACGTTATCTATGGCTTGTTTTGTTTGCACTGTTATATGTACGTGATATATCAGTGTAATTCGATATCGTGATGTATTACTTTTCCAGTACTTTTACTGTAGTTTGACCTGGACATTGGCCAGTAACTTTTCCATTTTATTCGCATGCAATGAGTGTAGGTTTGTTTTTGTCACATTTCGCTTTTATGTCCGTGTGAATGCGTGCTGGCGTAAGTCCCAAAGATATCCGAACATCTGTGAGTCCTAAAAAATTCCACATAAGTGTTCTGTTTGAACTGTTGCAATAATCACAAAATACTTTTCAAATATAAAATGTATTGCAGATATCATTTTAACAATTGGATGTGATATAATCGCTTACAAAGTTCGCAAATGTGTCCAAAATATCAATATACAAACATCGTGAGCGAATATACGCCAACAACTGCTGCGTGTTTGGCCCTACATTACACAAAGTCTACAGGGATCTAGACTGTTTGTGATGGTCAAACGCCAAGGTCAGATAGGTGTGACCCACACTAAATGTAATCGTAGCCAGTCAGGTATTTCTGAGACCTTCAGATTGGTTTGGAGGTTGCCCTGTTCTTTTCCCCCATTTCTTTATCTCGACAACCCAGTGCTGTCTGCTTACGACAATGAAAGTAATATTTTCCCACAGTGTTTGGAGCGTATAGTCAATCCCCCGAGTTCATCCGAATGGCATCGGGACATTGGAAAACTTTTCGTGAGTGACCAACCTCCGGAATAGTGCTTGAAACTAGTGCACTAGCAATGCATTAACCCATAACTCCGTAAGTCTTCTCACGTTAGCGCATCTGATGCACGACACTCTGCATGGAACCCGTGGTGATAAAGTATAAACGTAATGTTTGTAATGAGCATCTCATCATTTTGTCAAAAATGCTTTATACCCAATATGATTGGCTTTTCCATGTCATTTTTGATGTGTGTCGATACTTTCAATCTTAACCGAAGGCAAAGCCATTGCAAAACCGAAAACTGGTGACAGGCACTGACGAAGAGAACCCGTATAGGACCTGTGTCAGTAACTTGCATTACTACAATTGTCTGTATGGCGGAATGTGTTAAGATTTGCTTTTGTAGCATACATCTATCGTGTTCTGTTTTCGATAAAGGTTAGACATTTTTGTGAAAGTTTCCATTTGATTGATTCATTGTTATTGGGACCCTCAGCAAATGTCATGTGCACTGAACCTTGTGATGCGAGATAATACCCCCTCTTTCTCTGTCTCTCTTCTTTTTACTGAAATCATAGGAATTTATCACAATCGAATTTCATAGATGTTAGTTCTTTTGCCAAATGATCGTTTATCCTTTTTTGGTCCAACAACGACTTGTAACCATTACAAAGGTCCTCTCTCCTTTGTTACCACTTTCTGTGTTTGTTTCGTTTTATCTTTATTTTACCCTGCATAGGAAAAATAATTTTGTGCTATGGTATTTAGTATGGCAAAACGTTCGCAAAATGTTTGCGTTATCAAACGAAGCAGACGTAGAACATATTACCCGAGCCGCAATTCGATTACGAAACGATCAACGTCTGAATCACACTGGCTGAAGCAGACGTGACTAAGCTGGCCAACACGACCTTGTACTCCAGATGTCGCCATTGTTAACGCGGAGTCTACATAGCGTTAACCGGTCTCTCTGTTTGCGTTCTACTTAAGCCCCTTATCCCCATTGCCCCACTCTACTGCTACATCAAAAGATAGAAACAACGTTGAAAAAAAATGATAACAAAAACACTAGTTCATAACGAGTAATTTATCCTTTGGCAAACGAGGGTTTCTACCTGATATCAATAACAAAACGTTTCTGCTTTTTTCGTTGTTCTTAATTCAGGGAATATGTTTAACATGTTTCTAGCTGTTGAAAACCGAAACCATTGTGAAAACAACTACATTGCTTATAATGAGCGATTTTCCCAAATTGTCTGAAATATTTTTCATTGTCTATAAACCAATAATGTCCTTTTCATAGATATGGCATACTTAGTACGCTGGTTCCGATGTTGTCTGTTGAAATTTTATCAAAACAGAAATGCAGTACATGTCTAGCCGGATCACTGCACAGTTTTGCAATACTTACATATTCGGAATTAAATGTTAGCAGTCCATAAGAGCATGGAAATGAAAATTGAAAATTAAGACAGTATTACACTTTCACCCTTTAGTAGAGGGTCCAGGGCCAAAAGGAGTAAATATCCTAAAATAAGCATTACTTATTGTGGTACAATGATTTATTTTTTATTTATTTGCCTCATATGTGCGCACGCATAATCGAGCGAACTAGTCAAAGCATTTGTCGAACGATATCGGATGACATTTTTCAGCATTTATGCACATAGACCTATCTCGGTTTGCATGCAGCTGCATTAATGCAATAAAGGCACGATCGACAGCCTAACGCTGTGCACATAGCATTCGTCAGCATTTGCCTCTTAAAATCCTTAAATATTTCCCCCTCTTACAGTACATCTCAAATACAACGTACGAAGAGAACCGTTTACTTTTCAATACCAGTATGAAACCATTGTGCACAAATGAGGAATTGCTAATTTTGAGCAATTCTTTTCTTTGTCACTGTGGTTTCGTTAGCCCTTATATTTAATTGGCACAGGTTTCCCCCCAGATGCATGCATATGGAAAAAATAGTTAACATGACTCACTTATTTAACTACCTAGCAAGTTAACAACAAGAAACATGCGATTTGTCCAATTGTTAAAGTTTCAAACGAAAATTTTGGAATTATGACTGTCAGACAATATTGTTTGTGATAAGTAATAACCATTTTTTCATCGGTATTGCCAGAGACATCGAGATTTATGATGTTCTATATCTCTGGTATCCTAGACATGTTGCTATTTGTTCTCGATTTCAATATTATAATTTCAAATATTGCCTGCAGCAGACGCTTGAAGGGTTTAAAGCGACTAGAGACTGGTGAACAAAGGGAGGGGTCTATTTAAGAGATTGGCGTGACCCGAACTTGAAACTTGAGTGTATCGCCCCGGTTAGAGGGTTATAAAGTATAACGACGGTTTACTTAATTAAGTTTCTAAAAATACCAGCAAGGCTCTGACCAATCCGTATGCTAATTAACCCTTTACTCCACCATGCCGTGCTTTACCGCACCTGCTGTAGAAGACATGAGAAACCGCTGTGACAAAAGGGTAAATTGTTCATAAATGAGCAGTTTGTAACTTTTATCACAGTGGTTAGAACTATCAAATATCGCAGAAATTTGAATTATTTCTATTTTATCTCACTTAACTAATCTGCTACTACACTTGCTACCAAATAAGTATACGGGACAATGTTTTTAACCCATTACCAAACAAAAACGACATTTAGCCTCTTTAAATTGTTGCAAACCACTCGGGAAAACATTGTGGGGAAAGGAGAAATTGCTCGTGACGTGCAATTTATACTTTTCCCACAATGTTTCCTGTCCTATCAGAGGATTATTTTTCAATGTCATGACATTTTGAAATGTCGGCTGGAAACTCTCAATTTGGGACAGTCGAAAGTTTGGCGTTTGGTAAAGGGTTAAGCTATTCAGAGAAGCTATTGTTGGGCACATATTTTACATCCCTCGACGTGCCTGTGCATTAGTGCAACTCACTGTCTGTTCGATCAACATGTGCAGTTTCAGATTCTTGAAGTTTTAAGACCTAAATGTCCCTTTGGATGAAGAGAATTGAAACACATTTTTGTTTGCATATACCGAGAGGCGCTTTGTGCAGCCTCTGAACGACATTTGTGCAACGCAGTTGAGTTCATGGTTAGAGCTGAGTGAGACATGCATACGCCAATTGAAAGAATTGACATAAAAAATAAAAAAAGAGAAAATCAAACAATCAAAAATGTCTAGACAACCTCCTACGTCTGCATCCAGTGAAGTGCACTGTCGAATGATTGCCCTTTGGCTACCGTTCTTCATTGGTTTTACCCCCTTTTCAACAGTTTAAACTTTTAAGTTATATCAGTGTTATTCTACCAGCAATTAATGCTAGGTTATATGTTGCATTGCTAAAGGACACTGTTGGGTCGAAAAATTAACCATCATCTGGAATCGAACCCCGAAAGCCCAGCCTCAGGTCATCTCTTTGAGGAAAGCATATCACTGTAGATCTTTGTATGAGCCAGCCAGCCAGCCAACAATGGGACCAGCCAGTCAGCCAACAATGGAGCCAGTCAATAACAAACAAAAAACGAACAGACGGACGGACGGACAGACAGACGGACGGACGGACAGACGGACAGACACAATTCAAAGAATCTCTTTAGGAAGGAAGAGGAGGAAACAAACGACAACAACAACAATGGCGAACTCTTCAGACGGAATACACTACATAGAATTGAGTAAATCCCCAATTAGATTTGATCCGATCAGCAAAGTAACAAATGTTTTCTATGATGATGCTAATCAGCAGGTAATCTTACTTTCCCACTCACAAATAAGAGTGTATAACAGTTGCGATGGAAATGCAATGAAGAATTTGATCAAACTATAAAGAGTAGTAGTAATCGGATGTTTATGTATTCGGATATCTTGTGCTCAAGCGCTATACATACTCATAACTTCATGAGAGACATGTAAACATAACTTTTTACTTGCAAGTTGTTACGTAGGAACTATTAAGAATTGACAATTTTAAATACCTGTACTTGTGTGTTGGGAAAAAATGTGTAGTGCCCAAGGGTGGCGGTCATTTCGGTAAATAACTAGTTCGGTAAAAAAGTAAACTAGAGTAAAAGGTCTGGTTGGTTCGGTAAAAACATATACTAGAGAAAAAGTAATTGTACATAGTGTATGAAATGTGTTTGTTTAAGTACTTAAATTATGAAATTCCTCCTTTAAACAACTAGTTTGATTGTTTTAATACTAAGGGTGAGAAATTCCTACTATAATTGATTAATTTGAGTGTTTGCATTATAAAACAAACTGCACAGATTTTACTTTAATCCGAGACATAGATAACATCCATGTCTCTGGTCAAATCATTGATTGTATTTTGTGTGAATTAAAATGCTGTAAGTATGAAAATTACAGTGTGTATCAAAATAGAAATAAACTATTTTGCATGTATGTAAATAAAAGTAAGTGTTAATTAATTAACTATAAAATAATATGGGATTTATTTTTTTTAACAACCATTTAAACTGTTGTTCTCTCTAGTATTGGTATTTACCGAACCAACCAGACCCTTTACTATAGTTTACATTTTTACCGAACTAGTCATTTACCGAACTGACCTGTAATCGTGCCTAAAGCCTTTGTGTAAGACTACTGTAAATAATTCATAAAAGTGAAGGACTTCGTGAAGTTGAAGTTATTGTATATATACTAGTAGAATAAAACCCAAGAGTTTCTTGACATTAAAAAACTTTTTAATGGATTTCTTACACTAAAGTAAAAACTGCTTAAAAAGGAAGGATTTCATCAGCCAAAATATAGATACATATGTGCGTTTTAGTTGAAATAAAATTATAATCTTTAACCATAGGTGATCCCCAATTTACTATCGTCTGATTTTTCAATACTGGAGAGTAAGACAGGGTGTGATTGTTATTATATTGCTCACAATTTTGTTTTCTTTTTCATATCAAAAGGTGTTTGCTGTTAGAAATGGTGGCTCCATGGGTGTTGTTGCTAAAGGCCCAAATGATCAAAGCACCATTACATTCAGGTAAATGCTGATTCTATAATCAGTGATGATTTTTGGCCCCAAAAATCTCATAAAATTTCCAAAAAACTCATTACTTTCATTCATTTTAATCATTTTTCTATATAAAAACCCATTGATTTTTAAGTTTTGGTCAAAAAAGCCCATTGATTAAATTTAGAAAATTATCACTGTATAATGATTTGTTAAATGTATAGCATTCCCTGAACTTGGTTTCGTTGCTAAAGACACAAATGCTCGAAGTACAGTACTATAACATCCAGGTAAAGAAAGTAAGTAAAGAAGTTGATTGTTTTGAATGGTTTTCTAAAGGTAATCCCACCTTTTTAGGGGCACTGAATTTTGTATTTTCTCTTATTTTGAAGGATGGAAGACCGTGGTGAGGTGATTTCCATAAAGTTTTCGCCTGACAGAAAAATACTTGCTATTCAAAGAACATCTAAATCTGTGGTAAGGTTCTTTTTTCCACAAATCATTAAGTTTTTGTATTGAAATGATAACTTGGTGTATGTTTAAAGTTGGTTGTGTCAATAGTATTTCAGTGCTCTTTTAGTGATTTTAGATGGTTAATTTGATTCCTAATTTAGCATTTATTGACATGCAAGTTTCTTTGGACATATTGAAGAGAAAAATGTTAAATAATTCCTTTTAAAAATCAGATATTTATATATTTATATAGATTCGATGGCTTGTAATACAGGATACAGATATAAAAAAGATGTTGTTAGAAAAAGAAAACAAGCCAAGAAATTCCTATGATTTAAGGTTTGAAAAGTTGTAATTATATATAATCTGTATTATACTGAAAGTAAAACAGATATCCTATGAGGTTTGTTTTGTTCTGAACAAATATTTTACTTAAAAACTTTTGCGTATGTAGTGAAGTAAATGATGACTGAATAATTGGACAAAAATTAGAGCCTGTCAGGGTCTTTTAACTTGCTTTGTGTTTCAGGAATTCATGAACTTCCAAGATGATCTCACAACTAACGAACAAGAATATTCACAGACTTGCAAGGTGAGATTGAATCATTGATTCATGTCCTAGCATTGCATTATTTACAACATTATTTACGTTTTCATTTTGGATTTTATAGTAAACCAATTCTCTTAAATCATATGAATATATATGGTAAATATTAAAAACGGTAATTGTTTATTATGAAGCCAATTTAATGTGACAAAGGAGACAGAAAATATTTGTGGTATTTATTTCCATTCAATAATCATGATTTTGATTGATATCTTAGAAATTTAAGCTGATAATTTGTGAAAACACCATGGTACCTGTTCAGTAAAAGGATTATTGAAAGTTTGTATTGTTTTCTTTCCGTTTTTGAAATGTTATCTTTTTCAGGGTCGTTCAACACAGGTGAAAGGATTTGTTTGGACCAACACCAATGAGATTGTGTTTATAACGGATCATGGAGTTGAATTTTATCAGGTCAGGGCTTTGAATCAATCAGTCTTGTGTCTTTCTATCAACACTTTTTGTTGTTGTCACATGTAATACCTTCACACCTCCATTGTTAAAGTAATTGTTTACTTTGATGCAATTTTTTTTTTGTTGTTGTAGATTTATTTAAAATATCTATATAAGTTTGATAATCTTACAATAAAGGCAAGAGTCTGCATAGTTCCAGTTCTCATACTTTTGCCAAAGCATGCCTGGTTTTTATGTATTTTTCTCATATTGATTCATGTCACTTGTTCATATTGAAAGCAACATCATAGAACAAGTTGACAACTATAAAACATGAAAACCCTTCTTGTATGTTTGGTGGAAAAAGATTATGTTTGTTATGAAAATGTTTACTTTTGTCAAAGTGGTCTCTTAAATCCTGCTCTGTTAAAAAGTAAAATTATATGAGGTAAGAAAAGATATACACCAACATTTCAGAATATCTGACAACTATGATCTTACCGAAATACTGTTGAATATAGCATAAAACAATATAACCAGATATTTTTTTTATTTTTAAAGCATGTGTATTATATTGCTTTGTGTTTCATCTTCAAGAGAATATAGAGAGTTTTTTTACAAGTTTTCAGATGATTTTCATGTTTTTTTTTTTTTCATTTTTAGATAAATCCGGAGAAGAAATCCTTAAAGAACTTGAAGTCTCTCAGCATTGGTGTTAATTGGTATGTTTGGATGGTAAGTGAGTGTTTAAGCCTTGTGTAGTGTCCAAATATAGTTAGCATAAATAATATTTTACGAGAAACACTTCTTCCAATTTATAAATGATTTTGAACCAGTAAAGGACAAAGCCCCTCTTGATAAGTAATATTATTGTGGTATGGAAATGGCTTACTTTAAGAGATATATTTTGTTATTATTGTTGATGTTGTTGTTGTCGTAACATTGCAGAGTCGACCAGATGGGGGACTATTACTTCTTGCATCAGGTCCACAAAGTAACTCACTACAGCCCATCTACTTTACAGTAAGATTTTGTTTTCTTCTACTTATATTTCCGTTACTTTCTGACCTGCGAACAAATTGCGTCAAACAAAATATCAATAACATGCAAACATACACAAGGTAAGTATGATGTTGTCATGTAAGAATCCAGAAAAGTAATACTGCTGTGTACATTTACTATTCCTTTTATAATTGAGATGCATATTTCACAATCATTATAAAATAAAATGAATTTGTTCAATTTCTGAATCACTTTGTAGAATAATCTTAAAACCTTGTTTGTGTACAATTTAATAAATTCTATTTATTGTCTGCTGGTTATTTTCAGCCTGGAACAATGAACAAGTTACCCAAGTTTGAAGTGGATTTGCCAATTATAGTTAAACAGCCCAAACCCCAGCTGTATGAGAGAGATGTTTCAATAGCCTTGATGTAAGTGTCGGTCAATCTATCTGTCTATCTGTTTGTCTATCTGCCAAACCATGACCTCTAATCTTTGTTAAAAAGTTTCTTGTTTGCGACTTCATATTATGTGTATTTGTGATTTTGATCATGTTTTGTAGTTTTTAACATTTTCTGTTGCAAGTCATTGAGACCATTGAAGAATTGAAATTACTTGTGTACAAATTTTTTTTAATTGCATGTTTGATTGATATTTATTGAACTATTTATGTTTACAGCTATTGTAACCTGCATATCACTTTAAATTGGTCTATGTTACAGCTATGGTAACCTGTACATCACTTTAATTGGTCTATGTTACAGCTATTGTAACCTGTACATCACTTTAATTGGTCTATGTTACAGCTATGATAACCTGTACATCACTTTAATTGGTCTATGTTACAGCTATTGTAACCTGTACATCACTTTTATTGGTCTATGTTACAGCTATGGTAACCTGTACATCACTTTAATTGGTCTATGTTACAGCTATTGTAACCTGTACATCACTTTAATTGGTCTATGTTACAGCTATGGTAACCTGTACATCACTTTTAATTGGTCTATGTTACAGCTATGGTAACCTGTACATCACTTTTATTGGTCTATGTTACAGCTATTGTAACCTGTACATCATTTTTAATTGGTCTTTGTTACAGCTATGGTAACCTGTACATCACTTTTATTGGTCTATGTTACAGCTATTGTAACCTGTACATCACTTTTATTGGTCTATGTTACAGCTATTGTAACCTGTACATCACTTTTATTGGTCTATGTTACAGCTATGGTAACCTGTACATCACTTTTAATTGGTCTATGTTACAGCTATGGTAACCTGTACATCACTTTTAATTGGTCTATGTTACAGCTATGGTAACCTGTATATAGTGATACTCCGTCATCAACCAAGACCCGGATCTTCAGAAGCTGAAGTTGTCCTCTATCAGATACCACCACAAAAGTGAGTTGTTGATAGTTTAAACGTTCAGTGTCATTTTCAACAATTTTTGTCTTATTTCACAGCATTACCTGAATCAACCCATTGACTCTGTTTGGTTTTACCTAGAACTTGCTTTCCAGTTGTTATGCTATGTTCATTTTCAATGGATGGAAGTGAAGGGGTGTCAAAATCAATCATCCTTATTGCCCAACTTGTCCAAAAGCCTCCATGAACTAATGAATTTTTACTGAAAATTTCTATATAACCATTATATGGACAAGTGCAGAAAAAAATATTGGGCGTCTACAAGGAAGTATTTAAAGTCTGTTTTTCGCCATTGCTTGGCGGAAGTAATGATACTCATTGATAACGGTGTAGGACTTGTGATACAGGTGTCCCGGTTCAATACTGTGATTTTTTGATGGAGTGTCTTTGGGCCAGACACTGTAGAGCCATACATAGAACTGGTGAACTGGCGTTAAACCCCATATAAACTAAGGAAAATGTCCTGCTACGAGTTAAGAAAATGGAATAAAGTGTTTTCTTCAGGATTATCTATTCACTTATCATAACAAAACAGAACAAAACTTTATTCTTTCCAAAGTACACCCACACACACACATACACAATAGCAGAGAAATGAAAGAAATAACCTAAACTATTTACAGAGAAGAAATATCAAAATTATCCTTTGGCATGTCAAAAATATTAGAATAGATTATATTATAGTTGTTTACAGGCAAAAGTTGAAAACAAACAATAATTATTCATATAAAGCTTTTGGTCCTAATTACTAATTTTTTTGGTTTGTTTCACAGAGAAACCACAGCAAAGAAAACAAATGTGTTGAAGCTGGAGATGAGTGGCAGGTTTGCTGTAAATATCGTTGACAGTCTAGTTATTGTCCATCATCAAGCTTCTAAGGTAATCAAAACATTTCCAATTAGAATCTGAACTGATAGATAAAGGTGTAAAAGTTTGAAAATATAAAAAGAAAATCATCTATGTCGACATAATGCGGATCAAATGACCTTAGCTGTCGATGCACTTAAAATCCCCATTCATTCATTCATACATTCTTTCAATTATTCATTCATAATTAATTCATTAGTTCATATAAAAGAAATGTTGATCATATTAAGAATTAGAAGAAATCATTGTAACAAAAGGAGAAATTATTAATGATGAGTAACTTTTGCCTTTGTCTCAATTGTATCAAAAGTCATACTTTTTTGCATGTCCATTTTTCAACAATATTGATTTTTTTCATGATGATAATGCACCAATTCATGCTTCCTTGGTAATGATGGATTTGATTCCCTCTAGTAAGGTGGTCAACCTTGCAATTTTAATGATCCTTTTTTTTGTAGCAGTATTGATTATGTATCCAGGTAGTATAATCAAAATGTGATTGTTGTAAGTTGTAATAACTTGTTTCACAACTGATTATAAAGAAAGATAGCCTTAAAGTAGCGTTAGTGTTAAGTGCCTTACTAAATGATATTGTTAAAGAAATATGTGCCATTAGGCACTACACACAGGGTGAGTTGTCGTAAAGCCCCCTATGGTGAAAAGAAGGAAGGAACAGGGTTTTCATTGAACCCGATTTTATATAGTAAATGACCCCCAATTCCTGGATACGACCCCTAAAGATCATTATTTTCTAATCACAACTCCATACTATAAGGGGTTTATATAATAAGTATAAATCAAGGGATCGAGGGAAAACCATGAGAAGGGGTATTTAAAGCTCATGTTTGTTGCAGACATCGGTGATATTTGATATCCTGCTTGACGGAGAAACGGACGGTTATACAATGAGCCACTATCCTGTGGTTTCACCACTCCCCATCAAACCCTTCAAATTACTACTGCCAAGTAAGTCAAAGTTACAATTCATGCCTTTTCACAAGAATGTTTGAGTAAATTATTGATCATTGCAAGATAGATTAATCAAATAAAACTTATTTCTTGTTTTTTTGTTGGAGTGTCCTCGAGCAAGATACTGCAGAGCCCTGCATAGTACTGCAGAGCCCTGCATAGTACTGGTAAAATCCAGGAAAGCCGTAACTGAAATACTTTTGATAAACCAAACATATAAATACTCCCTCTCGATAAGCAAGACAGCATTGAATGAATTATTAATGAAGTGAAAGTGACACCATTTATTTGTCTCTTTTCAATGTACAATAATAGTGTTTATGAGGGAAAGCCAGCTGTGGCTTTGAATTATGATCTCATTATGATGAAAAATACTGAAAAAGGGAAGGTCTTATTTTGTACCCAGTCAATTTCTTAATTAATTGGCTTGAAGATATTCATTGTATTCCTCCATCACTTATGAGAAGCCTCATTGATCTGGTGGTCAAAGCACTGAAATTAAAATCACAAAGGTATCTCTGCGATGGTTCAAATTTTAATAGTTTTATATTTAAATTCATACAAGAGGTATTCACCTGACTTTATAAAGGATGTCTATGGTTTTACTCATTTTGAGTTGTCTTCCACCGTCCATAATTAAGCTGGCACCATAACGGAACAATTGTTGAAGCGATGACAAAAACTCACTTTACGAAAATTGAAAATCAGTTAACTTAATCTAAAATACCAAATAAAAAACACCAGAATGCTAATACTTTTCAAAAAAGAAAAATGTTGAAATAACGCTTTAATGTCTCTTTGACTCATCATGTGTATTGTTTTTCCACAGCCTTGAATATGTCATCTGGCCAAGAAAAAATGGAGTACAACTGTGAACTATGTATCCTTGGATTATATCATCTTTCTTCCTCTCAAGTTATCTGATTTTACCCTGTTCTTGACAGTGTTTACCATGAAATATATTGAGATAACTTTGATTACATTGATTACTCAATCATCTGCCATTGAGTTAACGGTAGCTATTCTTTATGTTCCTTTAATTAGCCCTACTTTATGGTGATTCACTTTGACGCTTCTGTAGCAGAATACTGAAGAAATCATGATCAAAGAAGTATTCATCATTATGAGCAATTATTGGCAGAATGGTTTCTATTCAGTTTCACAAAAGAGAGAGGATTAATATCATAGTTTTGAAACAAAGCCAACCCTCTAAACTTGAAGGGAAGTTCAATCCAAACTTGACATTGATTAAAAGCATACTAGCGCTCAGAAAAACTGCAAAACTGGGTAATATGAGTTATCAATTATGAAAGAATATGTTGAAACATAGCGAAAAAACACAGGATCATGACAATATAACGCCTGCACTATCTATAATCTATTTTTTAAAGTGCTATTTTCATAAATTGGGTGCCCACCAATTTAACTTTATTGTTTACATTCGAGTTACATCTAAAAAGGCAAGAAGTGCTCTGATTAATGAGTGACGATCACCTGGTTAGAAAAATCACATGAAACACATGAAAATGCTCATATATCAAATATTACTAACATGAACATTCAAAACGGAGAATTTATGGGTTTTTATTGGTTCTCAATGTTTCTCGGCTGACCTACTTTTATCGCTAATTGCAGAGACATAGATAACATGTTATCTATGTCTCTGCTAATTGTAAACAAACCTTTTAGTATTCATTCTTTTAAAAGCATCATGTAAACATGTTTCAGTCTCAATTCTTCTGTAAAAGGGAACTTAAAGTGCTTTTAAGTAAATTTACAATTATGCTAGAACTTTCAAAATTCAAGTGGAAATAAGGGCAAGTATGGCTTTAAATATATAGTTGAATGAATTATCCCAATGAAGACAATTTGCTTATTGTATAAGTTTAAAGAAGAATCTTTTATAAAAAAGAATGTTAACCTACATATTGACTTTATTGTCATTGACTATTCCTTAACCAACTTATAGATTCTGCCAACTGGATTGTTTTCCAGCCAAACATAGTCATTGATGCTAAACTAGGTAAGAGCGTACGTCCTCCTACTTTTTCTTCCAAATCATAACTTTTTGATAGTAAGAATTTGCTTGATATGAGCTATTTTTATAAGTTTTTTAATGCTAAATATTTTCAAGATGTCTTCTACTAGAGCTAAGTACATCATGTAAAATGTACCAAGGATTATTTGGTATTGATTGTTTGATTATTGCTCAATATTTACTCTCTTGACTATATTTCATTTTTTCATACCTTGAAAATGTGTATTTATGTTCTATTTGAAGTCTCTCAAAACCGATAAAACGAATTGATATGAATAAGAATTTGCTCGTGATAAACAAATTATCATTTATGTATAACTTGTGTGGTATTCTTGCATATAATCTAAAATAAAGTCTAGTTATCCTGAGGTCAATACTATGTAATATACTACTTTACATAGTATTGACTATAAACTAACTAGTAGACTCCTTTGATTTGAAACTGGGTTCATAATGTATTTGTGCATCTGTTTGTTTACAACATTTCACTTTTTAAATAATGGGGACATTTTACATGTACATGTATGTGATTTGTAATGACTATAAGTGTTTTTTTAGGCTGCCTATGGCATGTGGAGTTGAAGCTTGAGCCATTGGTGACCATGATACCAGACAAGGTAGGTCAGTCCATTTTCTTACATGTGTTCTTGTTAGAAATCATACTATTCTAGTCTTTACGTGACCCCTCTCCACATGGGTTTAATATTTCATATCTCTTTTGTCTTGCTGTCGCTATTATATGACTCATTTTGTACTAATAGGTTGTCTAATCTGTCTAATTTCGGGTCCTGCATGGCCCAGTGGTTAAGTTGGCGGACTAAGAACTAGGCAGTCCCGGGTTTGAGCCCAACCAACACTTCTGGTTTTATGGGAGTGTCTTTGAGCAATTCGCTTCAGCGCCCTAGCCCGGTACTGGTGGATCCAGAAAACTGTTACAAAACTGAAAATAATTGATAGGGTGTTAAACACCATACAAATTAATATATTTCCTTTTTCAGTGTCGTCTTATTAAGTTTCTCCTACAAAGGTCCCTCAGTAAGAGTGTGGTTTTATCTGTTTGTCGTGCCATGCTGTTGCCAGGGCAACAAGCAACACTACCTGTTATATCCCGTATTGTGGACATGTTGAATACGGGCTACAAAAAATATTTAGATGCTGAGGTTCAGGCTTTGGTAAGTACCTTTTTCTCTAATTTAATGAAAGGAGGGGGATAAATATTTTTTTGAAAAGAAGTAGTTTTTAATATTTCATATACAAAGATATCCATAAGTCGTTATTCTAAACTTTCATTGTGGTATGATTTTCCTTACCCCTTTCCCTTATATTCTTTTGATTTCAGTTATCATAAGACTTTTGCCTCCAGTATGACTTATGGGTGCTTGGCCAAGGGGTTAAGGTTGCTGACATAGATTTGAGCCAGTCACTGACACCTCTAGTTTTGTGGGAGTGACCTTGGGCAAGTACTGATGAATCGGGGAGAGTCGTTTCTTAAATGAAAAATTGTTGATATGGTGTTAAACACCATACATTGGTGTTAAACACCATACATTGGTGTTAAACACCATAAATTGATTCATGGTATGTCAATGGTTCTACCTATTTTCACAAATTTTATCGGTAGTCAAGTCAGGGAATATCCTCCATCAATGATAAACATAGTGTCTCAGTAATCTAACTGAAAATTATTAATGTTATGTAAGAACTAAATAAAACATCATACAAATAGATCAAAATTGAATTTGATGATTCGATGGATGTTTTTCAGGCGACAGATATGATGTCAAAAGACGAAAATGTACGCAGAGTGATTATAGATCAATCTGACATGTATACCAATGTCTTCTCTGTATTCGAAGATAATAATGTAAGTTTAAAACTTGACAAGTCTTTTACAAGAGAGGATTACATGTGCATGTATAAGACTTTCGACGAATTTAGGGTTGAATGCAAGACTGTAGTAAGTCCTTCACAAACACAAAGCATTAGGGTCTTTCAAAAGGGTCTTTCATTCAACCCTTAATTTGTCGAAGTATTTTAACTCTTTTTCTCTTATAAGATTTTGTGATTTCATGCATTCATTACAAATTCTTATTAGTTTCTCTTAACCAATTACTTTTTAGCCTGTAAATAATTCAATGTCTTTTTATCAACATCATCTTAATGCCTGATAAATGACCTTACCTGTCGATACACCTTAAAACACCAATCATTCATTCATTCAGTCTTAGGTAAGCGGATTCGGAAAACAGGGATCACAAGATTAGAATATATGCTTTGTCAGTAGATCTATTTTATCTAATATTTGATAAAGTCATAATGACCAGTTGCACTGACCATAACAATATAACTGAAAAACTGTTGAAAATGATTTATATATCCATGGTTATCCATTTGTAATTTACAGGACATTCAATACAAATGTAAATTGGCTATATTGAGAGAGTAAAATCTGACCATAACAATATAACTGAAATACTGTTGAAAATGATTTAAATGTGGGCGACAGTGGCACAGTGGTAGAGCGTCGGACTACTGTACCGAGGGTCCTCGGTTCGAATCCCCATGAGGCGGGGCGAAAACTGCCGGGACTCACCCACAAACAGGCTCGATTACTGGTGTATTGTCCAGGAAGCAGTCATCGAGAGTGACACGATGGGCTTAAATAGCTTCCTTCACAATCGATGTAAAACAAATTAGATAAACAAACAAACAAATGTTCATAGTCATCCATTTGTAATTTACAGGACATTCCATACAAATTTAAAGTGGCTGTATTGATAGAGTACATACGATCACTAAGCCAGAGGGATATACCTGTTCAGGTTTGATACTACCTTCTTATCGCATTGTAATGGTTCTTGTGCAGCATTGTTGTACGAAATCGTTCTGCAGAAGAGCATAATGAATCTAAAGATGAATTAGACATAGAATTTGATACAGCAGTTTGATATAGGGTACTATGCTATATAATGTATAATTTATAACAATTCATGCTTTGTTAGATGATAATTTGTACCCAACAGTTTGATATCGGATACTTGTTTTGTAGAAAACTCTGCTATATAAAGCCATATTTTACAACCATTTATATTTTGAGGACAATTTGCTTACAGTAGCTTGATAAAAGATTCTTGGTTTATATAAAGCTTTTATAGGTTATCATATTTTATAACCATTTGGTGTTTTGTTAGAGATTATTTAGATTAGCAAGATTGAGAATAAGTGATAAGCCATTGGTTTTCAAAGAAACAGTACATGTACAATAAATTTAGATATAGTTAATTCATAAGAGGCAGTCTCCTGACTTACAAACCTGGCTTGACCAGGGTACTGTCTTACTAAACAACTTACGGAAAACATTTGCGTAAGTCATAATTGATAAACATGGATAGTATCTTCAACGAAAGTACAATGTTGCAATGTGGCACTTCATTGGAAGCGTCTCGGAGAGACGATTCCAATGATGTGTTACTTTGCAATATTGCTTCGCCCAATTTTAAAATAAGAGGAATTGTTGTTTTAGACTTACGCAAATCTTAAGCGTAAACTGTTTAGTAAAACGGTACCCTGCTGTATAGTTTGGGGTTTTCCTTCATCATTATGAGTTGGGCATCACAACATAACTGACATAATGTTGTTGGGAAGTAAAATTCATGTAGTTTATGAATTAATAGGGGAGGTTAACAAGTATATATGAAGGGAAGATTTATAATTATTCTTTTATTGGCGTTTCTGTTTTCAGCACTACCTGTATGAGTTGATCATCAATATTCTGGTGCACAACAATTGTTTCTATCAACTTCACCAGTTCTTACAATACCATGTACTCAGTGATTCAAAACCATTGGTAAGCCTTATCAAGTTTTCTCTCTATAGTCCTTAGAATATATGTAGTCTTACACATAGAAGAAACCAAGTCATTTTCTAATTTAGCTGTGAATCATACATTAGAATTTCCTTGATGCAATATAACTTTTCTCCATTTCAATATTTGGAAAAAACTGTCCAAGAGGTTCATAAATGGTATAATGAATAGATTCTCCTTTTGTTTAACTTTTTTTTCTAATGAATTTTACCCTTGTCTTGTGTAGATTTTGAAAGATAAATTGTGTTTTTTTCGAAATGGTATTAATTTGCACTGAGCCTAGGGTTGAATGTGCAGATTGTTTTTGTTCAAAATTCTTCACTTGTAGTTTTGTTACCCAACAGATTTGGAAGGAGTATTTTAATACAAATATTATTAAAAAATAGCATATTTCGGCATCATTAAAGGTAGAAATCATTGCAACAAATGGAATAAGAAAATATCTATTCCACAATTGCTACCAGACTTCCCTTGCAGGTGCATTATATGAGTAGTTATCAGGGAAAATGTTAAAACACATAGTTTTGATGTTTCATTGAAGCAGTTAAGAATACATAGTTTTATTGTTTCAGGCATGTTTGATGCTGTCACTAGAGAGTGTGTACCCACCAGCTCATCAATTAGCACTGGATATGCTCACTGTAAGTAGACTATAATTGTTTTTATATAATTATATCTCAATTCTAGTTGTGTTATAAAAGCTAATGTTGAAATCGTTGATACTATACTTTGTACTTTGTAAATGATAGGTGTTATAGACATGGTATGTTTAATTGTTCATATATCAAAAAAGACTTTTACAATGATAAGAGGAATAATTCTTAACCCTTTATAAAACGCCAAATTTTAGACTGCCTCAAATTGAAAGATTTTGCAGACGACCTTTCAAAATGTGATGAAATTTTTTGGAGAGTAACCTTCAGATAGAGTAGAAAACATTGAGGAAAAAGAGGAAATTGCTCGTTACAAGCAATTTCTCCTTTTTCAACAGTGTTTTTCAGAGTCGTCTGCAACAAAGTGATAAAATGTGGTTATTGTTTGATTATGGGTTAAGGCTGATATGGACATCAGTGATTCTAAACTTTATACAATTTAAATGTAAGGCATTATAGTCATAGTATGATAAATTATTTATATTCAAAAAAGACTTTGACAGTTCTAACAGTTGTTAACTCTAAATGGCAAAGCTCTTCCCTATGTCAGTTTAAGTCCTGGCATCATAATGAGTGGGGCATGACAATGTAACTGAAATAATGTTGACACAGTGTAAAACCAATACAAATAAACATTTCCAAATCATTTTATCTATGCCACAGAGGTTGTCCACAGCCAATGAAGAAATCATTGAGGTGTTGTTGTCTAAGCATCAACTTCTTCCAGCAATCAGGTATGCATGTAAGATTGTTAGACTTAACCTTTTAATGTTTTTCTTTATTATGCTTGTTAATATACATTCAATGTATGTTCAGTAACAAATTATTGCAAATTTTTACCTCAACAGGTTCTACATAATTGATATCAAAATGAAATGGTAAGGGTTTTCTTGCATTACAAAAGTTGCCAGGTGTTCTTTACAATTTTTACCAGTCATAAAATCCTTCATATGAAAAATGTGTTTAACAAATAATCTTTGCCAATTCCAAAATGAAACCCTCTATAGGTTGCTGGTGACAAATTAAACTGTGATTAAGTTTTTTAGAGTGGAATAGAATTTTGAGTTGAATTGTAGTCTTGAATGTTAGGGCCAAATAGAAAAAAGTTATTCATGACCAAAGGGGAATTTATTCACTTTATTACAATTTTTAGTTTCTACCCAATATCATAAAGAAAAATTTCTAAATATGAATAACTGTTGAAAATATAAGTTCTTCTTCAATGTGTTGCTAACCATTTTATAAAAAAAAGCTTATTGATATTAATAACTGTTGGGGAAAAAAATGCATCTTCTATGACTGCTCTATTATGTTTATGATTATGATTTTTTTCTCTATGGGCACGTCTTTAACGAAAACAATCCTCTGATTTCTTTCACTCCTTTCAGATTTATCCGTAAGGCGGGTATAACAGACACAGTTTCATCACGCAAGTTTCTCGAAGCTGCTATGAGTACAGAAGACCATCAGCTGTTCTATACAGTGTTTAAGTTTTTCGAGCAGAGAAATTTACGCATGCGGTCCAGTCCAGTCTTCCAACCAGGTAATTTGGAGAAAGTTAACTCATGCTTTTTATGGCAGAATTACATTAAAAGTGTACTAAAAGTATACGGCAATTCTCCAACTGTTGGAAGATTTGTAGTAATTTGCAAGTAATGACTTGAATACCAATCATCAAAGGGACACATTATGTCCGTTTTAAGCTTTTGAAACTGAGGAAGAGCTATGTAAATCCCTGTAACAAATGGAGAATCTGCTCATTCTTATTCTGCAAAATTATTTTTCAAATAATGGTTGCCTCATATATGTGGTAAGCATTTCCGACCAAATGTAGTAAATGTTTAAGATCCGGTCTATCCTTTGAAGGAATAACTAGCCCTGTTTATTGTTTGATGGCAACTGGAAACCTTAAAGGGAGTTAACAACAATAAATTTTACTTGTTTGTTTGCATGGATGGCCTGCCTTGTCAATACAGGGTGTTGATAAAGGGCGCTTTGAAAGCATCTGAAAATGCAGGCTTTTTGTCCCTTGAAGTCATGAGGGTCCTGCAAGGCCAATTGGTTAAGGTGTCTGACTTGTGACCTGGGGGTCCTGGGTTCCAACCCCACTGGTGCCTTTGATAAGACATTTCAGAGCCAAAGTTTAGTACTTGTGAATCCCAGGAAAGCTGTAATATAGCTGCAAATTTTTGTCAAAGTGTTAAACCGCTTGCAAATATTTATTGCTTTGGGGTAAATGATTTTAACAATGGAAAGAATGTGATTGATTGCTGAAATTGTCTCAGGCCCAATTTATTATGCTGAATTCTAACCAACCAGTTACTAGAATTATGTCTCATCTCTATTGTATTTCTGTGTAAAATTGACACCTTATTTTTGTAATGTTACTGTGCGGGTTGAAATTTTCTGGCAAATTAATGTATCCTTTCTGTATATGTTTGCTAAACCTATAGGACCACTTTCTTTATTGATTTCCTCAAATAGGAATTTTGTGACTGCAACATTTAAGCGACAGCAGACAATAATGAAAAAGGATTCCTTTGAGGTATTGTGTAAAAAACATTTTGACAAAAAGAGAAATTGCTTCTATAAGCAATTTTTCTTTTCGTCAAACTGGTTTCAAAAGCACATGCATTCTGCTTCTTATATGGTTAACAAAATGTATACTTGGTAAAATATCAACAAAATGTTCTTGTGATTTTTTCAGGAGAACACTGTGAGTTGTATGTGCAACATTTTGAACAATTGTTTGGAACAGACTCACTTTCTGCTGCTTGAAGAACCAAACACGCCGTCTTCAGATGACCTCGCTTTGTACATTGATATCTTTATGGAATTTCCTGCAGATATTCCTATATCTATTTCGTGAAAACTAGGGACGGTTTTTGATGTTCTTGATATGTACTTTGTATGATAAGACATTAAAATTCATCTGTGAGGATTAAAGATGTGATTAATGATATAAAGGTGCAATTAAGGGTCTTTGTTCTGTGATAGCTTTATGGGTTTTGTTAAAGCCTTTGTAAATTTAGATAGATAACTGGCATTTCCTTTCCGGTATGTGAATTTTTGACAGATGCATGAGGCTTGTGTAAGAGGAAGTAAAATGGATGCTACATAAATCGATATTGGGAGAGTGCAATATGTTAAATGAGCATCATTATAGCATGACCTGATAATAAAAGCCTAGTCACTAAAAATTCATTAGCCAGAGCAAGATTATCATAGCTCAAAAAATTAAACTTGTGTTTCATTTAATACGTATGTCTGTAATTCCAAAAATAGTCACTTAAGTCTGTATTTAATTATATTAAGACACACAACATACTTCTACAGAGGTGGAGAGGTTAGCAATTTTACATTGTAGAGTAGAAGACTGTTAAATGTTTTGTCCTCTCTTTCATTAGATGCAGTTGGATCTCTAATTTTAAAGTTGCAACTGCATTAATCATTTTCTTCAAGTATGTACAAATCAACACCTTGCAGCGAAAGATTGAAGCTTTCATTCTGCGGTTCTTTCAACTTGGAATGTTGTAAAATGCATTACAATGGAATAGTTTTGCTTGCATATGAAACGTTTTTACTGAGGGCTAGCAACATACCTGTGCATGTATTTATATATATATTGACTTGTTTTGATTAAAAAGAAATATTGAAAAATATCGTGCTTTCATAACGTTTATTTCTTCTTTAATTTGTGTCTCTTGTGGTACAAATTGCTTACATGGCTTCAATGATTTGAAATGAACATACTTTAAAAGATACTCGATCCTTGATCCATGGACACTTCGTCACAATTATCTCTTGGTAATCAATTTTTAATCACTTGGTATATGTTAAACACTGGTGAAGATTTAAGCGTTTTGTTAGCATATAGGGGACTCGTCACTCGCCAAATGATTCTGATTTGGGTGTACAATGCACTCTCATGAAGGATTGAAAGGAGAAAGTTAGTCAATTTATTTTTGTAATTCGATAAATATGTTCAATCCTACCAAAGAAACAACTTCGAATCTGTCAATAGTTTTCACTCTATAACGGGAAGAATCTTGGAAAATCGCAAACGAATAATAATCAAAAACATATGAATGACATTGAAAGCTATACGATGAAGTAAAGGGCATAACCATTAGAATGCTGGGTAATTTTCTCTAAAATTAGACTGTGTCATTTGCTTTCCAGAACCTTAAATAACTGCTTAATTTTGTTGAGTAACAATGCTCAGAGTAGCAAACAGGTTAAATCACAGGCTGGTCTGGGTTTAACCTATTTGCACAAGCATGAAGTCAGTTCCAGCACTATACGGGCTAAATAAACATTAATTTCCTCGGAGACAGTGATGTATTGTTATAGACAGGCGCAGGCTGTGACGTAACTGAACAGTGGAACCACAGTGTTATTCTCTGTCGAATCAATAACTTGTCGGTAATAAATATGCTCAGGGCTGTGGTAACGTTCATGTTTGCCTGAAATCAATACTTGAGCAACAAGGCCGATGTTTTTTCTTGATACGTTATAAAAAGAATACATATTATTAGTTTACGTTATTTCATTTTCTCACTTATGTAGTTGAAAGCAGTGTGGCAAAAGCATAATTTGTGTCCGTAGGGGGGTGGGGTGGGGGGGGCAATGCTTTTCTTGTTACGTTGCATTAAGAAGCCTTCTTTTTGCATTAAACCGAATAGTTCCGACGCCGACAGATGTACACCGAGAACGAACAATGGAAATAATTCAAAATGTTGGATTATGGGTATTCTTCAAAAACTCCTTATTTCATAACAAGTCAATTTGATGCAACTGCTTTAAAGTTCGCTGTAAACCACTGGAAAACAATTTGTCATTTTGTCATCAAAGAGAAATTGTTACTATTCATTGGCACAAAGAAAAGGCGCATTTTCTTTACTGTTTTTTAAGCGTCTGTTGTACATATCTTTCAATATATGAACGTAATTACAACTTCCTAGATCAGTGAATTGACATACTTAATACGATTTATAGATGCCTTACGTTTCATATAGATCACATGGGCTTGAATCAATGCATATCATCCAGATTTCTTTGAATACTTTATAACATATCTTATTCATAATACATACAGGGGTTTGGGCGGTATGCATTGATTCAAGCCTCTGTGATATAAAAGTGCCTCCTTGGGTCAGGTCTATATTCACCAAGCCCAATACCTAGCCTGGGGCATGGTCCGTACGTATACCCCGAAATAATGCGGGTGTGCATGGGCCAGGACCCCAGGCTAGCCAAATACCGAGCTTCGCCTCATGGTAAGCATAGCGTTTACCCGGGTATTGGTAAGAACATTTCAAAAGTCAATTGATTTAACCCTTTATTAGCAAACGCCAAATATTCGATTGTCTCCAATTGGAAGAGTTTGTAGACAACATTTCAATATGTGATGAAAAATAATCTTCTGATAGGGCTGAAAACATTGTGGGAATAGGAAAAATTGTTCGTCCAACAACGTTTTCCAGAGTCGTCTGCAACAAACTGGTCAAATGCTGTTATTGTTTGGTAATGGGTTAAACGTACAAACAAACACACGTGTTAACAGATGAGCTGTTTTAGATTAACTCGGCTCAACTATTGCCTTTAAAACAATAGTTGTAATGGGTCATTTATTTTGAACACTTCACATTTGCAAGTAACTTGTAAGCTCAGAAAATTCCAACTTAATTACCTTAATTATTTTGAACACTTCCCATTTCACAACCTTGTAAGCCCACATATTTCTATCATACATTCATTTATTCTTCAAATCGCTTTTGACCTTACGATTAGTTACGATAAAGTTTCTTTACATTTTTTGTAACGTTTTGAATAAGCTGAATTTATCGTAAGTATTCATAAATCTATTTGCAATGATTTGGGTAATACGTATTCATAAATGGTGTTGCAGACTTATCGCAACGCATGTGTTACTACAGGCATTACTGACGAAACATCTAAAGAGGAGTTTAGAAAAATAAGAATCGCCTCAATAAGAGTTGCTGTGAACTGAGTCTCAAATCCCTTTTTGCAACTAAGTCGTTGTTATACTATTCTACACCGAGAACGTATAGATTAATTACAACATGTAAGACAAAAAGGATAATTATCTCTTTGACGTTTTGAATACCGTTCGAAAGTACGCCGTGTACGTTAACAATAGAAAAGCAATACTTTTGTTACTAAAAGTTAATGGCCATTGCTTTGTTTAAAACTATACTTAATCGATTTCCCCATATTGGTAAATGTTTCTGGTCCAAATTCAAAGCAACTGCAAACGGGCTAAACACAAACGCAGTCGTACACAGGAAAGTTCATTAAGACGGATCAAGCTTTCACAGTCTTACTTTAAAGCATTCTCTATGATAGTGTTTTGTGATAGGTTCAAATTTAAGGCAATAGTAGACGACATTTATAAAGTGTCTAAAATTATTTATTTTCCATTCTAATTCTGTGTCAGATTGTTTATAAGCTAAACTACTGCGTGTGCGTTAAAATCTGTAATTGTGACGGGAAATGTTGAAAAACGTTGAAAATGTTGAAAAATATTTGTGAAATGTTGAAAAATGTTGGAAACATGGCAATCCATGATTAAGTCCAGATTTGGATGATTTAGACGTGGTGTAATATTTGGTGAACAGTTCTTCGACGTATTTCAAGTTAAACGCATATCAGTTATACGTTATATGATCCTCCCATTGAAGACAGTTAATCTTTTTACTACTGATAAAAGAAGCATAATTCTGGAATACGTCATGTGACACTTATCCCTGGATGCGGACGAAGGTCATGGAATAAACGTGTATCTATAAAGATATCAAAACAATCATACACAGATATATCGACATTCACTTTATTTCAACCATCATGATTCGTGCTGGACCAATTGCGCTTTCTTGTTGACCGGAGTAGAGTCAGTAGACAGCCGGGTACCATTTTGCAAATCCTAGATTTCTAGAATCCTAAATCATTTTGCAGGAGTACACAATATACGAGCGCAAGTTTCGTGGATGGGTATGAAGACTTGTAAGCGGAGAAAAGTGGCAGTGGTCGTGTGTTCGGTCTTTGTTCTCATCATTTACTCGCTGTTTGTCCGTCCGTATCGGGAGACGTACATGGGAAGGTCAACTGGATCAACTATTAAAGAAGGTTAATTTGAACATGATTAAAGCTTACTTCTACCTTTTTTTATGTGATTATGTGGCCTTAAACACGACGACGGGATATCTTTGCGATGTTATATGTAAAACAGCTACAGTGTACTTGAAACCTTTCCATGTTTCAGGAATTCACAATGCTCTTTCAAGTTATTCACATATCACAACTGCAGAACTGAAAGGCGTTTCACACGTTTTTCATGAGTCGTCTGCTTCAAGTAAAAAATGGTGTCTTGAACTTTGCATATTACCTTTTTGTGTCCAATGGATACATTATATGGAGGACTACGTTCTCATAAGTACCTAAGAATTAATTGGTAGTCTGATGACGAAATGAAGTCAAAAACCTTGCAAATGCAACCTCTAACAACTTATATATTTTAGGTACCCAAACAAGACTTCACTGGATCATTGAAGGAGACAATAAATGGCCGTTTAATCTTTCAAAAGTCGTTCAATGCCCCGATGTCAACTTCATCAATTCTCCACTCCAAAGAACGAAGGTCTCTCTACACTGCAACAAGGACAAAGCTGAAATAGTCACCACAATCACAACCGACCCCACTGACATACAGGTCCTTAGTTACGATGACACGTGCTTAGCGACGTACTTACGACACCGTTGCCATGACAACAAACCAGTGCCAAACGTCTTGCACTACATCTGGTACGCCGATCGAGAAGTTTCTTTGTTTACCTTCGTCAGCTTCATGAGCGTGGTTAGGTTCATGAACCCGTGTCTCGTGATCTTCCATGGGCCGTACATACCACGTGGTCCACTGTGGAACTTCTTTATCCGAGTGTTCCCGAATGTCGTTTCCGTGAACGTAAGCGAGAAGATGAGTGTTTATGGAAAAAAGCTCCTGTACAGAGAGCACGCTGCTGATGTTATGCGGATTGAGATACTAGCAAGTAAGAGTTTATCATTTAATTACTTCTTTGTTTTATAATGCACAATTTGTCATTTTGTCGTAGTTGATTTTAACAATTTGTCAATTTGAGCATCGTAAAATATGATTTTAATTTGCTTTTATGTCGTCAGTTATTTCTTAAAATGAGTAATTTGTCCTTTTGCCATATTGATTTTTAGGAATTTGTCTTTTTGTCATAGTTGTTTTTATTGAGCACCGTAAAAGCATCTACATGCTTTTTTGACGTCTGTTATTGCGTTCAATTTAGACTACTTAAAAGTTCATCGCGCTTTCGTGCTTTGCTTATGTATCAATCGAACGATACCATACCTTAGATAAGGGGTAATTGGAATATCCACGGTTATCTACCTACTGTTGCATTTAGTCTATATCACCCGTTTACATTTTTTGAACTCGGTCATATACTGCGCTGGACCTATACAGTTTCCCGTACTAGACTATTGGCTAATTTGACAGCTATACTGTTTCAGAGTACGGTGGGTTATATATCGACTGGGACGAAGTTCTTCTCAAGCCGGTCGATTTTCTGCGGAACCATCCGTTTACTATGGGCCTAGAAATACCTGGGCACCTCGGGAACCAGTTCATCATGGCGGAACCGGATGCGTTTTTCCTCAAGGAATGGCACCAAGGTTACAAGAATTACTCCGCTGAGTGGTCCTATAATTCTATCGTGTATCCTTACCAACTCGCCAAGAAGTTCCCGGAGGACGTTCATGTAGAACAATATGTGCTGCTTAAGCCTAGACAAATGGGCGGTTTTAACCTTTGGCGCACCAACTCTGATTGGGCGGCGAATTACGCACTACATTTCTACCTACGCGGGTACAGGGGACATGAAAAAGTTAATGTCGGCAACATAGGCATGCTCAACACAACCATAGGGGCAGTTTGTCGTTATATTTTATACGGGCGGAAGGAAATGTGTACCGTGTCGTAGGTTCATCTCGCATTGCTATAATACAACTTTTCGTGACTCCTTTTCGTAAAACCATATTCATAATAAACAAAATTGTGTTGTACCGTCACATTACTTTACTAGCATGTTAAAGAGAAAAGAAACATCAACTTTTGACTTAGGCATTTTTCCATGCTAATCATACATTAAACGAACAAGCTATCTTATATAAATGATATATGCGAACATTGGCAAAACGGAATACATGCCACGATGAATATTGCTGTTTTTTTAGTTCCACAGTTTTCACATGTCATTTCAACAAGCTCAGTGCAAAAGCATAGTAAATTATCAAGTCTACTAAAGAACTTGCTTTATTTTGCAGTGATCAGCAGCGGGTCGCAGAACAACACTGTAATAAAGAAAAACGTTGATAACACTTTGCAAAGATATAAGAACATTCTGAGGACATAGAACTATAAAATCATCGAAAAGAAATATAAATGCCATTTGTCAGTTTGGTGCTGATAACATTAGCCCGTTTTTGTACCGCCTTTCACCGTCATTAGCGTACACTTGACGTTTCCTACGTTATTAAACAACATCGCTCCGTCTTTTCCCTGAAAATTTGCTAATGCTTGTGCTTCGTAACCTTCACAAGAACGTCCTGTCTTTTGACATTAAAAAGGACACATTTCTAAGCCTATACCATTGCAGATCCCTCAAAGACATGATGGACTATAACTTTGCGCTGAACCTATACGTACTAGGCGCATGGAAAGTGTATCTTTTGGCGACATTTATGTCGTATCAAGAAATTGGAAATTTATTTTAACTGTTTCTTAAAGTACGTCATCTGCAGAACGAACAAAACGGTGGTAAAAGAAAAGAATATGATTAAATGAAAAACTGAAATCACTTCATTTTACTGCTGAGAACAAAAGTCCTGGTATTTGTCCCATTTTTACGTCCGTCCCGTTTTTACTGCATTTCGATTTCATGAACGCAAACTTGACGTTACCTACGTTAATCAACGTCGCTCCGTCCTTTCCCTGATACGTGTCTATTCCGTCGGGGTTGGTGACCTTCACTAGAACAGTGTATTTAATGTTTTTTAGTACTTGTAACGGGTCGTCTAACATGAGTATATAGGTCAGCTGGTGTTCACTTGTTTTAATCTGCGTGCGCATCTGCGCCAGCTCCCTTTCCGATTCGTCGTACACAGAATACGTGATGTCATAGTTCCCCTCCCCGATGTAAGAGCCGTACACTAACGCACCGTGTAACCAGATCGTCTGATTGGCTGAGAAAGAGATAGCGTCTGGCTCCCCTCCGCAGTACCACGATCCGTCATCGCAGACGCTTGCAAAGCGCATACAGGTCTGGATGTACCGGTCATCGGGCCTCATTTCCTGTGGTACCTCGTGTTGGGATATGGAGCAGGCAGCGTAGCGATTCCGCGATATGAAGGACGGTACATTGGCGCCTGATTTGTAGAAAAACTTAAACAGCTCGACTTTCTCCGAGTCCGTCAAGAGATTCGAGTCGGAAACCACGTTGGTGAAATAGTTCTCCCCGAGGAGCGGAAAACGAACCGAGTAAAGAATTTCACCCAGAACCTCCCTAAGATTTCTGGAATTCTGTTCTTTGTGTTGTACTAGACACTGATGTTCGCCCCATCGAGTCACCGCCTCGAGAACAGTTCGCTCGTCAGCCTGAAGCTCATCAAACGATACGATCTTCAAAACACACCGGAAGCAGAGATCGACGAACGCCGGGGATTTGAGGACCTCCCTAGCATTGATGAGGATATAGTCAATTGATTTCTGTTGGTATTCCTCCTCGTCATACAAGTGCGCCTGTTCCAGTATGGTACAGATGTTGTCCGGGGATCGTCCATTATTCAGGAAGGTGAGACAATGACGGACGAGTCCGTTTACTCCGTATTTCTTGGACGTGTAGAGCAGGGCCAGAACGTTGTCGCCAGTCACGTCGGTCGTATCCGTGTATAGATATCTGTAATAGAATAGTTGGTCATTAACGCATTAGTAAGGTAAAATATGGCAATAAGCGAAATTCATCATCAATACAACATGTGGATATGCATTAGACCATTCACAAAAAGTGACCCACTTGCTCCACATATATTAAACCATGGCTCTAGCTCTAAATTTTTACCAAAGCATGAATTAATGCACCAAATACAACAAATACTAAACGAAGAAAGTGGGATACCAGTTATGTCAGGTTTCTGTTCATGAATAGTCATTTGTTGTTAATATATGATCATAAAGTTCATGAACACAGCTATTGAGCCGTTCGCATGGGTAAACTGTGTGGCAATTACAAAAGAAATTACCTTAAGAAGGTCTTGAATGTCACAGGCTCTATATCTGGAATGTCGATAACAGTATCTCCCTCGTCTAGATCACTCAGGAACATCGCCTGTAATAAAACACGTCAAGTTAATACAGTTTCTAACAAATGTCAGGAAAAAATCAAATATCATATGAGAAAATTGCCGGGATTCGCCCACAAATCGGCACGAGTACTGGTATAGTATACAGGGAGCAGTCATCGAGTGTGACCAATTGAAAGCAACAGCAGATGGAAATGGATAATCATAAGAAGAAAATGAAAATAAATTATGCTAACATACAAGTTCGTCAAATGGAGCAATCGTTATTTTTGCCAAATAATGAATATTCTTCTGTTGCATTTTGGATTTTCAATTCATTCTTTTAAGCTATGATTTAAAACCGACTATATATGTAAGGAAAGGGGTTTGCACCGAACACCTATTTACCTCAAAGACCGGGCTCCGGCAAATCAGTATGTAGCGATGCGCCGACACCACTTCTCTCTCCGCCCCCACCGAAAACTGAACATCGATTGCAAGGCCACTGGTCAGCATAAACTCACTTGACTCGACGAGAGATTTCCCCACCTGCCAATCTGTCGACACCCGGTTGATCTGACTCTCTGTCATATCTGGGAGAAAATATGGAAAGTGGGTATAACTCTTTGGTGGGAACGGTGGTCTAGAAGTACATATCGATTGGATATTAAAGACAACTAAAGGTACATATATTTTGTAAGGCAATCGTTGGGCAAACTAGTTTGTTTGTATAGTGTTTAACGCCGTATTAACTATATTTCAGTTATGTAACGGCTTTCCTGGATCCACCAGTACTAGGCTAGGGCTCTGAAACCAGAGGTGTCGACGGGGCCCTAACCCAGGACCTCGAGTTCTAAATCTAAATCTAAATTCAAACTATCAAATCGCGTATGTAGCTGATTTGCGTAAAATACGCATATGGTTACATAAGCGATACATAAACATGTATCTAATAATTACTCAAATGCAAAGATATGAGTTATTGTCTAAGAGAATGAAATATGCTTAATTCATGAAATCTTAATCAGGTGAGTAGCTGGTCCATGACAAAGGTATGCCCATTCCACGACTTACATTGCATATGAAGGCAATTTCTATTTCAATATGACATTTAAAATAAACGGTGTCATTTGTTCTTAAGAAAAACATGTTTGTATCTGAATTTGAAAAAAACAAAACACATCAGCATAGAAAACTATGTAAGGAATCCATGTATATGTTCGGTTTTTGTCATTTTCATCTTTCCCCCCCATAATGTTTTCAAATGCCATCATCTGCAATGCAACTAAAACCAAAAAGTGGTTTTTCAGACCATTACGTCTCCCTACAAACAAGATATAGTCGTCTAACCCATCAATATATGCATAGGTCTACACGTCCCAGAAGCAGACGATATTTCTTCAAAAATCAGATTGTTGCAAAATGAAAAACATGCTAGTCATCGTTAGATTATCGCCTTGCATATATAATTTCAATCCTATTAATCAAAGAAAACTATCTTTCTATGTATTTCTGAAGTAACAAACATTGGCTCCATAGAGTTCATACAGCAAAAATCGTCCAGATATGTAAAAAGTCTTTCTAGAACAGGTTGGTAAATCTGTTTTGTTTGTTAGTTTTGCCCCCAAGAAAAAGTCATTTTCATAGTGTAATGGATAATATTCGGGATTAAAAATCAATCTTTATCATTAAAAATTTCTGATCGTATCCGCATTTCCATCCGTCCGAAATAAGGTCATGTTAATAAACCTGCAGGATAATGACTGCTCCCCTTGGCGGAAATGCGATATCGTTTTTCACTTTAAACCGGCCAGTATATTAATCTAATTTTCAATACACAACAATGTATAAAACTCGGAACAGTTCATCAACAACCTCGTAACACGGGGAAAATATAACGTAAAATGAACAGCTACTTACCCAAAAAGTAGTTCCGATATGCCAGCAGACAACACATTAATACATGTACGAGTATTGTCTTTAAACAAACATTATTCAATGAATAGATTTACTTTAAGAGGTTCACCACGGGGAAATATTTGAAACCGGATGTTTTCTAGCTTTGAAACTGTAGACTCCACGTAAAGAGGCTGCTAAGCATGGTATCTAACTAATCCCTTGCTCGAAACATATTTTGATAGCCTCACAGCAGACAAATTAAGAGAAATGTTATATAAAATTATTCACGATTAGCAAGTTGTCCTGTTCTCCTAAATTAACAACATGAATGTTCCGATTATCGTCTGCTATTTTGCTTTTGCTAGGTTCATGCATTCCGTCGGGTCATTTCTTTACCAGATATATAAGTGACATGCGAGTGATGAGGTTGACGTTTGAAATAATTATTTGAAACGGAACAGAGACATAGATAGTGTTATCTATGTCTCTGAACGGAGGAACTACTTATTCATCCCTTTGAACAAATAACTACCTCATATCTTATCAAGGACCGATTTAACATTGCCTGCTACACCATGGAGGAATGCTTCAAAGTTTGAACACATATCGATCTGTTATAACACACATTTCAAAGCAATACACGAGTTAGTAAAGCATCTAAGAATCACAGGTACCAGAAGAAAAATGTGCGTATTGTACTGTATTCTATATATTATAATAAAATACACGTCTTTTTGTAACTGGTACCACCGCTAAGAATCACTAGAACGACGATATTTATACGCGACGATCTACTGAAAAAATAATTATAATCACCCTTTGATACGTATTATATATTATGTTCCATGTCATTCATCTTATATGCCTTGTATTTTGGGAAAAGGTTTAATACCCCCATATTAATTGTTATCTGACAAATTGGGGAAAAAATTAAGGATATTCAAACAGGGACTCCAAAGTATTAAAATTTAAAACGTCTGAGATTATTAAAATGAATTGATTCAATTCAAAAGTTGTCTGGTGTAAAAGATATCATATGAGGTACATACAGGCAAATTTTGCGGAAATTGACTGCTCCCTCAAAAACTAATTTAATCTATTAAAAAATAATCATGGTTCCCATGCATTGGCAGTATAGCATGGAGAAGAAAACCAGACTTGAGTGACATACTTTCTGAAATCAGCTGAGACTAAGTTTGTTATCAAACCCCAATCAAGTTTGCATCGTTGTCATCGTCCAAACTGACCAAATCATCTCTGTAAAATGAACAGACATTATATTCCTGTTCCTGACGGCAGTAATTGAATGAGTAATGATTTGAGTTATTTTTCACAATTTTCAACAGTATTTCGTTTGTATTACGGCGATAAATATAACCAAACATGGTCCCGACATTTCTTTTTCTAACCCCCGTCTCACAAAGATTTTGAACTAAAAATCAGTTTGTGCCTTTTTCACACTCAAGATTGTCATGCGATTTTGTTTGTATGTGCATCACACCAAAACATATCTTAGCATATTTTTCCTTCATGTTTATCGAAAAATGTTAAGGACTATCTAAAGTTAAGCATCCTTTTTCGAGTTTACGCATAGGCCTACACTGGTAGGCATATCTCTTCTGGTTTTGCTCTCAAATTGGATCAGTCTAACAATTTTATGTTAGGAAATGGTTTGGCATGGCAAAAGTCAAATATGATTCAACATATTCATGACCTGAAATCTTGCGCACTCGATTGATCTTCATCTGTAAGGAGAAATTGTGTTTTGATTTTTCATATGTGATTAACATATCAACAGCACCTTCTTAAAAGTGGGCTTCAATGCAGGTAGGCCTAAAAGACACACCGGGTGAGAAAAGTATTTGATGTGTGTCTCACTTAAGGAAGAGTACCCATAATCCGCTACTTTGTAACTTATTCTTTCGGCTGATTACTTTGGTCGTTCTCTGTATACATCGGTTATGTCCGGAACTAGTCGGTGTAAAGCATCCGAATTTATCCAACGAGAAAAAGAGTTTCAAAATAGCGAATTTTGTGTATTCTACCTTAAAATGCGGCGGGTCCAATTTGTGGATTACAAAAAAAAATCCAAAAATTGAAAAATGCTTGGTAAAGTGATTTTGCCATAATATGGACTTGAATTATTGAAATTAACTAAATAAACGCATTTATAAAAATGACGCACATCTTATTTTCTATGGAGGATATACTCACAGGGAAGTAGCCACCCTCAAATCAATGTTATGCGTGCACCGACGGGGTCCGAGGGCTAAGTCAATTGAACGCACCGACAGTAGAGGCTGCGTGAAGGGGGTGTACCATCCTACTGTTGGAGGGCCTCCCGCATGAAATCTTTTAAGTAGAAGTGAAAATGATGAGATTTGGCGTATATTTGGCGATAAAGGGCAGTTCGAAATATTACTTCTTTTTTTCACTTTCGAAAATGATTTTACGCACCTGCATGTAGGCCTACTTATCGCTGACTACGCCCCTGATAATTAATACATGCCGTTTTTCGTTTCGACAGTAATAAAAAAAATGAACCAGAATCGTCAATTCGCCATTTGTTTTTGATTAGCTCCTGTCTTAAACTCTTATATTTGGTTCTGATCATATGACTTTTGGGTAAAATGTATATGAGCGTTTTAAGGGCGGTGCTGACTCTGACCCATCTCCATTCGGAACACCTCGGCCATTTCTTAAAATAAATATATAAATATATCTACCGACTTGTTACGGGCATTGTCGAGTAGATACGATTGCACCCATCTCATGTACTCGAGTAAAACTCTACCCCATCCATTCGAACTCTTCCAATTTTTAGAGTGGGGTTGTTATCAAATCAACTTGGTGGATCGGAAACGGTAAGGTAAGTTGTTTATCACTGTGCAGAAGTACTCTTGGTCGATTATTGTGATAACAAATGTCAATCATACGACGCACTGACCAATAACAAGACAAACAAATTACACACTGGACAGTTTTTATGATTGTGACCTCAAATGACCGAAAGGACGATAAACTAACGAAATGACATGTACGCCATTTACTTTATAGACTGGCACAGTTGTCAAGTTCAAAACTGGCTTAAAGTAGTTTATGTTGAGTTGCGTAAACTGTATATTCGTGATATTGGTAATATTTGTGATTTTGTTTGTTAATTGACCTTGAATTTTATGATCGGTGATATGATATCGTTTTACGTACGTGGAATTGGTGAAATAGTTGGCAAGGCTATACTTTATTATTTATATAAATAACTAATTTAGATACCTTAGTCAAAATTTAGGCTTAATCAGACTGATTAGTCCCAATACTTTAAAACCTTAATGGTACAGATGATTGTTGTGTTACCCAATTAACCATTTCCTTTCTTTAATAGTTGTAGAATATCCAAGATGTATAGTTATAGTTAATTTACGGACACAGGTCTCATAATTCTGTTTATTGGTCCTCTTCATCAATGCCCTACCAACACTTTTTAGTCTTGTAACGGCTTTCCCGGATGCACCAGTACTAGGCTAAGTTCTGAAGTGACTTGCCACTTTAAAGCCCAGATAACTGGTCTTGAAGGCTATTGCTATTTTGACTGACGCCATAAATGTTCAAATGATGAAAAATGCTTCGTTCACGGATCATTATTGAGACTACTTTAAGGCCACTCCCATGGAACAAGAAATCTCTGTGGGGCTCAAACATTGGACTCCTGAGTTCTGAGTCCACCATCTTAACCACTGGGGTATGCAAGATGTAAAGTAATAGCATGTCATGAAACTAAAAGATTGTTGAAAACGATGTAAAACTCACATGAGTAAGATTGTATCATGTTGATGGAGTTACTTTGCTTTCTGATGTGAACTGAAGAGTTTGAGTATGACAACCATGTAAATACAGTAAATGTTGACCTTTGTCTAAATGATACATTTAACCCTTTCTCTAATTAGCCCTTTCCCAAACAATAACAACATGTGACTAATTTGTGCAGACGACTTTAGGAAACATTGTGAGAAAAGGAGAAATTGCTCAAAACGAGCAATCTTTCCTTTTCCCACAATGTTTTCTGCTCTATCTGAGGAATAGTTTTCAATTTTATCACCTTTTATAAACTCTTTCAATTTGGGACAGTCGAAAATTTGTTGTTTGAGAGAGTTAAAGTGAGTCCTCTTCCCATTATATTGCTAATTTTGATGCATCCGCTGCAGATGCTTGCAAGTTTATCCTTCTTTTACAGTGGCTTCTTCTTAATGCCATAAATAATTTGTATTTTGCATTCATGATCAGATTATCTTTTTTTTCTTGTCTGCTGTTATCTTCAATTTGGACCAATTTCAAAGAAATCCTGGTCTTAAAAGACCTACATCCTAGTGGTGAGAACACTTTTTGTATGGGTTCTACCTTCAAATCAGGATAGAAGAAGATTTTAAGTTTCATAATAGGTAATTTTTATTCACACTTGTCAGTGCATCCATCAAATCTTATATTATATCCCTAACAAGTATGGCTAAAAATGTTTAGAAGCCATTGAATACTTTTTCACATGAATCAAACTTTTAGCTAATCTTGGGTTTTGAACCCGGGGCCTCTTTCTCGAGTCTGATTTGTCACCATTAATTAACCTCTTACTCTATTATATCTCACTTTTACCACAAATGCTGCTGAAGACTTTAGCAAACGCCAAATCTTAGCCTGTCCCAAATTGAAAGAGTTTCCAGAGGACATTTCAAATGTGATGAAATTGAAATAATCTTCTGATAGAGTAGAAAACATTTTTGTAAAATGGAGAAATTGCTTGTTATGAGGTATTTCTTCCTTTCCTGCAATGTTTTCCAGAGGCATCTTCAACAAAGTGGTAAATGTTGATATTGTTTGGAAATGGGTTAAACTGGCATTTGCCATTGCTTTCATTTGAATCAGTTACAGATTTACATGGATAAATGGGTTGAGTTATTTTGTTGAGCATGCTTTAATAAAGGCAGCATTTTGAACTAAAAGCTAACATTAATGAGAGCATATGACATAACATACCTGAAGTGTACTTGGTACCTGTGTAGACAAAATTACCTGCACAGCTGATCATATTTTGGATAATAAGATTAACTCTTTCCTATATAACAGTAATAACAAATAGCTGTTACCAACCAACAGATTAATTAGTTTGCAGATGTAAATGAGTTGAATTTGGGATGGAATTAATTCATTTTAACAGATTTGCCACATGTATGATAGAAAATACTGCTGTATGTATGCAAGAGTGTTACCTTTTTCAACGATAACTTAAAAGCGGTCTGAAACAGACTTAAAAAATCCTGATACTGTTGTGCAAAGGGTCTTAACTGGAATAATTAGCTCAAGGTTATTTTTTAACTGTTTACCAATCGCCAAATTTTAGAATGTCACATTTTGAAAGATTTTGCAGACGACCTTTCAAAATGTAATGAAATTGAGAAGTAATCTTCTGATTATGCAGAACAATTTGTAAGAAAAGGAGAAATTGCTTGTCACAATCAATTTCTCCTTTTCCCACAATATTTTCCACAATATTTTCCAAAGTCGTCTGCAACAAACTGGCAAAATGTCGTTATTGTTTGGTAATTGGTTAAAGCATATGCAGACGGCAATTTCAAAATAAGGCACATATGATGGTCTATTCATTTCAGATCAAGATGAAATGATTTTACAAATTATAAGAAATTGTTGCTGGCTTTAATTTACACTATGTATGGCTCTATCATTGTATTATTTCTTGTTATTCAACTTTTTATAGATAAGGATACTTCTCTCCGAAGAATAGGTATAAGGGATAGTGAACCAATCTTTTAGTCTATGTTTTAGCTTAGTTTTGTGCACATGTGGTAGAATACTTTGAAAACACCACTGTGTGAAAAGGAGAAATAGTTCTTTACAAGCAGTTTCTCATTTTTTCAAATTTGGCTTCTATCCAATATAATAAAGTAAAGATTATTATCCATACTCGATAATCTTATTTTATTTACTGTTTCTATCATTTTGTACCAGTCATTTATTCTTATATGAGGAATTTTTAGCATTTCCCACTTTTTGAACTTAGGTGGAACTCTGTGTTTCTTATCTAGTTTTGATCCACGCCATGGAAACAGGTTCTGCTTGGGTTGAAATGTTGTTTTTGAAAAGATCTGGTTAGTGTTTTACTATGCATCTTATGCCAAGAAATTGCATAATTATAAGACAACATTCCCTCTCACTTCAATAACAAGAAACACTTTTGCAAGGTAACACTTCTTTGGAGTTGACACCCAAAGACACCTCCATTTTTTTACTTTTTTCCTTTGTTTATGATTGTATCCATTTATATTTGTTTTGGCTTGCACAAATAACTTCCTCAAGTTGTTTAGTAAAATACTACTCTGTCGATTGAGTCCGATCTGGAATCCACACTGGTAAACAAAATAGTCTCTTGAAAATCAATCCTTTTCTTCAATGCAGCAGACTTCTTTTAACATTTTGACAAGAGGAAAAAAGATGTTTGTGAAGAACTTGTCAAAAGGTCTTGCACTAAACCCGTGAAACTGCTCTTTTTAATGCATATAAAAGACAGTTCTCGTAAGTTTTGTTTAAAGAATAGCTAGAAATGTTGAGAATTTAAGATGTCTTCGATGGAGGTCTTATACATGAGTTAGAGTTCATAGATAAGAATTCCTCTTTTGCTCATAGACTGACACTTCACCTGGCCATTTTATACCACAAACTCAGTAGAGTTTGGTACATGTGACAAAAAATTCAACTGGATTCACAAAATACTTGAAAAAGGATTTATCAACCAAGACTGGATGAGAAGTAAACCATTGATATTATGAGTTAACCAATTGTTTGTAAACAAGCAGTGAGTTAGGAGGGATTTTTTTAACCCATTTGCTTCCTTGTGAATTTGTAATGTGTCCAAATTTAAGGCAACAGCAAACAGCAAGCATAAGATATCCAAATTGACATTTTCTATGAGACCTTTGGTAGAAACTATTTTGACACACAAACAATATTAGGTTTCTTTTGATTTTCTCTTTTTGTTACAGCAGTTTGTTTCACCTATCATCATAAAGCAGGTGTGTTAAAAGAAGTATGGCAAGAGCTCAATGCAAGACTTATATTATAGCAACTCCGTAAAATTAAATGAAAACAACATACATATTCTTTTCATATATTCAGAGAATGTTAATTCTATTTCAGTTTTGACGGGGCTCTAATCTCACAAAACAAAAATGGCGGAAAACGGAATAGCAAACAGTCATGTTCTCACCATGAAGACTGTGAACCCTAGGGCCATTGAGATGGAATATGCTGTGAGGGGACCAATTGTTACGCGGTCTGTTGCCCTGCAAAAAGAACTGGCAGCTGGGGCAGAGAAACCCTTTAAAAAAGTGGTAAGCTTTTTTGGCATTATGATACTGATTGTACTTTGATCTGACATTTGGTGGGTTACTCTGCAGAAAACATTGGCTGTCGTGTAGAAACCATTCAGTAAAGTGGTAAGGCTCCCTGGCATTAATATACTGCAAGTACGTTGTTCTTACATTTTGTTGGCTACCCTGCAGAAAGTACTGGCTGCCGCTATGCAGAAACCCTTCAGTAAAGACAAAGTGGTAAGGTTCTTTGGCATTGATACGCTGAAAGTTCTTTGTTCCGACATTTTGTTGGTTATCCTGCAGAACATACTGGCAGCCAGTGCGCAGAAACCATTCAGTAAAGTGGTAAGGTTCTTTGGCATTGTTATACTGAGAGTCCTTTGATCTTGCATATGTTAACCTATTGTTCTTTCGGTGAGAGGACCAATTGTTACACAGTCTGTTATCTTGCCAAAAGAACTGGCTGCCAGGAACCCTTTAGTAAAGTGGAACATGTAGTATCTAGTATTTCTTACGATACGGTAATTATTATGACATCCCACGAGGTCGGGAAAACAATGGAACTCTGTACAATCGGCTAATAAATGTTTAAAGCACACGAGCTGTGTTGTTATTTAGACCTATACAGAACATCTGGCAACGAGAACGAACACCACCCACCACGATGGCAATGCAGCTGCCCTCATTTCGGAGTTTTTCCGTTCATACCGACGAACAATCGGCGGGGACCCGATGGGAAAAGTGGTTGGACAAATTTCAGAACATGATTTGTGCTCTTAATGTTGAAACCGACAAACAAAAGAAAGCGATGCTGCTTCATTACGTCGGGGAGGAAACGTATGACATCTATGACAGCTTCCCGGACGCTAAGAAAGGTGTTGGAGCAACAAAAACGGAGGGTGAAGGTGAGCACATAGTGACAGTGGGAAACGAGTACGAAGTCCTCAAACAGAGTTTGACAGAGTACTTTACACCAAAGCAGAACACTTCTTATGAAGTCTTTAAATTCCGTCAGTCAACTCAAAATAATGGCGAGTCCATTGATTCATTTTATACACGTCTTCGAACACTTTCTTCCACATGCAATTTCCATGACGTGGATAGGGAAATCCTGTCACAAATTATTCAAGGATGCACATCAACACGCATCAGAAGAAGAGCACTCAGAGACAATTATACGTTGGATAAAGTGCTGGACGAAGCCAGATCACTAGAACTCTCTGAATCGCGTGCCACAGAAATAGAGACTGGTACCAGCCAGGCCGTCAATCATCTGCACAGACCAGGACCAGGCAGAACTGAAATGCGAGACGTTAAGCCGGATCATGCCTCCAATCAACACCGTGGTGGCAGAGGACGATTTCGAGGCCGTGGCAGGGGACGCAACTCCAACCAACAGCGACAGACAGACAAGAAGTGCCAAAACTGTGGGGGAAGCCTCTCCCATAAAGTGTGCCCAGCGTTGGGTAAGAACTGTAACTATTGCAAAAAACGCAATCACTTTGCAGTAGTTTGCAGAACAAAACATGTGAATTACACTTCACACATGGTGCCAAAGCAAGACTGTGACAGTTCAAGTGAAGAATCAGTGTTTAGTATACAATCCAAAAAATTGAATGTTCCAACATTGAATGCATACATACATGATACTAGTGTTGAATTTCTCATAGACACTGGGGCAAGTGTGAACATTATTAGTAACCATGTTTACAATAGGATGTCAAACAAACCAAAGTTACAGAATCCAACTCCCCTCATATTTGCATATGGTCAAGAAAAGCCATTAGATGTAAAGGGTTTCATAAAAACTAAAATTAAACATAAGGGTAATGAAGTAGAGGCAACATTTTATGTAGTCAAAGGCACAAATGGCAGGCATTCGAGGTGTTTGCTAGGGGCTGCAAGTGCTCAGGCTCTGAACGTTGTTCACTTTGCTTTCTCTGTCCCTCTTCCCTCTATCCCTTTACCCTCAAAGTCAAATGAGTCCATTCCAGGTCAGTTCCCATCCCTATTCGATGGCCAAATGGGGAAAATCAAGAATGTAAAGGTAAGGCTTCACATTAACCAGAACATGCCCCCTGTAGCCCAACGACACAGGCGCATTCCATTCCATGTCCGAAAAGACGTTGAAGCTGAACTCAAGCGTCTGGAAGACCTTGATGTTATAGAGCCCGTGACCGGTCCGACACCCTGGATCAGTCCAGTCGTGATTGTTCCCAAAAAGAAGTCTGGGGTAAGGCTTTGTATAGACATGCGCATGGCAAATAAGGCCATAGGTCGAGAAAAGCACCCAATGCCGACTGCTGATGAGCTGATGACAGATCTGAATTCGTCAACTGTATTCAGTAAGCTTGACCTGTCTAACGCTTATCACCAGCTCGAACTTGATGAGGCAAGCAGATACATCACAACATTCACAACACATGTTGGTCTGCGACGATACAAGAGACTTTTGTTTGGTGTCAATGCGGCATCTGAAATCTTTCAAAAAGCCATATCTGACTTGTTAGCAGATATTCCAGGTGCAAAGAACCTGTCGGATGACATAATCATTCATGGTAAGACACAGTCCGACCATGATGAGGCTCTCAGACAAACACTTGAAAGGCTAATGCCAAGGGCGCCAGACTTAACAAAGACAAATGCATTTTCTCGGTGAGCAAAATCACTTTCTTTGGTCATGTTTTCAGCAACCTGGGTGTGTCAGCTGATCCCGAGAAGATTGCTGCAATCATCGGTAAGACCCCCCCGAAGAACTCGGGTGAAGTGAGATCGTTTCTTGGTATGACGCAGTATGTTGCGAGGTACATCCCTCAGTACGCAACAATTACTGAACCTCTCCGGCGACTCACTCGGAAAGACATCTCTTGGTCATGGACTGAAAAAGAGCAAGCCTCTTTTGAAAATCTGAAAATTGCTCTCTCTAGTGCACAAGTTATGGTGTACTTTGACCCAAAGAAGAAAACAGAAGTACTGGTAGATGCTTCTCCAGTGGGCCTAGGAGCTATGCTGACTCAAGAAGGTAAGGTTGTTTGCTATGCTAGCAGAGCTCTCACAGACGTGGAACAGAGGTATTCGCAGACTGACCGAGAAATGTTGGCTGTAGTGTATGGTGTAGAACATTTTCATTTGTATCTTTTTGCATCTGAATTTAAAGTGTTGACGGATCACAAACCTCTGCTTGGTATTGTTCAGAGTCAAAAACCTGCTTCTGCGCGCATGGAGCGTTGGCGATTGCGACTCATGCCGTATCAGTTTACCCTTGAATACAGGCCAGGCAAGGATGACCAAAATCCTGCAGATTACATGAGTAGACACCCGTTTGAACAGCCAAAGCGAGACAATGCTGCTGAAGCATATGTTGCTTTCATAAGCCAGCATGCTGTCCCAAAAGCAATGTCATTTGACGAAGTACAAAATGCAACCAGAGTAGATAAGACCCTTCAGAAGGTCATGACTGCCATACAGGCTGGCAGATGGTGGGACGATCCAGATTTATCCCCATATTCTCGTTTTCAGGATGAGCTTTCAGTCTATGATGGTGTGGTTTTACGGGAACACAGACTTGTTATTCCTGTATCCCTCAGAAACAAAGTTGTTGAGATTGCACACAACACTCACCAAGGCATTGTAAAAACAAAACAGTTGATCAGGGAAAAAGTCTGGTTTCCTGGTATTGACAAGGTAGTTGAGGACACGGTAAAGTCTTGTATCCCGTGCCAGGCCTCCTACCCAGGGTCCACTAAACGTGAACCAATCTGTCCAACTCCGCTTCCAATTGAACCTTGGTCTGAAATAGCAATCGATTTTGCAGGACCTTTCCCGTCAGGCCAGTATGCTCTTGTTGTTCTAGACGAACATAGCAGATACCCAGAAGTTGAAATAGTGTCTTCAACCTCTGCTCAGGCTATAATTCCACGACTCAGTTCAATCTTTGCACGCCAAGGATTTCCAACTGTTGTGAAAACAGACAATGGTCCACCTTTTCAAGGCCAGGACTTTGCAAACTTTGCTGAAGTATGCGGCTTCAGGCATAGAAGAATCACTCCTCTCTGGCCAGAATCAAATGGCACTGTTGAAAGGTTCATGGGAACTTTGAACAAATTTGTTAGAGCTTCTGTTGCAGACAATCGAGACTGGAAAGCTGAATTTCATAGCTTTCTCATGCATTACAGGGCGACTCCCCACAGTGCAACTCAGATTTCTCCTTTTGAGGCCCTTACAGGGAGGAAGATGAACATGGGAATTCCTCATATTCCCAAAACTGACTCATCTCCTGTTTCAGTTCGCATGCGTGTGAACGACATGGCGAGTAAGAATCGCATGAAAGAGTATGGTGATAAGAAGAGGCGTACATTGCCATCCTCTCTCTCCCCAGGTTCCTGTGTGTTGCTAAAGCAGCGCAAGGTTAACAAACTCACCCCTCCTTATTCTCCAAACCCTTACAAGGTTGTTGAAAAGAAGGGAAGCATGGTCACTGTAGAGCGAAATGGTCACTGCGTTACTCGCAACTCCTCCTTTTTCAAACCTGTCAACATTGACCCATCAGTCGAGGATGAAGAAAAGGATCCAGAGCCAGAAAAGGAACCAGATCCTGTTTCTGTACCAATACCTTCAAATGACCCCGTTTCTGTACCTGTCTCTTCTGGTCCGAGCCCAACTATTGCAGCTCCTCGAAGAAACCCAGTCAGAAATGCTGGAATGCCCAATAAGAACAGTGACTACATTGTAAATAGTAAATACTGAGTAGTTTCTTGTTTTGTTATGTGTTTTTAGTTGATTGAATAATCTGAAACTCCAAAAGCTGTTTAATCAATTCTTTTCATTAATCATAGCTAGTCACGAATCATATCTAGTCATTAATAATGTCTAGTCATTTAATTAGATTTTTGTTCTGATTTATGTTGGTTACATAAACTGTTTGACAACTATTGTAAGGCTGTAAGACACCTGCCTTTGAATTGGATATTGTTAAGTTCTAAAATGTGTTTGAATTGGATATTCTTATGTTTTTGAAATATGCTTTGAATTTGATATGTTTATGTTCTCAAGCATTTAAAACACGCTTGATTTGTAGTCTTGTTTTAATACATTCAGGTTCAATTTGATAAATTCAAGTCATTTTAGTTTGCTTAAATATACTGACAAATTCAGTTCATGTGTTGTATTAATCTTTAAACTTTGAACATATTCTAGTATAAGTATTAATGGCAATTTAACATTCTTTTTGCACAAAAGTAATATTGTAGAATATTCAATCTTGAAATTGTGGAAGTTTTATTCAAGGTAGGGAGGAATGTAGTATCTAGTATTTCTTACGATACGGTAATTATTATGACATCCCACGAGGTCGGGAAAACAATGGAACTCTGTACAATCGGCTAATAAATGTTTAAAGCACACGAGCTGTGTTGTTATTTAGACCTATACAGAACAGAACACATAGTAATACTAAAACAATTATGGTTTGTTACCCTGCAGAAAGTACTGGTAGCATGTGCACTTAACCCTTCAGGAAAGTGGTGCGGGTTTTGGGCATTGTTATACTGATAGTACTTTGACCTTAATTGACAGTTGTAAACCTATTTGTTTGTAATTGTGTTCATTTCTCTTATTAAAAGTATAAACACTCACCAATTTTGCTGAGCAAAAATATCAATGCATTACAGGTGAAGAGAAATCGTATGGAATTATGGTATATACATGATCATGATTCTGAAATTTCTTCAATCTGATATAATCTGAATTTGACTAAGGAGAAATGAATGGTACAGGCAGTTTGCCGTATGATTTTAATGTTATCCTTTTATGTTGTGTTTTCAGCTTCCAGCCAACATTGGTGACTGTCACGCTACAGGCCAATCCCCTATCACTTTTATCAGACAAGTCGTTGCACTGTGTACCTACCCCCAGCTGGCGGACAGCGTAAACTTCCCAAGCGACGTCACCAACAGATCCAAACGCATTCTACAAGGCTGCAAGGGACAGAGTGTTGGATCCTATAGGTTTGTAGCAGTGGTGTTATTTTAGCCTGGTTGATTCATAAGACTTTCTATTTACTGAAGGGGTAGATACAGCCAAAGATATAAGAAACCACCATGACAAAAAATACATTGCTTGTAAGATTTTTTTTCTTGTTCAATGAATCGGGTTATGGAAACTAATAATGGTAATATAGATAGTATAAAAGTATTTCTCTAATGAGATATTAATTTTTAAGTCACAAATGTAAAGGGAGATAATTTAACATTTACAGTTATAAGTTTCAGTTTTGAGTTACCACTCTTACTGATCAAAATTTAGAGTCTATCAAATATCATTAAGTATTTCTCTATTTAAGTCTTTCCCTTTGTTTACTCATTCATATTTCTAAAAGTGAGTTTTTCACTTATAACATTGTTACAGTTGAATGTCAATTACAGTGCTGTGAAAACCCTTTTAGCAGAGGAGTAATCCTTACCCTCATGTGCATTTGGACTCACTTATTACACAAAACTTATAAGAAGTTAAGGAGAAGAAGAAACTGTTAAGTTAGCAATTTCACATTTTGTCACAATGTTTATACCCACATTCTCAAAGAAATGCTATTTTACATACTTTATATGCAAAGTGCTTTCTACTGTTGAAGTCAATACTTGAACAGAAATTTGTTGCTGTTAACATTATTCACATATATCTTTTTTATACCATAGTGCCTCCGCTGGTGTTGATGTTATTCGACAAGACATTGCCGCCTATATAACTGAGAGGGACGGTTACCCTTCAGATCCAGACAACATCTTACTATGCACAGGGGCCAGTGATGGAATTAAAACCATACTGAATCTGTTGATGACTGGCAAGTCAGGTGACGAGAAGGCCGGCATAATGATACCCGTGCCCCAGTACCCGCTGTACACAGCCACACTCACAGAGTTTAACGCCTATCCTATACCCTACTATCTTGACGAAGACAATGCCTGGGGTCTGGACGAACAGGAACTCAAACGCGCGATTAAAGAAGCAAGAGGAAAGTGCCTGCCAAGAGCCATCTGTTTGATCAATCCAGGGAACCCAACAGGACAAGTTTTGACTAAGAAAAACATTCAGAGTGTCATCAAATTTGCCAAGGAGGAAAACCTCATGCTACTGGCTGACGAAGTATACCAGCACAATGTCTGGGCCGAGGGATCGGAATTTTTCTCCTTTAAAAAGGTTCTGATGGAAATGGGCCCACCCTACAACACAATGGAGCTGGCTTCCTTTATGTCTGCCTCGAAGGGCTATATGGGGGAGTGTGGTTTCAGGGGAGGTTACTGCGAGGTGATTAACCTGCAAGCAGATGTCAAGGCCATCCTTCTCAAGTCCATATCTGCCAAGCTGTGTCCCCCACTGCTGGGCCAAGTTGTCATGGACACCATTGTCAATCCTCCCAGAGAAGGGGAACCATCCTACGAACTCTTCAAAAAGGAGAAACAGAATGTCCTTGACCTTTTGAAGAAGAAAGCCAGAATGATAACCGACTTGTTCAACTCCATTGAAGGTATTTCCTGTAATGAGGTCCAGGGTGCCATGTATGCCTTCCCGAACATCAAGCTTCCTCAGAAAGCCATTGAAGCGGCTAAAGCCAAAGGACAGACTCCAGACTTTTTCTACTGCATTAACCTATTGGAGGAGACTGGGATCTGTGTGGTGCCCGGCAGTGGGTTCGGAGAGAAGCAGGGAACCTACCATTTCAGGATAACCATTTTACCCCCACTTGAGGAGATACAGGGTGTTCTGGGCAGCTTCAAAGAGTTTCACCTGAAGTTCTTGAAGGAGTATCAGTAGTAAAGGAGGCTGGTATGTCCATTTCCACCTTCTCTATGGCCCTTAACTGTACACGTCTGCTCTAGATGATTTGTTAAAAAACAGTGGCAAAAGGATGAATTGCTCCTTTGTCCTTCTACAGGCATGGCTATTCAGAAGGTCCCTCTGTGACCTAATGGTTAGAATACTAAGCCTGCAATGACTTAGCCTATCACTCCCTTGTGTTTATGTCTAAGCAATCAATTGATTTGAGATTGCCTTTCCCTTGGATTAAAAAATGTTAATGGTTCTACCTTGCTTAACAAAGCACTTTGGGACTATTTCAATAGATTCTGATAAAAGAAATACAGTATGATTTAATTTTACATGAACCAATGAAACTTGAAATGGAATCTTTATATTTTCAGATCAATAGATGTCTGAAGTATCATAGACATAGATAGTTTGGACAAGAGCAGATCTGCCCAAATAGGAATATCATCCAAGGAATCTCGACAATAAAGCTTCTGTTTTGTTTATTGACTGTCTTCATATAGCATGATACAGATAATTCTTTAGACATCATGGTGCTTTTACTCTTTGAATTCTGGCATTAATTTGGTTATACATGTTGAAAAATATGAGCATTTAAAACTTTTTGAGTGAAGTCAAATTAGAACTGTGCACAACTTCATAACCAAAAGTAAGTTGTTTTTCTTAAGCTTTTTAGAGTGGGATTAAGCCAACAGATTTTTTTCATGGATTTTATTGTGATTTATATGATAGCTTTAATATGTGAAGATGAGTTTTATTCGGACATTTTGTAATGTTTGAGTCAAGCAATATAATACTTTGATGACCTTAAAGACTATGAATTGCTGTTTATTTCATGTTCCACTTTATTGTTTTAAGTCATTTGAAATTCGTTTTGTCTTTTTATGGCATTGTTTTACAAAAATTCAGACTTTCGAGCAATCTCTTATTAGATTTTGTCAAGTTTCCTTTTTTTTGGAAGAAAATGTGTCCTAACAAACAAAATGCTTGCATGTGACATTATATTTTTCTGCAATGTCTTCATAATTTGGTTCCCAGGTGCTCGTACATATTTTGATGATATTGCAGAAAGAAAAAAGTAAATCATTGTTTACAAAATAAACCATTTGAACAGATGCCTATATCTGGAAAAAAAAACCGTGGCATGTATTTACCAAATTTTTATCCATTTGGCTAAGACACTATCTACAATGTATATAGATTGGACTTTTTATGTATAAAAGACATCTTGTTTTAAAAAATATATAATTTCAATCTGTAAGATTTGCCCTTCAATGAAATGTTGAGTTAATATAACCATCTTTATATAGCCTAATAACCATGTGCAAAAACACAAATAAGTTTCCTGAAGGGGATCCTTTATTGCAGTCGATGAAATGACTTAGTTATAAGATATAATGAATAGGCCATGCAAAGACCTGATAGACTTGGGTCTTTGGGCCATGATTAGGTTTTTCTAACCAAAGCATATTTTACCACAATTGTATTATTGTTTGCATATTTCAATGATGTATTCCAGATTTTTATTTTCCATTATTTTTACATGATACCTCAGAACTGATGATTAAGATTGTTTCTGGTGCTGGTGTGTATTTGTAACATGAAAATTGTGTTAAACTGATTTGTTTTAGGGTTTAATATTGTTTCTTCTTTTCCTTGCATTTTGGCGATCAAATCGTGGTTACCAAATTCTGATTTAGTCGCAATTATTTTAATTTTTATGTATATGTTTTACGCAATTCTCATGTTATTCTAATAATGGTATTAGTTTTGTCTGCTTTAATTTCCTCGTAACAAGAATGGGATTACAGCAATATCTCCGGTGTTGTTAAAATGTGTGATTCCGGTCAAATAGCCCTTTATGGTTGGTTCTGTACACACAAATTTGTAAAGTCTTATATGCTTGGTTTCTTTGTTCACTGTTAAAAATCATGATTAATAAATATAGCTTCATTTGAATGTAAGAATAGTTTTTGTTTGTTTTCAGACAGTCAAGCCATGAAATCAATTTACTTTATCCATAGTTTATGCAAAGTGATTTTTCCTTTGGTAAATCGAGGATTGGTGATGTTGTTTCTGTAAAAAGAGACTTCCTGTACTATACTGTACTTTTTACAGTATTTGTGCAAGATTTACTTTACATCAATTGGAAACACAACCATGACTTATATGTGGAAATATGTCACCGGGATTTGAACCCACGCTGAGAAGGGCCATGTCATTCCAAATGCTGCACTCTAGGTCACGGAGTTGAAATCTTATACAGAGAAAGATGTAAAGCATCCCTCCGTTAGAATATTATGATTCAGATCATCTTATTAAATGACATGCTCTTGTAGCAAACTCAAACAGAGCAAAGAAAGCGATAGAATGGACTTCTGACATGACGAATATATTTCCAAATTTATATTTCATATGCCAGTTGCTGTAGAGTTTTTCATCTTTTCTAAGCAAATACGCCTCTTACGATCCTGTTTGTTTGCTGTTCCATTAATGTACATGACTCAGTATTGAGTCTTATAAGCATACAGTCAAACTTGTGATAAGAGGCCAGCCTATGGGACAGAGTAAATTGGCTGTTTAAGACAGGTTGGCTGCTAAACACAAGTTGATTTACACTATAAATCTAACAATGGGACTTTCTGTAGTGGCTGTTTAAGGCAGGTTGGCTGCTTAAAAGGGTGGCTGCTTAACACAAGTTAGACTGTATGTTCCCTGGAAAATCTACCAGTACTAGGCTAGGAAACGTGTCTTGCCCAAGGACACTCCACGGTAAAAAGGCTGACAGCCCCCTGCAGTGGATGACTAAAGAACCTGTGATTAAACGCTTTCATTTATCTCTGAAGAATGAAATTTCACTTTTGTCACAATGAGTTGTAATGATAAAGAAAACGTTATCTATCTAGTGATATCATTTCCTCCTGCTGCTATGTTTGTCTTCGAGCAGACACGAAGTTACATATGATAGAAGTGGTTATGGGCATTTCTATTAGAGTAAATTCCCTTCAAAACACAGTTTCTCCTTTCATAATAATGAACATATACAAATGAAAATATTCAATAATTTCATCTTGATACTTTGTTTTAACGCGGTTGTAAATTTCCTAAAACAGACAGAAAGTATATTTGGATGACAACTAACGTTAAAGCGTTTAGGTACAGGATAAAGGGCCTAAGCCTGTGACTCATCCGGGTTTCCTGGATCCACCAGTACTAGACTAGGGCTCTGAAGTGACTTGCCAAAGGCCACTCCCACGAAACCAGAGGTGTTGGTTGGGCTCCGTTTGATATTTCACTGTAGAAAGCTTTAGACATTTAGTAATCAGAGTTGAAACCTGATAAAACCAGGAAGTATTCAAGCACAATAGACGATAAAGGCTTGGACCACCATTATGATTATTCCCAAAATGGAAACTAGCCTTCAACGCTTGTAATATGAGATTGAAACGTTCAACACAAACTGAATAATAAGAGTTCGTACTTGCAGCAATGAGGAATTTTACGAATTGTTTACAAAATATATACACGTATAGGTCGCCCATATTAATATTCCAGTTTTAATGCACTAAGAATGAATAGCTTAATCCATTACCAAACACTAACGACATTTGACCAGTTCGTTGCAGATGACTCTGGAAAACATTGTGGGAAAAGGAGAAATTGCTCTCAACGAGCAATTTTTCCTTTTCCCACAATGTTTTCTGTCCTATCAGAAGATTATTTTTCGATTTCATCACATTTTGAAATGTCGTCTGCAAACTCTCTCAATTTGGGACAGTCGACAATTTGGCGTTTCGTAAAGGGCTACAGGTGCTTACTCACACATCAGACAGTTTGCAAGACGAATAAAATTATCGTTTAAAGGACACCGTTTTTTGTATTATGGTAAAAATATGTAATGAGAAATATACTAGAATCAAAACACATTTCATCTGCTGTGATCTTAAAACGGTGAATCATAGCTTTAGATACAAACCATGTATTCGCCATTTTTTGTTAACAGCAGATGAAATGTAATTTCTTCCGAATGAATAGCTACTGAACGTCAACTTGATTGAGAATGTTACATTGTATCAAGACGTGGACAGACAATTTGTGATGGATTTCATCACCGTTGTTGTACAGTTTTAAAGAAGTCAAATTTTGATATCCAAGTTTCCTCATATCTGTGAACAAGCAGCTTTAACTATAACTCGGATGATACAAGCTGTAACTGCGTGACAGCTTGGAGGCGCCCTGCGATAAAAACGCGTCAGCATTCCCCCTCCGTGTGTGAGGGGTCCAATCGGCGACGAGAAAAAATATGGGCACCAATCAGAAAGAAGGTGGGATTGACCAATAAGATTGCTTATTGCTTCCATTTCCGGTGATTTACAGAAAAGGCAAAAACATGAACGATGGTTAACATTTGATCGACGGGAAATATGAATTCGTTTTTAAACCAAAGCAGAGTCATTTGATGAAATCCATTGTCGAAGGAAAAGACACTTTAGATTCAATTTTGATAAAACATCTCTTACATAAAATAGGTAAACTCAACATTCATTCGGACTGTTTGACAACTCCATATCACGATGCTAAAAATGAACATCAACGCCTCCCTGATTAAATTGATTAAAATCATATCAGTTTTTGGTTTGAATCGATTTGCTTCGCCACACTTATTTCGAAAACAATCCTTTGTGAATATTTGTGTTAATAAAAAGATCATCATCATTTTCTTCCTCCCTTCCCATTCTCTTCTTCTTCGTCTACTCAACTCCTTCTTAGTGCTATTTTAGACTTGAGAACAAATTTGATTATGTCAAATGCCAATTTTAGAAAACACTGTACTGTATATATATTTATATAATGTGTAAATGTTATTGTAATTCAATTTGAATAAATGGGTTGACAATTCAAAGGAAAACAAAAACAAAAATAAACACAATATTCCGGACGTAAATCTTTCACCATGACTGTAAAGGTGTCCGAATAGAATCCGAATAGAATTCGGCCACCTTTACGGTTATCGTGAAAGATATACAGGTACGTCCGAAGTATTTCGGAACCATTTAATGTGTGATACCTTAAGATTTCTAATTGTGTTGAATGTAAATGTATCATTGGTTCACGTAGATTTCTTTATATACTGAGAGAAACAAACCGAAAAGTGTGATACATTTGAATAACGCATCAAGGCCACAAAGAAGTAGACAAAACAAGCCCGTTTGGGTCATCGATTGTCAAGAAGTCTTTCTCCAGTCTATTTCCTTGAATCTAATTCTTAGCTACTTGAAACCGTAATTGTTCACTGAAATTCCATTGTTAATGTTATTGAACTTGGATAGCCACTTAATCGTATTCAATTAAAATTCATTAATTTTCCGCACATATTTCAAGATTTGAAGAGGGGCAGGGAAACTTTCTCTTGGATTGATCAATACGAACGTCCTAATTATTTTCCTTCATCACCACAATTCATAAGTGGCAAATTGAAAATTTAAGTAGGGTTAAAAGTGGCGAAACATTCATAACATTTGTGAGGACCTACACTTGAATCAGTTGTGATATGGCACCCAAAACGGTCTCAATTTGAACGCGTATATTCTTATGTTCATATCTATACTTATGAAATGATACATTTGGTTATGGTTGTAGTGCATATTTTGAATTTTTTTTTTTTATCTTTTTTTCTAAATGTTTTACTGGTCCAATTAAACAAACAGTTTGTTGACCAATAAAAAAATTAAAAAAAAATAAATAAAAAAATTAACATTACAGGTCGAGTTATAAAAGTATGTTATCAAAAATAAAGAAGTTATTTACAAAAAAGTCACCTATTGTTATATATGCGCTAAATAACCGTGGATATTGATGCACCATTAAACAAATAGTTCATTAACCAATCTATTCAGAATCAAAATAAAATCGGTTTGTCCGACTCATTCCATGCATGAAAGCATTGGGCAATACATTTGCCCGTACAATTTTAATTTTTATTTTATTTTTATATCCAATGGTAAGGTATCAAGCTGCAATAACGACCGATCCAACATCATCAGTTTTGTAAGCTTTCAACATTTAGTTACCCTTCAGTTTCCCAGACAAGGTCGTTACCATTCTAAAATTCAAACTGCAATTAAACACACAAACTAATCGTTTAGGTAAAATACAAAATAAATATTCACTATATCGAGAAAGTAATCTATATTGGCAAAAATGATTTGGTTTTGACTCCTACCATTTCTCTGAAACATAAGAGATATTCAGAAGAAACTTGCTACTAAATCCAATAATTGTTGATATCAATATACTTTAGAAATAAAGTCTATGTTAAATGCGTATTCTTTGAGGACAAAACGATGATGCTACCAAGATAAAGGGTAAGGCACGTGTTGTGTGATGTACGACGGTGTCTGGATAAGTGTCTGCGTGTGACGCGCGTCTTCATGTCTGGGGTCATAAAACTAGGCGTTTGATATTTAGACCAACAACCCGAAAGATGTACTCCCCTTTATAACATGCCCGAAGCTGATCACATCGATAGCTTTTTGAATAATTTGTTTGAGAGACATAGATGTTACGATGTCTCTGGTTTGTTTCCCTTCGCGCTCGCCCAACCTGCAAATAATTTACTTTGAAATAGTTTCTAGAATTATATTTTAGATTAGACCTATATTGCTGATTTCTATAATTCAAGAAAACATCATATTGAGAGCAATTTGCCCATAGATTCGTCTACTAAGAAATGATAAGCCAAGTCGTTTTTGTTGGCAAAAGTTTCCATAAAAAATTCTTTGATGGTTTGAGTATTTTCTAGATTTTCGCAATAGATTTAAACAGATACCTATTTCCCTTGATATGTATATATTGGATCACGGATAAGTGCTCTCCCGGAGAAGTGCCCCCCGGAGAAGTGCCCCCTCGAACATATATATGTTTTACGTCAGTCACAAATATGTTTACTAAATGAATGAATATCTACGTATTCAATTGAAATCAACTGTTGCGAATACTTTGGCAATTGACAATATTCATATGAGGTAAAGGGCGTCTCGTTTTTAATGAAATTAGATCTATTCTACCAAACGAAAAAGGAGCCAATATTATATTCCCACCAGAATTTACCTATCATTTTAACTCCGCCCCCTTTCTACATATTACCCGACATGCCAATCGGAACTACTCGGGTATTTCCGTGAGCTGTGAAATACACCTCGGATATAAGTGTAGGGTTACAATTTTTCGGGTAAATCGGCATCCGCCGATGGACACCTTTTCTAAGCGTGCATGTTAAGTAGTTCAATGTGTATGGAAGTGTTGGACATCCTTTTTAATCACTTTTGATCAGTAACTCATACCAAATGGCGAACTTGTTGTTGTGACATGTATACTTGTTTCCTCAATCAAATTTAACGACTTTTTGGATTTTACATTCAAGATCTATTTTTAGAAACGAAAGAAAGTGACGTCATTCTCGCGGAAAACATTATGGCGTCATCCCTATTATTTCAGAGGTGTTTTCTATTGGATAAACCCGATGTGTTCAGATTGCCGACATGCACTACCGCTAATAATCGATATCCGCTTGACGCGCTTTTACATCGAACGCATCCAGACGTAGAGTGAAATATCTACGTCTGGATCATTCGGACTACTTTAACTATAGAAGACAATCTGAATCAAAGGAGCAATTAACAAGAAAGAACTTCTTTTGTCGCTATATTTTTAATCCCTATAAAAATGAACACGTATCTTTTAAAACAATATTTTGCACCTGATTTCACTTTTAAATTCGACATATCCTTAACTTATGCATGGGGTAACGGTTTCCTTGATATGGACAATTTGCTCGTCAGAGTAATATGTAAGATTACGTCCGAAACGTTTCGAAATAATTAGACCTACGCATTAATTCCATTATACGGTGTAACTATTTTGCATACTAAGGTTTCTACATATTCATACATTCCATTTCGAAATACGACCGACCTCATAACCGCGTACCGTATACGATAAGGTTTTAGAGAATTGAGAATGTAGTTCAAGTTAAATACAATGTAATTCATTTGTTTATTAGGTCTTTGGTCATAGCAGAGACATAGATGTTATCTGGTCATAGAGAGCACCTGTAATCCACAGTGTATGATTTACACAATTCAATGTTGATTTACTTTAAAATGTAACCGTGTTTACGGATTGATTCTCAATTCTACACCAACTTCAAATTCCTCGGTGCCTAAACAGAATATAGCACGTGTCCCACGGAAGGAAGGAAGCGGGTTTAATACTAAAATCCCGGGGATATACTTACAGTACAATGTTATGGCAGTATTGGCTTATTCAATGGTATTTTGGGTAATTGTGTACACATTATCAAAAAGCTGGGAACTGGCCTTGGTACCGAAAAGATTGCGATGTACCTGAACAATATTTTTAGAAAGCGTTGTGTTTGCTATATACAAACATCGCTAGCTCACTGGGTGATCCAAGACCGTATTTTGAAACGGACGGATTTTCACAGGAGCGGCGCCTTACGGATGTGATCACGTGCGTAAATTATTCATGGTTTGCCGGGATTTCCCAATAATCAGGTCATGTGATCTGGGTAGTTTGCTATTTATAGAAGAGAGATTTAGTAATTTTAATCAGTTTACAAATAGTCTGCGTTCAGATACAGGACTATTAACTGCTGGCGAAATTTTTATCTCTATTCAATTGTAAGTTTATTTATTTTGTATCATAAGATTTTTGTAAACACAGACGATTGAATTTTCTGTATATATGTTTCAATGAAAATGTGGTATCATATGGGAATGCCATAGATGATTTTGTATTTTGATTTCAGACAACACTAAAGTTACTTTAACAAAATAATCACAAACTTTTTGATATAGACTAATTTAACTAATGTGGTGCTTTCTGTCTGCTGTGGGTTTTGAAATTAATCAGTTATAGACTATTTGATAATGAGCTGAATATACCGTTTTCCAAAGACCTCATTAGTTCTTTGTGTTTCCCAACTTTATCTACATTGTACATGTAGTCACTGTGAAATTGTCGCCTGGTCTTCGTATGTTCGTTGATTTACTCTAAACATATTTTATTGCAATTGGACATATGACACACAAGATTGGTCTTGTGAAATGGGATGATGAAAATTTAGTCTTAGTCGGAATAATATTGATTGATATATTGATAAAGATCGAATCCTATGTTACAACAATTGTCAAATTGTTTGTTATATAGACCTGAAGACTTGCCTTTGAACATAGTTTGAATTCGACGAAGTGTTTCGGTGATAATTTTTAACTCTTCTACACTTTCCTCTAAAATACCCTTGAGTAACAGCTGTTAATAAACTTAAACCAAATTCCCTCTATAGCCTACCAACCATTCTTGAAAAGCAAGGAACTTGTAAGCATACACACAAACAAAAGAATGAAAATCAAACAAACATGTTTGGTATCTACAAATCAATATTCTGTCAAGATGTTTTCAATGTAGGCCTTTTGTAAGATAGAATCTAGTCTGTAAAAGGCATAGGGGGAAACAAGTAGCTTGTCATTTTGGTCATCTAGCGTACTTGTAGCTTGTCATTGTGATCATCTAGCGTGAATGTAAAAATTCTAAATATACTTCATGTGACTGTTCAGTTGTTGTTTAGTTCAAAATTGGTGACATTCTTCTACAGGTATAGATTTTAACTCATTGTCTAAGTGATATCATCACATAGGATTTTATTTTTGGTTCACATTGAAAGCAACTGCAGACAACAACAAATAGCCCCAAAACCCATATTTCTGTTATGATACTTGGTAGCAACCAATGTGATAAAAGGATATCCTTAACCCTTTCCCAAACACCAAATTTACGACCGTCCCAAATTGAAAGAGTTTGCAGACAACATTGCAAAATGTGATGAAATTGTAAGATAAACCTCAAATAGGGCAGAAAATATTGTGTGAAATGGAGAATTGCTCGCTATGAACAATTTCTCCTTTTCTCACAATGTTTTCCAGAGTCATTTGGAAGAAACTGGTCAAATGTCGTTATTGTTTGGTTAAGGGTTAAAGTCCTTTGCAGTGGTCAGCGTATAGTGTTTTATTATGGACTAAGGGGTTGATAAATGTAAAATACTACTTTAAAGAATTTGTTATTGATCATCTTTTACATTTGACATAATGAAAAGAATATGTTTAAACGACCTTCAACGGATGCAGCTATAAAACTTGTCTATATGTGAAAATATTTCTATGCTCCGTTAAGCATACAAGTGTACTGACTAGGAATTGCCTTCAAGTTTGAAAATGGGGCACATACATGCTTACCTCATATGATTTATGTATCAAGCATCAGGGTGTTGTTTTACTGATCATTTTATGCTTAAGATTTACTTTACCAATTACCAAACAATAACGACATTTAGCGGCTTCCTTGCAGACAACACTTGAAAACATTGTGGGAAATGGATAAATTGCTCATGACAAGCAAGTTTTCCATTTCCCACAATGTTTTCTGCCCTATTAGAAGATTATTCTCCAATTTCATCACATTTTGAAATGTTTTTTTTTTTGCTTTTTTCAAATTGGGATATTCAAATCTTGGTTGGTAAAGGGTTAAGTTGAAAGCAGCATTCCCTCTTACTTCAATATTGGGCCAAGCAATATTGCAAAGTAACACATCATTATAATGATGTGTCACATAACAATACTTATGATAATATCTATGTACATGTATATTAGTTTTGACTTATGCAAATATTTTTCATAAAACATTTAGTACAACAGTACCCTGTTGTCAAAGATTGAAAGAATAAGTGAAACAAATTGAGAAATTGCTCATACTATGCTATACGCCAACAGAAACTGTTGTGCCATAAATTGAATAAAACAACTTTTGATGTGTATGATTCATTGTAATATGCCTTCTGCCATATTTCTGTTAATATTGAGTGTCTACAGAAGAATGTTTTAGCCCACAAGTAAAAAGAAAAATAATTGTGTATTGTCCTACACACATGTATTATACAGTATAAAGTATAATACACATTTTTTTGTTCTGGTACCTGTGGTTTAGCCCTGTCCTTGGTACAAATACCCAGTTTGTGCACCTGTAGCAGACAATTCAAGATATCACTTTGACAAAAGGAGAACATGGTATTAGTGAGCAATCCCCTTTAGCCGCAATTGCTTCTCACTCAATTGGTAAAAGATAATGTTATCTTAAAGACTTTTTAATTGGCGGCTTGCAGACGCCAATCAAAAAGTCTCTAAGATTAAGTTCACTGCTTTGAATGTGGACCAGTCACAAAAGTCCATTTAAGGTAAAGGCTTAAAGGTTTGAGCTGCGGCACGCGATCATAAAAAACCCCAGGTAGAATGAGCAGAGTATTGATCGAAAAATAGCCTTTACATTGATTAAAAAGTAGGCTGTTTAAAAGCACTATTGATAATCAAACCCTGTACTTAACCTGGTATGCTATACATTCTGTCAATATTTGTTTAATGGCATTAGTTACTAGTCCAAGTTTAACCATCTGTAAATGAAACGGAAGATGTAAGACAAGATGAATGATGAAAATGTAATTAGATGTAATAGATGTAAAAAGTACAAATGTCTGATATATATTAAGTGCAATATGCAATGCATTACAACTTTAAATTCGTCAACAAATGCTGTTAATGTAGTCTCAATAATGATCTGTGAACAAAGCTTTTTTCAAAATTTGAACATTTATCGTGCTTCGCTATGGTCAATGCAGCAATAGCTTTCGAGACCAGAAATCTTGTTTACCGTTAATAATAATTTCATTCATGAAGAAATAAATGAACCTTGAATGCCATAGCTAGCCAGGTAGTGTAGTGATCGAAGCATGTTATCCAGGGGTCCTATATTCTCACTTATTCAGAGCTAATTCATTAAACATTGTGCACATTTTAGTGCGTCACGACGGTTCACTGCAAGACCATAGTAAGATGAAGCACTTACTATAGTTTTGCACTAAACCATCGATTTATTCTAAAGAAGAAATGAAACCTTTTGTAAAGAGTACAAATAAGAAATCGCATGTCACATTAGTTCCTACTTAATATAACAATGAGAATATTATTTTTCCTCATCTCTAATTGTAAACTGCTGTTGCTTTGAATTTGAATCTAACGCAAAGTCCCAATTAACCCTTTACCAAACACCAAATTTTCGACTGTCCCAAATTGAAAGAGTTTGCAGTCGACATTTCAAAATGTGAAGAAATTGAAAAATCATCTTTTGATAGGGCAGAAACCATTGTTGACGAAGGAGAAATTGCACATTAAGAGCAATTACTCGTTATTGTTTGGTAATGGGTTAATGTAAAGTGTAGTAAGTTTAGGTTAATGAATCATCCGTGGATATTGCTACGGAACACGTTTGTTCGCCCCTTCTATATTACAGGAAGCCAACTTTGTCATCCGTAATGGAGTATTGATTGTCTTGAGAAGTGGTTTTGCAATGGTCAAGTGTTTGTATGGGAGAGATCCTGATAAACAAGGGTATTGCCTTAACCCATTACCAGACAATAACGATATTTGACCACTTTGTTTCAGATGACTCTGGAAAACATTATGGAATAAGGAGAAATTGCTCGTAAAGAGCAATTTTTCCTCTTCCTGCAATGTATTCTGAGAAGATTGATTTCATCAAATTTTGAAACGTTGTCTGCAAACTCTTTTTATTGGTTATCTTTGTGACATTCGAAATTTTCGCGTTCGGTAAAGGGTTATAACTTAGTTCTTCAATGCATCTTTGAACCCTATATTGTAGTTACTCATTAGAGTTGTCTCGACGAGACGATTATGATGAGTATCAACAATATAGGATTTATCCAATTTTAATTTTTAATTCTGCAAATCTTGCATATGAGAGATACTGAATCGGCATCTTTATCTGGGTATCCCATCTTTTGATGTGGGTTTACTTTAGAGTCAAGTGTTTGTATAGGATGGAGTGACTACCACACACTCCCAATTGTTTGAGTGCCAGTTGCAGTAGATCAGAGGTTAAGGTAGAATTCCCATAATCTTCCATTTTGAAAATCATACTATTGTCAGATTTCTTCGGTCGTTCTCAGTATACATCGGTCAGGGCTGGAACTCATCACTCTATACCAAAATATCCACTTGTCTGTAAAGCCAGTCAATTATCTTGGATCTAGATTGTATTGATTAATAATAGAAATAGTTCAGGATAGTCATGACTAAGAAAAAATGACTAATTATCAAATTCCTTTCAACAAGATATTTATAGAATGTTTTCTCTTTAAAAAGATATATAACCTTTACTGTGTCCTGCCTACTCTGCTCTGTTTTACAAATGAAAACTATAGCTGTATTAACTTTTTATCTTGTACTTCTCTTGAAAAGTCTTACCGATATTTTGCTGTCTTTGCATGTGTTAAAATGTATGCATTTTTTTAGTAAAAGCTATCAGTATGCTTTGGGCTATTTTATGCTGAATAAAATTGAATTGTAAAGGCTTTTAGACAAGCTGGGCAACAGAGACAATTGATTTGGCTTCCCTTGTTTGTTTGATCGTTTGATTGATTTGTTTTACATCCATTGTGAAGTAAGCTCGAGTAATCCATACAAAACAATAATGAAATTTAGCCACTCTGATGCAGACAACTCTGGAAAACATTGTGGGAAATGGAGAAATTGCTCTTAACGAGCAATTTCTCCTTTTCCCACAATGTTTTCTGCCCTAGCATAAGATTACTTTTTCTATTCTATAATTTCATCACATTCTGAAATGTCGTCTGCAAAATCTTTCAACTTGGGATTATGAGTCTAAAATTGTGCGTTTGGTGAAGGGTTAAGCCTATTTGAAGTCAATCTCGATGACTGCATTCTAGCCTGGTTTTAATTGTCATATGCAGTTGCTTTGAAATTGGACTTGTAACAAAAGTCCATATGAGAAAATGGGTTTAAGTATGTGCTATCTTGTGTGACAGGCCTCATATCCTTAACACTTTACCAAACACCAAATTTGCAACCATCCCAAATTCAAGGAATTTGCAGACTGCACTTCAAACTGTAATAAATCAGAAAGTAATCTTCTGATAGGATAGAAAACATTGTGGGAAAAGGAGAAATTGCTCTTTACGAGCAATTCCTCCTTTTTCCCACAATATTTTTCATAGTCGTCTGCAACAAACTGGTCAAATGTCGTTATTGTTTGGGAAAGGGTACATACACCTTTTGTATTCGTTAGAGGTGACCTATAAAGCTGACCAGGTACATGTACTTTTTCAACATATCAGATTTCATGCCCTGTCCAAATTGAAAGCTAAAGCAGACGACATTTTCAAAGCTTGAAAAAAAATGAGATTTTCTCTGTAGTTTTAGAAGAACCAATCTTGTCAAATGGAGAAGCTGCTAGTAATGAGCAAATTCTACTTTTGTAACATTTGTTTCTTTACTCGTATTCAGTTGGTATGTAAGTTTGCCTGAATATAATTGTAATGGAAAGTGTTAAGGTTTATTATGCCTTTGTCTTAACCCATTATCAAACAATAACAACATTTAACCACTTTGCTGCAGACCACTCTAGAAAACATTTGGGGAATAGAAAGAAATGCTTGTAAAGAGAAATTTTTCCTTTTTCAACAATGCTTTCTGGCCTATCAGAAGATTATTTTCCAATTTCATCACATTTTGAAATGTCGTCTGCAAACTCTTTCTGTTTAGGACAGTCTAAAATTTGGCGTTTGGTAAAGGGTTAAATGAACTCTAATTAGGACTAGACCTTATTGAGGTAGAAATTTTTTTTGAAAAAATTGATGACAGTGGAGAATGAGTTCAGTGTAAGCAAACTTGTGTTGTGACAATTTGTTTATATTTCAAACTTAATTTATTTATCAATTAAAACAGCCTGCCAAAAGATAACTGTCTGGTTACTATGTTTTTCATTGCATATCCAAAATCCAAGTATGTATATATAGTAATAATCTTAGGGGTTTATTGATTATGAGCTCTTTTAACTAAGTAAGGTGTACATGCTTGCAGAGTAAACACTCCAAAGTTAAAGAATCTGTTGAACCTTGATATAAACCTCACCTGTATAATAAAGTGCGTTTTTATTGCAGCTTGAATTAAACAGATTCTGACCAAAAGAAAAGAAAATATGTTTAGGATTTAAATGGTTTTGTTATTATCATACTAAAGTGGTAAGGTGCCATTATACAGTTTTTAAGTTTTTCTGCACATGGTGAATTAACTTTCTTCACTTTCTCACCAATAAATCTAAGATTGATTGTGAAGTTGAGCATGCTCACCAGATTTAACATTTACATGTAAATTAAGTTTAGATTGGTTGTTAACCCTTATAGTGCTGGAACCAGCTTCATGCTTATGCAAACAGGTTAGGTTCAGGCCAGCTGCCAAGTAAATTGGTGTCTGGCCTGTGATCTAACCTGTAAACTACTTTGAGCATCTTTCCTCATCAAAATGAAGCAGACATTTAAATTTAAGGTTTTGGAAAGCAGACAACACAACAATCTATTTTTAGAAAATTACCAAGCATTCTAAGGGTAAATGTGCATTGTAAATATGACTCTCAAATTGTCGTCAGATAAGAGGCAAGGACTTCCGGAAACACTTGAAGTCCTCTTGTTCATAGTAGCCTTTCCAATAATACAGGTGACTCTGAAAAGCAAAAATAGACAAAATTGCTTATTACAAGCATTTCATGTATCTGTCAAAATGATTTAATGATTATTCAAACATTTTTTTATCTGTTTATTTATTATAAGGAGTAAACTATAGGTTTCTTTTATTCATTTCTCTTTTCATAAACTTTTTCTAACACATCAAGGGAATATCTCATTTTGAAATATATCTAGGGTTCGAAGAAATATATTTCAACAATAATGTTTTTTTCTGCTTTGAAATAGAATTTGGCCAAAACTTCCTACTTTGAATTTCCATTTGGCCAACACATCAGTGGCCAACACGTCCGTGGCCAACACGTCCTACATTCAACTTTGAGATAAGACAAATGTTACACCAATATTTGTTTGTAATCAACCAAATATGGAAAATTGGACCAATCCTTATTCAAAGCAGCATCTTTAAATCATAAAGCATCCTCTTCATGTTTAGTGTTAAACCCAATCTCGAATTAACACAACTCGAGCATTGTTTGACATGATATTAATAATAAACAGATCAATCTATGATTCTGTTGTTACTATCAGTATTAAAAGCCAATTTTCATTATCTGTCTGAAACATTGGGGTCAATTATTTTATTAAAAACTTGTTATAAGTTTGTATCCAGTAAAACAACCTACCCAAAGACCTGATTGAATCCACTAGGACAAAAGAAGAAACTGCTGAAGTCATAAATAATAAGGAAGTTAAAAGCATGTATTGAAATTCCATTGTTTTCTGCAGTATACCATGGTAAATATTTATGGAGATATATGTCTTTGCTTTTAATTGCAATCTCATTTGTTGTCTCCGTTTTGCTTCAATTTTGGTTATCCCAAATGTGTTATTCAATAGACATACCATGCATGTATATTGCAGATAATTGCCATTTCCACATGTTGCGCAGGCTCTGATTTCTATATTGAATTTCCTAGACAGAAATATCATGCATGAATATTGTATGCGGTTACAAATACTGACATTAAAGGATGAGTAGCTTGAACTATTATGATACATCATCATTTTACTTTGCAACCCTATAACAAAACAAGATTGTCTGCTGTTCATTCGAGTAATCATAGTCATCTTCAGCGAAATATGAACGAATCCTTGTGATAAAAGAAGAAAAGGTTTTTATTGGCCCAGTGGTTATGGAGGTAGATTTGGGACCAGGGGCCCGTTTTACTCAACAACTTACGGAAAATGTTTGCGTAAGTCATAATTGATAAACATTGATAGTATCTTCAATGAAAGTACAATGTTGCAATGTGACACGTCATTGGAAGCGTCTCGGAGAGACGATTCCAATGATGTGTCACTTTGCAATATTGCTTCGTCCAATATTGAATTCAGAGGAATTGTTGTTTTAGACTTACGCAAATCTTATGCGTAAACTGTTTTGTAAAACGGTACCCTGATGGTTCCATTTTTAAAGCACATCGGTACCACTGTTTTTGTGGAAGTGTCTTTGGCAAGATGCTTTAGAGCCCTAGCAGCCGAGACATATGAATCCCAGCAAAGCCATTATTCAAATTTATTGCACTTGGTAAAATTCCATACAAAAACAAGTAAAGGGGAAATTTGTTTAAACCTGTTTGGGCGATAGCTATAGCATTGTTCACAAATAATTGTTGTTGACTGTTGTTATATCAAATTTGATCTTGCTTCACTTTGATGTTATGATTTTTCTTCCTTTAGGCAGAGATCTAAAGCTTGATATTTTTTATTTTACAGAGACATCAAGGAAAAAATCTACATCATTTAAACAATGGGTAAGTTGCATTTACATTTAAAGTGCTTGTTCGCATTAATGAGGAAGTTTGAAAGACAAAATAAAAAGGCGTTGGAACAGAAAAAATGGCATTAGCAGTTAACCCTTTCCAAAACAACAAATTTTTGACTGTCCCAAATTGAAAGAGTTTAAAGAAGACATTTCAAAATGTGATGAAATTGGATAATAATCTTCTGATAGGGCAGAAAACATTGTGGGAAAAGGAAAAATTGCTCTTTACGAGCAATTTCTCCTTTTCCCACAATGTTTCCTAAAGTCGTCTGCAACAAAGTGGTCAAATGTCGTTATTGTTTGGGAAAGGGTTTATTCATCTATACTACATGTACTTGTAAGCAATCCGCTGCGAAGGATTCAATAACAGGGTTCATGAACTTCATGAGGAGAAATGAACAACTTATTGCTGTTCATGAACAAAAACCTGTTCATGAATTTCAGAAACATGTTCTTGAATTTCAAGCACAAGTTCATGAATATTTTGATGAACCTGTTCTTTATGTTCATGAACCTATTCTTGAAATTCATGATCATGTTCAAGAAAAGCTTTGTTTTCGGGTTTTCATGCCATTCTTTGTTCATCTCTTTTAATAAACTTCATATGAACACAGGTTTTGAGACTTTCACAGGGGTTAAGTACAAATTCGAGGGTTCAGTGCGATACTTTAGCAAGTGCTTCATGTTTATGAAGCACTTGCTATAGTCTTGCGTTGAACCCTCTGCATGTACTACCCACTTTTGATATGAATCTTGCTGTTCAATCACCATGCTATTCACATTACCCAGAGGGTATAATCTAAATTAAAAGCATTTCAACGCAACCCATTTTACACAATGACGAAATAACCTTTTCATTACAATGAAACAATGGCAATCAATGAAACCGACATTATGACTTCTCGTTTTTTTTGTATTAACATTGTTATAGCTTTTAAAAATGTGACATTGATAATGAAGAGCAATTATTGCTTTTGTCATACCTGTATCTGAAGTAACTTACTGTAGATAGGTTTATTCTATACCAAAAACCAAATTTTCCGCTGTCCCAAATTGAAAGAGATTGCAGACGACATTTCAAAATGTGCTAAAGTGAAAAATAATCTTCTGATAGAGCAGAAAACATTGAGGGAAAAGGAAAAAATGCTCATAAAAAGCAATTTCTCCTTTTCTCACAATGTTTTCTAGAGTTGTCTGCCATGAACTTATTAATTGTCGCTATTGTCTAAGGTAATTATTACAGGGTTAAAGCAGGTATTTATATATATGACTGAATGGATTGATACTTGCCAAAGCAGACGACATTTAAATTGTCATTGGAGCAGATGGATTTTCAAATTACATTATCTAAAGAATGTCTTTCTCGGAATGATTCAAGGTTTGTCATTCAAGTTTTGATTTTGACATTTTTCATACAATCTATTGCAAGTTTGTCAGAAAAGGAAAACAAATCAACACTAAGGCTTGATGATTGTTCAAATAGCGGTAATTTTTTAAACTCTTTGGAAATAAGGAAAAAAATGTGATCACCTATTTCTTCTTATTAAATTTACTGACTCATTTAACCCTTAGAATGCTGGGTAATTTTCTCAAAATAGATATTTGTGTTGTCTGCCTTCCAAAACCTGAATTATCTGCTTAGCTGAGTAGCAAACAGGTTAGATCACAGGCCGAATTTACTCGATGGCTGGCTTGGATCTTACCTGTTTGAAAAAGCGTGAAGTTCAGGTTCCAGTGCTATAAACATTTATTTACAATATTAACAAAATCCTGCCTTATACCACACAGGTGTGTTAATTTGATATGGCAATTTTCAAAATTTGCAAATATGTCTGTCAAGGTTTTTTTTTTATTTAAATATTAAAGTCTACTTATCATAAACTAATTCAAGCACAATATTTTATGTAACATTACCCTCCATCGACATCATCTATCTTATAATCATCAAGTTTTCCTCAAGTGCCAAATTACACCTGCTTTGTAACTTCATATATTCTCCTACCTTAACCCTTATAGTGCTTGAACCAACTTCATGCTTATGCAAACAGGTTAGATCCAGGCTAGCTGCCAAGTAAATTGGCAGCTGGCCTGTGATCTAACCTGTTTGCTACTCTAAGTATGTTTCTTCATCATAATGAACAGATATTTAAGTTTTTTGAAAGTGTAAGACAAAAAAACATATGTTTAGAAATTTACCCGGCATTCTAAGGGTTAATTGCAGACAGTACTTGCACATGACACAAATTGCAGGCTCACAGTGCAATATTATAGTAAGTGCCTCATATTTGTGCAGGACTTTCTATTGTCTTGCACTGAACCTTCAATAAACTTCCTGAAAGGAATAAATTATGGCATTAGTAGAAACCTTGCACACATTTTTTTTCCTGTTCAGTGTTCATGATACTTATTTAGCTGAATATATTTCATGTACATGAATACTTAACTTTTATCAATTGAACCTAAAAATCTTAAAGGAAACAGCTGTGAGAAAATTGTTGGGGTCGGGGACTAGAGACCGGCCACCCCGGGTTCCATCCAAGATGGAAATCTTCCATTTCACTGTGGAGTGTCGTTTGCAAGACACATTTCCTAGCCTAGTAATGGTAGCTTAAAAGGTGACATCCAGGGAACATGTACGATAATGCACAAGAGTGAGCGAACAGTGAATAAGTAGAATAATAGAAGAAAAGAAATCAATGAAAATATGTAATGTATTCTGAACAACTGGCTTTGTGACAATAAATTCATTGTGGCAAAAGCAGATTTGTTGATTTGCCTTTGATGAGCATGTTTTTCTGATGCAAGAGTTGATTCCTAATCATCTACTGCAATAAAACTAACTGTAACACTGTGAACCCCTTTTCATCATAATTACTCATTTAAAATTACCTTATGATTACTCATTTGATATAACCTGTAGCAGATGGGTCTATGATCCAGTGTGGTAAGAGTAGAAATTGCTTGTGACAACCATTTTCTTCTTTTGCCTCCACAGTTTCTGCTTAATATCACGTACAGTGATGATTTCTCTTTTTTACCTAGTTTATGAGTGTCATCTGCTGTTTGATTTGATTTGATCAAGTAGCAAAAACTGCATTTTGGATGAAACAAACAGGATGTCACAGATGTAGATAAGATAAAAAGGAAAATATTGTTTAAACAAGTGATCAATGCAAGACTTTAGCAAGTGCTTCATAAACATAAAGCACTAGCTATAGTATTGCACTGAATCCTTGATTACTGGAATCCCCGAGGTCTAGGACTGCCACCATAATAACTTAGGGAAGATTGTAGGGGACACAATTATGATCAAAGCGAAAAATGTTCTTTTAACCACAATTATACAGAAAATGTCATCACACCTGTACAATACTCTTGAAGTGTTGTCAGCAGCTGTTGCTTGACACAGACTTCATTGGCATGTTGACTTGGGGAACATCTTCTATCACTTGTTACTAAGTTTGTCATAACAAGTTAATCAAGATATAATGATGTCTCATTCTATAAACCGAGTAAACAGTCTGTTTTTGCACATTTTTCTGAAATATTCATTGATATTGTGATGTATGTAAGGTAAAGGTGAGTTTTTCATTGGGATGTCCATATTAGGTTTGTAGAACTTGAAACATTTGACCCTTTTGCCAAATCAATGTAACTTATTGTTTCTGATTGATTTGCATCAGTTTCTTTTTCAAGAAATCAATGACCATTAAACATGGTACAAATCACAAACCAATGTATCCTATAATCTGATGAATACATGTATGAAGGTTAACTCCATTTTATGTCTGTTTTGCAGCATTGAGAAAACAGAAAGAATATGACTGGAAAGACTCCAATCTGGCTCTGTTTGGTTCAGATACAGAAAGGCAGGTGAAAAGTATGTACATGAAATTCACCATTTTCAATTTTTTTAGCTTTAGGAAATTGTGGAAATTATTTAAACAAACAAACATTAATTAAAAAAAACTAACAGTAGTAATGATGCACATTTTGCACCAAAAAATGATGTATACACTGGAACCAGAATCAAGCATGGCTTTTATTAGTTGTATGATCATAAATTTTGTTGAATTCAATGTAAAATACTTTAAATTAATAATTTATTAAAGTAAAAGATTACTTTGTTCATTCATGGTATACATCGATCTTGGCCAGAACTATTTGCTTTACACCGAATAGTTCTGGCCCCGACAGATGTATACTGAGAACAAATGAAGTAATCCGATGAAAGAATAAGTTTCAAAATGGCAGATTATTGGTGTTCTACCTTAAACCAATCTAAATCGAGCATGACTGAAATAAAATGTAAGAACTGTTGATATATACAACATCAAATAAATTTGGTATACCATTCAACCCCTACATTTAGTATTTGGTGACCATTCCAACTTGAGAGCAGCCCTGCCAGGGATTCACAAACTGTCCAAGAACAACTCTATGTTCATGAACATAATGTCAATTTTTTATTTGTGTCTGTGCATGAAGTTCATTGACACAATTGTTGAATCTTTTGCCTGGGCAACTACAGGCAGCATATTTCATAATATTTAAAAGTGACACTTTCTGTTTGATACTAGGAAGAACCAATGTGGAAAAAAAGGAAGTTGCTCATCATAAGAAATTTTCCTTTTATCTCAATTGTTTGGACCTGTCTGCTGAAGATTGACTTAAATGTATATACAATAATGGGCATATATACACACTGTATATATATTCTACCCGTATTGATCACCCCTTATGAGCTCTTAAATGACCTTAGCTTTAGATGCACATTAAAACACAATTCATTCCTAAAAAGATTCTGCACCAACACCAAGCATTGTATTAAAACTGAAATACTGTTTATGTGATGAAAAGCTCTTACAAACTAAGTCACACTTACAATACTGTGATCTCTATTGCTTGCACAGAGGCCTCAGCAATGACAGAACCAGCCTGGAAAGATGCGGGACAGAAGCCCGGTTTACAGATATGGAGAATTGTGGTATGTATTCTAATGTTTATCCTTGTGGGACTTTCTACGTTATTGATTCAATTTGAACTTAGTTTCAATTTAAATTAGCATTGGGGTAAATATCATTTTTTATGAAAGGTAGTTTCCTTGCAGACTTAACTCTTTTCTAAAGATATATTTCTGTGTCGTCTGCTCTCCAAAACCTTAGATAACTGCTAAATTTTGATGAGAAAAGATACTCAGAGTAGCAAACAGGTTAGATCACAGTCCAGCTGCCGAATAACTTGGTGGCTGACCTGGATCCAAACTGTTTGCATAAGCATAAAGTCGGTTCCCACACTATAAGAGTTAAAGAAGAATGCAGATGGCTTTACCTTTCTAGACTGCACTTATGGACATTTAATTTAGGGATCCTCCTCCATTCTTGATGAGTCTTGCATTGCAATACAACTTGAAAATGTTGATGTAATGTAAAATCTAACATGAAAATTTACGAATGTTTTATTTTTTATCAAATTTTTAAAATGTAGTTAATGAAAATGTGCACATTTTTATTTATTATGAATGTATATTTATATTTTTTGCAGAATTTCAAAGTTACAAAATGGCCGAAAGAAGACTATGGAAAATTCTATGATGGGGATTCCTATATCATACTCAATGTAAGTACATGTATATCTCATCTTGATAATAATTATTCCTTATATTAACCATTCAGGCCTATATGTGAGTACACGGCTGAATCCACATGATTCTGACTACCCCCCCCCCCCCCACACACACACACACACACACCAAAAAAGCATGTCTCTGACCTTCTAGCTTAATCCTAATTTCATAAAGGGTAAGCTATGCACCTGCAAATGCTAGGATTTGCTTGGTCTTTTACGTGTTTCAGGCTGTTTTGAATAGATTTCTAGTTCACCTTTCCCTATGATACCTAATTTATTCTATCTTCTGCTAACCACTCAACATTGCTCCTAATTGACCAGTTTGTCTTTTGCTGGCAATGGTTTTCTATCAAATATGAAACAGAAAGTGCTTTTTCCATTGTTTTATTGTTTAATATCTTTGTAGGCTTTCAAATAAGACACAAATTTCCATATTAAGGAAAGGGTTAAGTCATTGCTGTTTTGCTAAATAGCTAGCCTACACAGTACATAAAGAGTTACATCCCTTTAATAATGAAAGATGGGTCTTGAGAAGGAGGAGCTAGTACAAGATGGAGATTGTATGCTAAAGTCTAAAAATTAACTTTAAAAAGTACAGTATGTTGTTGTTGACATCCAAATGGCTTATTGTATTTCATAAGTCTAGCTTCCTTGTCATGTGGAGCAAAATCAAGGAACTTGAGCAAAATCAAGGAACATATCGAGGGTACTGTGCAATACTTTAGTAAGTGCTGCACATATGTGAAGCACTTACTATAGTCTTGCATTGAACCCTCGATATACAGAGCTGTATATATTCTAATATACAATTAGAAATCAGAAATGTTTAAGAATGCTGTATATATATTTTTTTTCAGACATACAAAGAGGAAAACACAGAAGCTCTACTGTATGATGTTCATTTCTGGATTGGTAAATACAGTACACAGGTAAAATCTATAGCTTGTCTTGATCTTTAACTTCATGTGGGGTTAATCTCCAAACTAACTAAAAGTGGAGGGATCGTCTTAACTTCTTTTACAGCAGATTAGGTATGATTTCTACGGTGGCACCGAGGTGACATGTGTAACAATTTTCTTTTCCAATTCCGTTTTCTCGAGATAATAAATTTTATTATCAAGGGAAAACAAGGCAAAGTTTGTTTTCCCAACATAAAAAAGATTAAACCTTGTTCGTATTCTCGAGATAATATTTTTTTTTATGTCGGGAAAACAAACTCTGATTCGTTTTGTTGAGATAATATTTTTTATTATCTCAAGAAAACAAATCTTTTTCGTTTTCTTGAGATAATGTTTTTTGATGTTGGGAAAACGAACTTTGCCTCATGTTCCCTTGATAATGAAATTTATTACCTCGAGAAAACGGAATTGGAATTTTTTTTATTACACATGTCACCTCAGTGCCACCGTATATTTATATGTTGATAAGATCTTTTTAGCTTTCATGCATATTGGTATGTATCCCAATACAGCAAGGTACCCGACCATCTGTGTGTAGTTATTAGACTTTGGAGATTTAAGAAATTTGTAGCAGGATCTGATTCCAGAAAGTGGCCAGTTATTTAACTCTGGAGTTTCCTGTGTAAAATTTGCAGAATACTACTTAATTTCCAAGGAAGAATAAACTTTGTGCATTAAAATAATGCAAAGCCACAAAAAACATTTAAAGCAAAGTAAAAACGAAGCATATACATATTTTTAAGGACGAGTATGGAACAGCTGCCTACAAGACTGTGGAACTTGACACCTTTCTGGACGATGTCCCAATCCAACACAGGGAAGTTCAAGGTTACGAAACAGAGCTGTTCCGCAGCTATTTCAGCAGTATCACGTAAGTTATGGTCACGAGAATCACCTTTGATATACAGCTTGTGTGTCATTGGTCAATAGTAGCATGCTAATCAAGGTCTTTATACTAATCCATTCCAATTCCCTAGCAGTTCAAACAGCATGCATCACATGAGTCAAGGTGAAATTACTGACCTTTTTCCTCAGTCTCCAATGGTGTCAGTGCTGTACCAGCATTTTTCAGTTTCGTAACGGCTTTCCTTGATGCACCAGTACTAGGCCAGGGCTCTAAAGTGACTTGCCAAAGGCCACTCCCACAAGAACAGTGGTCTCAGTTGGGCTCAAACCCAGGACCTACGAGTTCTGAGACCACCATCTTAACCACTGAACCATGCAGGACCCCTGCAAATGTTTCACCAGTATCACAAACTAAAATTGTTCCTTTCTCTTTTCAAACACTTATTCTATCACATTTAAAAGAATCCTTCACAACTGTATTTGTTGACTGTTAACCCTTATAGTGCTGGAACAGACTTCATGCTTATGCAAAAAACCATGTTAGATCCAGGCAAGTGAATTGGCGGCTGTTCTGTGATCTTATCTGTTTGATACTCTGGGTATCTTTCCGTAACAAAATTATAAGCAGATATTTAAGGTTTTGGTAAGCAGACGACACAAAATCTTTTTTTTTAGAAAATTACCAAGAGTTCTAAGGGTTAAGTCCATCAAATTTGTTTTTTTCAGCACAATGAAGGGAGGAGCAGAGAGCGGATTCCGTAAGGTGAAACCAGAGGAATACAAGCCACGACTGCTGCATTTCCATGGTGGTAGGAATGGTGTCGACGTTCGCGAGATCAATCGGAGCCGATCGTTGCTTGACAATACGGATGTCTATATCCTTGACCTTGGTCTGATGCTGTACCAGTGGAACGGGTCTGGCAGTAATAAAGAAGAGAAGATGATGGTAGGAGAAATCTGTGTTCTACATAGCTCTTGCTTTAACCCTTTACCAAACACCGAATTTCTTACTGTCCCAAATTGAAAGAGTTTGCAGACAACATTTAAACTGTGATGAAATTAATATATAATCATCTGATAGGGCAGAAAACATTGTGGGAAAAGGAGAAATTGCTCGTTACGAGCAATTTCTCCTTTTCCCGCAATGTTTTCCAGAGTCGTCTGCAACAAACTGGTCAAATGTTGTTATTGTTTAGTAATGGGTCTAAATAGTGAAAAGAAATCTTTACAGATTGAAATCCAGTTCCCGGTTTAAAAAAGAATTGTATCGTTTTTTGATCAAGACAATAATGTAATATAATTGAAAAGTTGTGGATAATGAGCCCTCAAACCAATAACAGACTTTTTTCACAAACAGATAAGAAATGATTGCAGAAAAAGCCATAATTTTGTTTATGATTCTTGTTTTTAGTGTCTGATATAGGTGCATTGAAGTTTAAGTAAATGTGTATTTTTCTATTAATTATTCCTTGAAAGCGCATTTGATAAATTGTTGGAACAAACCAAATATTTCCAATTGTCAAATTATTTTCTGCTTTGAGCTTGAAAACGCAAGAGTCTCTGCTCTCCTTTTACATTTCAAAACATGAAGAAAAAAACTTTATTGCTGAAGAAGAATTAATGTCCTCTCTGAAAACAATAATTGCTCCTTTTAGTATGTTGGTTTTTTATAATGTGTCACAAGGGCCATATTGGTGTTTTTGTATTTTTCTCTAGTATCTTTCAATTAAGACAAGTCTAAAATTCACATTCTGGTAATTTGCAACTTATCCAAACTCATGGCAGCCATAAATGTCAAAATATAGCATACAAACTTAACTTATCCTCATGACTTTGGGTAGAAACCATTGTCACAAAAGAATAAATTGCTCATCATGAGCCATTTATTCTTTTGTCAGATTGGTTTCCAAAATTATCTGCAGCTTATGTGGAAGGATAAGGTATGATTAAGTAACAGGTTAAGGGGGTATGTGTTATGTAAACAATTGTGTGATTATCGCATCTTTTATTATATGTAGGCGCTGAAATACCTAAAAGAACTCCAGAACGAACGAGGAGGAAAATGTAAAACTGAAACCCTTGATGAAGACCCCAACGATTTGGATGTAAGATTTATTACGATTATTTTATTTCATTTTAAGATTTTCTTCACTTCTTCATATAATCCTCGGGGGTTTATAGTCATCCTGTTATTAAATTACATAATATTGACCCCCAGGATAACTATGAACCCCTGCGATATAACCTGTTGATACGAATGTACTTGCTTATATCAACCCTGCAATGGAAGATTTAAGAAATTATTGATACAAGAAGGAGAAAGTGTTTGTCGTAAATTATTCATTCTTATTTCTGCCAAAATTTACAAAGACATAGTTCATATAAAGGTATTATTCTAATGTGTGACTCTTTACTTAAAACTATTCTTGGCCAACTATCTATGTGTTGACACTTACTGTACACACATGGATATTTACTTAGATCAACAAAGGGGAGCTTCAGAAATACAAAAAAAAAAAGAAAAACTCGAATATATATAAAAACGAGAATGCAAATCTTTGGACTTTGGAATTATTATCTTGTATTTTCCATTTTGACAGGGGCATAATCTGTTTTGTATTTCTTTGGGTTAAGCAATAATCTCATACACTTATGATTCAGATAAACATTTTTTCTACCTTTAATCCTTTTTCTTCAGAATGATTTCTATAACGCTCTTGATGAAGAGAAAGGAGATCTCTCTGAGGAACAGCATTCTGAGGATAAAACCAAGGAACTTCACAGGTTAGTGTGTTTTGCCTACCAAAAATCCTACTTTTGATGAATCGTTCTGTCTCTTTGGTAGTAATGTGTCATGCATCTTGCTGCAATTTTGCAAGTTCAGGTGAAGGTGCTAAAACATTATAAAAAAGAATTGTTCAAACATGATACGCACCAGTACCCATATTTATTTTTTACATATCAAAGTGATTTATAATACCAGCAGAAGAAAATTTCTATGATAATGATATATTTTCCCATGTGAAAATCAGCTGATTAGATAATGCATTGAATAACCATGCAGCAGGAAAATAGAAATTATGCCATTATAAGACTTATATGAATTTGTCTTTTTTCTTGGAAGTAAATGAGTGTAATATAATTGCGTATCAAACTTAAGATGACACCTAAATATGTTTTTGTGATTGTAGATCTTTACCCAAGTTGTCATTTTTTGTTAGTTATGTGCACTTTTAATTAAGAAATATGTATTACTTCAGGTTATCCGATGCCTCAGGAAAACTACAAATTTCACTTGAAAAGAAAGGGCAAATATCAGAAAAGGATTTTGACAGCAAGGTATTGTATTATTATAGTTCATCACAATTATTTAATAAAAGCTACCTTTTAAATCAATTCCTAGGTAAGAGAAGATGATTATTTAGTTAACATGGGCACGAAATTAATTTCAGGCAGGCAGTTAATGCAGTCTTTAGGCCTCTACTGCAAAGAGGCATCACATTTAGAGCTAAATTTACTGTATACATTCTGATTTGACTCAATCAACCCTGTCCACAAATCCAGGGTTCAGTGCAATACTATAGTAAGTGCTTCATGTTTATGAAGCACTTACTATTGTCTTGCACTGAACCCTCGAACTTGTAAAGAACATCAATATCCTGTAAAATTTTGATTTTATTGCATGTTTGTCCTAAACCTGGGAACATACACCCTTTAGATGAATGTGGATGAATGAAAGGTGGCAAAGTGAGCCCAATTACAGGTACTCAAGGGATTTTAACCCATGACTGTCATAAAGTGAGGCCAACACTCTACCTATGAATCATTCTCCTCCATATATACATCAATATATTTTATATATAACAATGCATAGTTGAGTAATCAAACTGGCATGAACATTCCATACCATTGTGAGGAATTTAGTAGAATCTTGCATCAAACCGTCGGATTGAAGACTTGATTAACTATCCTGTCTAAATACATGTAATGAGCTGTTTGTTTTCTTTCATTCCTATTAGGATGTGTTCATATTTGACACAAAAGACATCGTGTTCGTGTGGATTGGTCAGCAGACATCAGAGTCAGAGAAGAGGAACGCCATGTCATATGCTCATGTATGTATAACAGTATTTACCTATGTATATAATTTATATTTTCAACCTTGTGTTTATTGTAAGTCAATTTTAGCTATCATGCTTTGGTCTTTCTTAACAAAGAAATGGACAAATCAACACAGATAGTCTAAATACAAGTGATGTATTTTCTTCCCCATGAAATCAATGTCACTGATGCAAATGTTACTGTAAAGAAGCCCAGATATTGTCTAAAACATGAAATAACCCAGGGACTCGTTAAAAGGGGGTTATTGCATGTATATATCACAATGATGTGAGTCTGAAAAGGTCTTTGGGTAATTACATTGTGCAAAAAAAATCATAATTACCTGTATATTTCAATAATTTACTGATATTTCATACATGCATGAACTATGTACGGCAATTCCCTGTTGAGTATTTTCCCTGATCAGCCACTGATAAGTTGTGCTGTCTATACTTACACCTACATATTTTCTATTGCAATGTGATGATATGTAATGTTTTAAAATTTGTGTAAACATTCTTTAAAACATCACTTTGATACCCTTTTATAAAATATTTTCCTTTCTTTCAGAATTACCTTATGAAGACCAACCACCCCACTGTTCCAATCAGTTGTCTGAAAGAGGCCCGTTGTCATGACAACAAGGCTTTCAGAGTGGCCTTGGCAGCATAATGCGACAGCAGACCTTCATCATTTTCTTTTTCTATTTTACAAAAAACTAATTTTATCAAAAAACACTTTCACTCATAACATTCTTTAAACGTTTTGTTTTAACTGTTTAATTCTTGGATATCATTTTAATTTATCATTTTCTATCAATTTAAAAATCTTTGTAAAAACAGGACTTGGGGTTTCCTTGTTGTAACTACCCGGATATTTACGTGACCTGAGAAATAAACCTCTCACATAAGAGTAGGGTTACAAATCATGGGTTATATGTCCAGACTGATAATGAATTTCCTGTCAGCTGCCAGGTTTAAAAGTTGTTCTATCTATACGGAAAGTGTTCAACATCATTTTAAATCACCATTTTGGGTTGATAACTCTTACATAAAAGTAGAATTATATGTGATATTTTTTGGTTTCTTAAATTAGATGACTATGAAAATATTGCATTTGATACAAAAGTTGTCTTGCAAGAGGCAATCAATATATGGCAACTTCCACATTATCAAACTCTGTGCAGAATTACCTCCCTTTGCTTCTTTGCAGTACATTACCTAATGGAAAGGGAGATCATTGCGTAGGAGAATGCCATGTGTCAGAAACATTTTCATTGGATAAATCAGAGTTCAGATTGGGTATTCCCTAAAAGAACTATCATATACAAGAGTCATGTGACCTGCTCCTCATATAGAAGTTTGGGACTGGTATAGCTTTCCTTAGGAAATAAGAGACTTGTTCATTTTGATATTTACACAATACAGTGAAAATACAGTGATAGTCTGTATTCATGCAGCTTATGTTATGGATCATATTATGTTTGAGCCTCTCTACCAATTAAAATTATCAAAAGATAGCAAGTACAAAGTTAATAAAATGAATATTGAAGTTAAAATGGAAATAAGTAAATTCCATGCGAAATTGCTTGTTATAAACAATTTCTTCTTTTGTCATGATTGTGACAGATGAATAGATTTGAGGAAGAATAAAAGAAACTTTTCAAATTCTTCCACCCAAAAAAATGGGGATATCTTTTTACTATCACCTTAAATGACTGTAGTATATAGTCAGGCTACATTGTATGTTGCGGTCTGTGGAATAGATCTGCTTTACAACAGAAAACATTTGAATAACTTTTGATTATTCTTTTTTTGTTTAACATTTTACCAGACGATATCTGACTTGTGCTGTAGATGACTTCTGAACTTATTTCTTGAAAAGGAGAAATAACCCTCACAGAAATCAGAATTTTCTTTATCAGCAATTTTCATTTATTTGTCAAAATGTATAATATGCTGCAAATACATGTTTAAATCGATAAATATTTAACAAAGGAAGCCACGACATCTCTAAAAACTACGACCACATTAATTGAGCTGTGGAAAAAACCTATGGTTCATTGAACAGTTTTGATGACATTTATACATTCATTTATGTCCTCCTTTTAGATACCATATTGATTGGCTTTGACTCTCAATTTGCAAAATCATTCTTCACATTGCTAAAAATATAGCAAGATTTTGAATGACCATAAGAGATATTTGCATTGAATGGGCACTACAGTAATCAAAGTACTGTACATGTAAAAGGTTAAGAAAATTTAAGAATTCATCCATTTTGATGACACGTTCCTTCTCTAGCCAAACTATTTTGAGAATAGACTGCAATGGTAAAAGATGTTCACATTGATCTATTAATTGTATTTTGAAATTGTTACACACATATTTGTCATAATATGCACCATCATTATTTATTAATATACTCGCTGTTACATATATATTCAGACCTTTTTGTATATTCTTTGATCATTCTGTGAACTGTGGAATAAAGCTTTAATGACTACATTCGGTTGTATGTCTTCTGTTTATTTACCCACATTTACAACACTTGCACTTTTCTTCATCATTTTGTCTTTATGTATAAACTCTCATAGATTCTGACCACAGGTACCTGTAAAAAAGTAAAGAATTGACCTTACGACAGACTTTGATTGACAGCTGGAACTGACCAATCAGCGAACACTTCGGTTGCTATCCGCCATTTTCTCCGACACGCTGTGCGACTCCGTCAACACATAGCACTATTGTGCTGTCGTTTTTCTTCGTCAATACTGCTTAAGATATTGTTTAAGTACTTATTATAGAGAAAGTATGTATAAGGAGAGACTTGTGGGTGCAGTAGAGTTTATCCCGTTTCCAAAATCTGTCACATATATTGTGAAATGACTGAGATCTACACGCAATTAGTAAATATATGCAACCAGTTAATTAATAAAACGATGTAAAGAATAGAAGTATGAACTATATTTTTCTTTCTTTTTTTTTTCTTTCACACGTTAGTAAATTTTATTTTTGTCTTTTATCTTCGTTTGAAAATGAAGAATTGTTGTTTTTAAAAAAGGGAATTGACACATAATGACGAATGTTATTAGGTGCATTTGATAATGAATCAAATGTTAACTAAAAATACAATATTGATCGATAATGTTGCGAGAGGACATGGTTTCCAGTTGGATATATACAAATTCTTCAAATTGGATTTTAATTAATTGATTTTTTTTTTAAATGGACCCTAAGAGCACCTTAAACAATTAATTAACTTTCTTATTATAGCCCATCAATCCACCTACCTGTAATGATCGATGTATCGTATCCAAATTTAAAAGCTATTAAAAACAAAACAAATCCATAGCTCCTTGTTGCAACTTTATCCGAATACCTTAAAGAATCTAATGTTGCTGTAATATGTTGTAAAACACACTCTTGGTAGACAGTGGTTGATAACAAAGACCACCGATCGGCTAAACAATAAAGCGTTTGTGACTTGACCATAAAGTGCAATTGTGTCAGATTGATGTTAATTAGCGTCGAAACCCTTAATCCTTTTTAACAATCGAGGTTTGTTAACCCTTTACCAAATAATAACTACATTTGACTATTTTGTTACAGACAACTAGGGAAAATATTATGGGAAAAGGAGAAATTGCTCTTAACGAGCAAGTTATCCTTTTCCAACAATATGGTCTGCCCTACCAGAAAAGTATTAATTCATCATATTCATGTAAATGACGTCTGCAAACTCTTTAAATTTTGAACAATTGAAAATATTTCGTTTGGTAAAATGACCCTTAGTTCGTAATCAAGTAGCAAAACCGACAACCATCCATTAAGTATCATACAAAAGATTAAGTTTGAAAGTCTTGATTATTAACTTATTTGACAATAAAATAGTGATTGTTCCTATCAGCATGTTAAACACCATAATCTCAACATGACCAACACTATTATACCATTTTCAACTTGACAAAATTGGCAGGTCTGCGTTTTGAATCATTCAGGATATACGCCGATTTAGTAAAATAAAAATCTAAACCGTTTAAGAATCAAAATGAGATAATTTTGCTCGTAGCCTGCAAATACTGCAAATTAACTGTTTGGAAGTAGTATGAAATACGGTCATTTTGAAGGTCCGGTCGAACCAGTGCCGAACGGACCAATGTGGTTCGAATCAGAGTCTGATCGGACTTTGGACGGATCGTGTTTGTTGACGATCGGACCCCACACTGCTGGGGTAAATCACTCCCCCAACGCCATAGAGATATATAACAGAGCTGTTATAAATGTCTCTGCTAACTCTCAAAATATACCATCTTCTTTACAAATTGTCATGCTATGTACATATTATCCAGCAATAAAGGCAGGTGCTTATTTTGTAAGAATATTTCCGAATTCAAATAAGAATATCTGAAATCATCGGCAATGTCAAACAGGGATCCTAGTTTGTGCATTGACGCTATTTTACTCAGAATGTCGGAGAAAATTAGAGTGACCTCCCCTATTTACGGTGGGCGTGGTTAACTGCTCTGTGTCGTAAGGTCAATTGTGTAATGTAGGCCTACTATATATATATATTGCATTACACATTTGTTTTTGTTACTGCGGCACCTGTGGATTCGACACAGTTTATTCCACTCTCATTGTTGAAAGATATTTCTCCTATGTGAAAGCAGCCACTGATCAGGAATTAATGATATGGATACAATATACCAGGATGCCTGGATAGGTGAACTAATTAATGTTCGTGATGTAACTGAAGTACTGTTGCAAGCGGTACAAACACATACATAAATAGCCTAAACGGAGCAAATTTTTGTCACGAATGATTGCCTTGTATAGTGCGAATGAATATACCTGATGTTGATGACCTCTATAACTATAATTTCACGCTATGTTGGCGATTATTGATTTATACAGCATCATCCCACTCTAATTTATTCTAGCATAAAGGTCAACGTCAGGTGTATTTGTTTGCACTATACATGTATACTAAAGTTTTGACCATTAATCAATGTTACGTCTTCATTATATTGTGTTCCAACACAGCACGCCATTGGTTGTTATCTTGGGCTACCTTTTCGTTTGTCTCCAAGACGTATTCTTTAACTCCGACCATCCAAACTGTAATTGTAGCATAGAATATCTATGCCTGGATCATCTAGGCTTGGACATCCTTGTTTTTCTGAAGTACAGCATTTAGGATTTGCCTCAATGTACGAACGAGACAACCCCTGTCAATATACTCATATCCAATTCTTCAATTTGTAAGCAGTCTTGTAAGAGAGAAAAAAAAAATGGTGCCTGATAACACTAAGTTTATAAGCGCTCTTCTGTGTTGATGTGTTAATTACTGAACGTACACGTAAACCTTCTCTTTACTCAGGTAGGTTTACGACTGACCAACAAATTTTGCAATTATTGCAAAATGATTATCTGTATAAGTGTCCAAATTCAACTGTATTCTCACAAAAATATGTAACTGGGCCATATGTAGTTCAAACAACAGCAGAAAACTATTTGTAATTAAGGAAAATGATATTTAATGTATGGTGTATCGTAGACATCATTGGGAAATTAGGAGAAATTGCTTTTCCTCTTTACCTGTGACATGCAGTTGACTTTTTTACTTGAAACAGACGACTTTTAATAAGCATTGTTGCCAAACACATCACAACATTAGAACTGAAAGGTGTTTTACATGTTTGCACAGATTTACTTAAGTTGTCTGCTTCAACAAAAAAAGGTTGTCTGCAGGTGGTAAAGACTTGAGCATTTCTATCGCTTGTCACTTTGGTTTTCTTCAGCAATCTACTTCAGGTGCCTTATATAATGTATGTATCAATACATGCGAAAGTGGCGGGTTCCCGGTGTAATCATTCTTATCATTTATGCCTCTTGTTTTACGATAAAAGTCGTTGATTTCAAGGGTCAAGTAAACGTTGTATGTGAGTTTACACCGAGTTATCCATGTTATAATTTACGGGTTGTATTATGACTTTATTTTAAAGATAAATTGGGACTCTCAGTACAAATTCAACCAATCCTTGTTATGGATTTTCTGACTGAGCCCCACCAGAGTCTGTAAGTGCATGGTTTGTGTTTGTTTGAAGGAGAAACCTCTATGACAAATGATAAATTGTTTAAAACCCGTATTTTGTCCATTTCTTTTAATATTAACTATGAAGTCATCCCATTTAACCCTTCTTATGAATGAATTTTCTGACTGGTCCAAATTAATGTCTTTTAAAGACAAAAAGGATAACGTGGACTATATTTTTTGTGCGATATTGGTCTGAAACTATTAAGGCATAAATAGAAATGGCTCATCTCAAACGTTTTCTTTTTTGTCAAATATGTTCATTTGTTCATTATGGGGAATGTGAACTGCCTGTTTTGTTGCTCTCTCAGTCTGTTGTTGCTATCAAATTGGATCCATCTTGAAATTGTGTTAAATCCATAATTATGGAACAGACAATAGTGTTCAATGAAAACCGTAGCCCAGAGAGTGATATTACTTGAGGCAAGTCATTTCAAAACGAATGGTTTGAGATTACAGTGAAGTTAAAATCTGGGATTGTTTTAAGGTTAAATTCTGGAACGATTTTTTCAGACTTTATCAGAATTAACTTTTAAAAACAACTGCACCATTGGAAAACATTTCATTTAATTATAATAAGCCTCTACATACAAGTATTGAAATAGTTTTCCATGCTGCTGATAGTTTTATGGACATATGACAAATCAATCGATAGTGCTCACTGTACTTTGAATACAGGTGTTTCATCCCATTTAGTGATCCGCAGAATAAACGGTAAACTTTACTCGCCCCAAATTTAATTCGACACAAACAAAACAAAAATGTCGACACGACGCGTTATACTCATCGTATTAACTGTATGTTTCTGTGTTAACGCTGTGTTGTCAACCGAACCTTGTGATGAAAAATCTTCCCCCGGAGAGAAGAGTTGTGGGTGTTCGACCAGTCGGGAACGCAAAGAAGACAGCTCAGAAAACACTGAACATGAAAAACGAAAGTACACAGATGTGCAAGAGTCCGAGGAAGAAGACTATGATAATCTTACAGAGCTAGTGTTGAATTTGAAAAGAACTAATGAGATGGTGTTTATACCTAAGGGTAGTTTTATAATGGGTACAGATTCTCCGGTTTTTGTGGCGGATGGTGAAGGACCAGATAGAAAAGTTTCTGTCAACGATTTCTACATGGATAAATATGAGGTCAGCAATGCAGAATTCCAACGATTTGTTACAGCAACAGATTATCAAACAGAGGTGAGGATTTTTGATAACTTAATTATCATGATAAGAGTTGCAGGTAAGAAGAAATATTTAAAGCGTAGGCCTAGGAGTAGAAGTAATGTTAACACCGTATCCAGACCAGGGAGCCAGAGTATACTTTGCCCCCCCACCCCCCCACCCCCCCACCCCCAATATTCACAATAGCAAATGAAGATATTATGTTTTTTGTGCTTTATCTAATACCAATTCGCCTTTTATTACGGATAATAACCAAAATCTTTTTGATGTCATCATCGCAAATGGCAATCTGAACTCATAGGGTTTATCCAATGAAAACTCGGCTCACAAAAATACCCTGGAAGTTTTGATTGACGAAAAACAGTGGTGTAAGACGTGTTCTTAAGGAGTCAGACTCAATATTGTCTTCAATTGTTAGCTAAAGCTTAAACAATAATTCTAATTCTTTCACAGTTTAAAGTTGAATCTGTTGCTGTGACAGCCTGGTTGCTGCCACTTTTTGTTTAGATCAATACATTTGATTTCCGCGTGAGATCGAGACCTAGCATATCCCTTTTCTTTTTTTTTATTATAGATACACATTTTCGTATGCTTTCTTTTAATTCTTAAGATGTTAATACATTTGTAAATTCATGAATAGTTATGAAAAAGTTTAGGAACATTTATTCTTAGACCGGTCCTCATCTGAAGTTGGCTCCCCCATGTTGAAAACGCTCCTACGCCTATGTAAAGGTCTTTCATGATGTTGATCAAAAGCTCATAAGTCATGTAACTTCCCCATTAATCTTGTTGAGTATGTTTCATATCAAACATGAATACAAAATACTTTTGTTTCTTAACTATAGTTTTTTTGTTGAAAAAATATTATTCCGAGACATATGCCTTTAAAGGATGTCACAAAATACAGGTGACGACAATCCAGGCTCCTGACTCGTCAGTAAGATGTTATGAGACCATTAGGAATGCTGTTTTCATGGTTGGTTTGGTAGAAGCTGTATAACTGTTTGTCTCAGAAAAAATAGTGAAAGTATCTAATAACTAGTCTTGTAGTCAATCATCTATCACTAAATATTCTAATAGAATGGAAAGGAAATTGGACCTTCTTCCTTCTGGACGGCATCACTGATATAAGTCCAGATTTCTGGTCTCGATGGCTATTGCTATAATTTCTGGTCATGCCTTCGAAGCACAATAGATAACCATCTAATGGAAGAAGATAATGTGCACTGACATTTTCGATAAAATTGAAATACCGTTGAAATCCAAAAGGTAAATAATGAAAGATGTGATACACTTTTTTTAAGACTTGAGTTGTATATGACTTTTTTTTTTTTCAGGCAGAGCTGTTTGGGAACTCTTTTGTGATGGAATCTTACATATCAGAAACAAACCTAAAGAAGATAACACAATCTGTAAGATTTTAAATTTTTATCATATTTTTGACAGAACTTTTTTACAAAGTTTAAGTAAACCCTTTTCCCTCATGCATCAAACTTTTTGGGTGTCAAAATTGAGAGAAAGAGCAGACAACTAATTGTATATTGTATGAGTAATTACTTTTCTTTTTGATATTGGTAAGAAACCATTATGACCTTAGGAGAGAGAAATTTCATTTTGTGAACAATTTCTTTTATGACAATTTTTTTCATGAATTGTCTGAATGTGCATTTAAATGGGTACATGCTGTTGATTTGTCCATTTAAAGGCGTACTCTCCTTGCTAATTTATGAATTACTTTTCTTGAACCTTCATTGATGGTACTTGTTAGAATGGTAGAAATGTTTCTTGGAATTAAACGCAAAAAATAGGATTTATGAAATGTGATAGATTTTGAAATACTGTGGGAATGTGTGCAAAGACTAAACATTAGCCCCTTCCAATTTTTCAAGTAGGTCATATAGGGCAGCTGGCAAAATATGATTATTTGGGATCTATTTATATGTACAGATGGTATTTAAATGCTTTTCAAAAAACATCAAAATCTGGCAATGATGTAGGAGGTGCAAATTTAGTGTGTGTGTGTGTGTGTGGGGGGAGAGGTGGGACGAAATCATTTGCCCTTTACCTGTTTTAGACTCTATTTAATAGGCTCCTTTTTCTAGACTTTTATGGGCTATCAATATACAGTTGTAGAGCGTCAGCCTCTTGTTCAAGGGTCCTTGGTTTAATCTCTGTTATTGGCGATGTGAAAATTGCCGGGACAAGCCCGCAAATCTATGCAGGTACTGGTGTAGCATCCAAGAAGTACATGTAGTCATCAATCTTAATGAATTGAATAAGCTTCAAGCTTTCTTTTACAATCAATGTTAAAATAAATAGGTTCAAACTTTTCTATATTACCGATTAATAACCTTATAAACTTTTGGTTCCCTGTTTATTAGGTGGCAGCAGCACCCTGGTGGGTACCAGTCAATGATGCATACTGGAAACAGCCAGAGGGTCCTGGATCTGACATTAAGGAAAGGTAAACCTTGACTCTATATTGTCCTGAATGTATGCTACTTGCTTGGATATTTAGTTTAGATCATTTTTATAATTTTACATTGATAGTGTTACTCTCTTGTTCGAATCATGTATGTAAAATTTGTATTATGGGCTTCTCCTTCTATCGGAATTGGCTTTCCCACGTATTTCCCACGGGCCTAGACTTGGGACGAGTCTTGTCGGAGGTGAGAATGTATGGCGTCTGTCATATTATGTCCGAGACATTTACATTGGATAAACTCAATGAGTTCAGATTTATAAAACGGCTGTGCTTGTTTTGTATTTTAGACTGGACCACCCCGTGTTACATGTATCGTGGAATGATGCAGAAAAGTACTGTGAGTGGGCAGAGAAGCGGCTACCGACGGAGGCAGAATGGGAATATACCTGCAAGGGAGGACTTGACGACAGGTAAATAGACACTCATTTAACCCTTTACCAATACAATAATCACATTTGACCAGTTCGTTGCAGAAGATTCTGGAAAACATTGTGGGAAAAGGAGAAATTGCTCATGACAAGCTATTTCTCCTTTTCCCACAATGTTTTCTGCCCTATCAGAAAATTGTTTTTCAATTTCATCACATTTTGAAATGTTGTCTGCAAAATCTTTTAATTTGGGACAGTCGAAAATTTGGCATTTGATAAAAGGTTTTGAGGGTTGTGTACAAGGGAAATATGGTATTTCAAACCTATTCACTTGGTCCAATACCAATGATTTATTTTAGTTCAAATGTTTAATGACAGTAGGATACAAAATATGATTTCTAAATCCAGCACTTTGGGCAAAAGATAGAACTTGCTTGATGATGATTCTGATTAGTATCGACACAATGGGATGATTTAGCCTTTAACCTTTTCACTACCTAGAGCGCAGGATATATCCGGCACACTTTAATCTCCTTATATACCATATCCGCTGTTAATAAACGGCGTTATATGGTTGTATGTATAGAAGCAATAGGTACACTTTAGAGTATAGAAGGTTGGTATATAGTGTACTGTAAAACTTGATACCAGCTTTTATGAATCAGTGACATCATTTGAGGGTCTGTTACAGGCGGTGCAGGGGTAAATTCTGTCTTTTTCCCATTTTTTCCACATTTTCCTTTGGTTAACGAGAGAGTAACAAGGTCTGTTAGTGAAAAGATCAATTAGCTTAATTTTTTTTTTTCAATACTGCAATCAAAAGGCTGTTACATTTATACTCATATTATTCTGGAACCCTGTAACATATCAATTAATTATCATTTTTTAATTAAGGTTATATGCCTGGGGCAATAATGAGAATCCTCGTAAAGAGCACTGGATGAATATCTGGCACGGCAAGTTTCCCGAGAGTAATACAGCTGATGATGGTTATCTTGGCACGGCACCTGTAAGTATGGATTTCTGAGTACTCCAATTGGCAGTTAACTCGGCGGCTGGCCTGGATCTAACCTGTTTGCATAAGTATGAAGTCAGTTCCAGCACTACATGGGTTTACAAAACTTTTAGTACTGATGAATGATGTAATAATCTATGGTATTGATTGTTTGTTTTATTGGGATTTTATATCTTATTAACAGTGTTTCAGTTATGGTGCTATCATTAATGATATAAAGGCCCCATATCTAGTTGCCTTTTAGTGCTTGATCAAGTTGGGTAGAATCATTTCTCTTCCATAATCCAACTAACAACCTCTCATTAAAATAGGAATCTACCAGTAATGTTAAGATTAATACAAAGTAATAATTTATATTTTATCCTTCATATCGGTTCTTTCAACATTTTCCTTTCCCTTATGTATTATACAAACTACTTTTCTCTTTTGTGGCTATCTGCTACTGTTGCAATTAACACTTTCTACTGTTGCTCTTAATCATTCTTCTGTTGCTATTAAAGATTCATCTGTTGCAATTAACTTTTTCTACTGTTTCTCTTAATCATTCTTTTGTTGCTATTAAAGATTCCACTATTGCGATTTACATTTTCTACTGTTGCTCTTAACTATTCTCCTTAGCTATTAAAGATTCCACTGTTGCAATTAACATTTTCTACTGTTTCTTTTGATATTTCTTCTGTTGCTATTATAGATTCCACTGTTGCGATTAACATTTTCTACTGTTGCTCTTAACTATTCTACTGTAGCTATTAAAGATTCCACTGTTGCGATGAACACTTTCTACTGTTGATCTTAACTATTCTTCTGTAGCTATTAAAGATTCCACTGTTGCAAATAACATTTTTTACTGTTGCTCTTAACTATTCTTCTGAAGGGAATAAAGACTCTACTGTTGCGATTAACACTTTTTACTGCTGCTTGTAACAATTCTTCTGTAGCTATTAAAGATTCACTGTGATTAACATTTTCTACTGTAACAGTTGCTCTAAACTCTTCTACTGTAACTACTAAAGATTCGACTGTTGCAATTAACATTTTCTACTGTTGCTCTAAACTCTTCTGTAGCTATTAAAAATTCTACTGTTGTGATTATCATTTTCTACTGTTTTTACATCGCTCCCAATCAATATTTATCTTATGGGGACTTTAATAATATGATATATTGCTCATAAGAAGTAATGTGTAGTAAACCTTTATTTTCTTTTTAGGGCCAATTTTGTTGTAATTTAATTTTTCATTATGGTTATCTGTTATGGGAAAAAATGAAAGCAACATCAAATGATCAAAAATGAAAATTTAAAAACAATAAAATAACTTACATAAGATTATGTAGAGATCATTGTAACAAAATGATAAATTGCTTTAGGAGTAAATTATTACTTTTTAATAACATTATTGAAGACCTCATTTACAAATGGTTCATTTTGAGGCAAAACAGAATTTTTCTATAACTTCATTATTTTTTCTATTTTAGGTTGACGCTTTCCCTGAGCAAAATAAATATGGTGTAAAGAATATCCTTGGAAATGTCTGGGAATGGACACAAGACTGGTGGGAGACCGAGCATACAACTGCATCTAAAGAGAACCCGGTATGTTAGAGGGTTGAACTCATCACCTTGTGTAAAGGTTTGGGATCAAGTTGAAAAGAAAAACAGAATAAAAATAGAATATAAAGTATTGAATTGAAATTGTGATTAAAAGCTAATAAGTGAGCATCTGTCCGGAGCTGTACAAAGATTTGCATGTATTAGTAGAGAATAACTTAGTAAGAACTAAGATTAATGTGTAAAAATACAAGAGACAATGATTTATTCCATTCAAATATTTAAAGTTTCTTTGAAGGACTTATTTATAGTCTTGGATTAAACCCTTGTGTCCACTCAAGTTCTCTTTGATAATATATTTAAGAGTAGTCTGTGTTGATATGCAAAATGTCCAATGCAAGACTATGTTAAGTCCTTCATCTTTATGCAGGTGCCTCTTTGGCCTAGTGGTTAGAGTACAGAACTTGTCTCAGTGCGGGTTCGAATCCCAGTGACTGCATCTGGATTTGCATGAGCGGTAGTTTTCTTATGACTTGCAGAATGATGATGCCCTTAGCCAGCTTGACGTGACCTTATATGCAATGAATTTGGGTCTTTGTCAATTTATATGAGCAGGGCATGGCAACATGACTGAAATAATGTTGATGATACGTATAACCCATATACATAAAACCTTGATTTGTTATCAAAAGATCTATTGATAAGGTACATACTTATTGTTGGACTATATATGCAGAGAAATCAATGTAATACAATGTACTTTGTGAAGGACTTAGTGTAGCCTTGTATTCAACCCTTGATTTGTCACTTTCAGTTCCATTGATAAGATATGTTTATATGTTTATTTATATATATATTTATAGGTAGGGCCAGAACGTGGACAGGATAAAGTTAAGAAAGGTGGATCTTTTATGTGTCATAAGGTAAGTGTTCCACTCTCTCCCAAAGAACAGACAAGGCTTTACATATTGCCTGCAGAAAACATGGTAAAGGGGCCTCCATGGCCTTGTGGTTAGATTACAGACTTGAAATTACATGTACCCTCCTCATATCTGGTGAGGGATGTGAATTTTTATTAGAGCTAGTCTTCCAACTGACTTAGGGAATTCTGTTGGTTCTACCTGACTTGACTAGGCGCTTATAAGCAGTTAAGTATGAGGTCTTCTTCCATCATAAGAAGGACATTTTAACATAACTGAAATAATGTTGATGTGATGTAAAACCCATATATAAAGGAAAGAAAACATGGTGACAGAAGGAGTAAAAGTTAAGGGCATTTAATCCATTGCCTCCATATTAGATTTTGTAACTTGTCCAAATTAAAAGCAACAGTATAGGTAAACGAAAGAGTACAAAAGAAAATGATTTAGTGTACTAGTTAAAAATTATTGGAACAAGAAGGCGTATGTTTTTGCAATTAGCAATTTCCCCTTTTGTTGCAGTCCCTTCAAAGTTGTGCTGAAGCTGACTGTGGCCTTTTGGCTAAGATCAAAGTGTTGTAGTTCAAAATGTACAACTTGAGGCTTGATATATATATTTTGTTCCAGTTTTTACTCTATCACACAAGTGTAAGGGAAAATGGGGCATTAGGAATTAACTGTGACTTGGAAATTAATTCATATTTACTTTGTGGTTGTAGATAGAAACTACTGTGACAAAGGATAAACTATATGCTACTATGAATTTCTCCTTTTGTTTCAATGGTCTTTTTAGATCTTCTGCAGTTGATGCAATAATGTAAGGTATTCTGGATGTATAAGCAAGGGAAGGACTTTAAGCCAACTTTTCTGTGTTTTATTTCAGTCCTACTGTTACAGATATAGATGTGTGGCCAGAAGTCAGAACACTCCAGATAGCTCCGCCCATAATCTTGGGTTTAGATGTGCCGCTGATAAATTACCAGAGTACTTAAAGAAGTAAAATGAAGTTACAATATTGAATAGAATTTATGTGTCCATTTTTTGTATTATAATCCTTTTTGTCTTTTAATTTCTTTTTTTTTTCATGTTCTATGCTTGAGTCAGAATTCCAGATCATTTATTTTTTTGTATATTTTTTACCATATATGGTTATAGCTTTAAGGCTCTGCTGCAAATAGATGGTTCAATCCAATACTATTGTAAGGCCTCCAAAAATGTGAAGCATTTATTATAGTGTTGCACAAAGTTCTTGATATATCTGCTTGTAAGTTTACTGGCAAAGAAAAAGCTTTGTTTCGCTGTATGAAACCTCTCCTTTCTGCACAGTGCTTTCTTATATGTTGAGTTTCAGGTTTATTTGAGCATTGGCTCATAATGGATTTTTGCTGGGTCCAAATTAAAGGCAACAATTGACTACAATGATAGGTATCAAAAACTTGTTCTTTGTGGCAATGGTAAAAAAACATTGTGAATTTTGTTTTTATAAGTAGTGTATTAAAGGCACATACAAGGAGATTAATGCTTTATCAAACTACTTTATTTCGTAAACTTTTGGTCAGATTCAATTAGTTATCACCAATAAACCCCATCAGCAAAAATGGAACGTGAAAGTCAACCAGAAATAACCCAGATTAGCATGTTTAATAATTCAGATTGCCTCATTCTTCACCTCTGACCTTGACAGTTGATACACAAACATTTGAACTGTCCAATCAGAATTCGTTATTTTGAATATGTAAACAAACAGGTTGTTAATGAACATGATTGAATTGGAGACAAGTATATTTCAAGCACAAAATAACTTATGTTAAGGGAGTCTTTTTAATAGGGTCTAAATGCATTTGTAAATTAATTCTGATGACTTTTATGAACATAATAAAATAACTCCATATATGTTTTCAGTAATTTATTTGTAATTATCTCCTTGTATGTGCCTTTAAGATGAAAAGCCTAAGGAAATCAGATTTATTATTGTTATTATTAGTGTTTCAGAGTTCTACATAACCCTAATTGATATAAAGCATAATGTAAAGTAATTGTATATGTTATTGTTATAGTGTATATTTCTAATAAATTGGGAACAGGAACTAAAGACATTCAATGTTTGTTATTTTGTGAAATGGTATCAACAATATTTTCCTTATTTTAGGATGCATAGTTGATACTCCTATGATCCTATAAGTGCACACTTAGTTAATTGATAGAGGATTTCATCAGAAGATGATGTAAAAGAAAGGAAATATTGTGAAAGAAAGAAGGTTAAACTGGCTTTGCTGTACTAAATGATTCAGTAATATAAATTTCTTACCTCAATATTTACAACTTTGAGCTTGACATAGTGAGTGCATACTAAATGATTATTGCTATCAGGTGGTTTGTATATAGAATATTGACCAATAAAATATTTGGCTCTGGTTTGAGCTACTAAAAAGGTTTGAAAACTTCCCCAGTTGCTTTATTTCCCTCATATATTTGCACTGCTACATTTAACTGCGAATATCATATACGACTCGTTCTATGTGCTTAGAAAACACAACTGGCGAAAACTTTGGGACACAAGGTGAATGTTCATTGATACTACATCCTTTTTCTGTTGTGTTTTGGCCATAATGTATTGGTGCTGTTCATTTATAACAATAAAGCATTCATTAAATAAAACACTCTGCCTTTATTAAAAATTCAAATGTGTCTTTGTAAAAATTTAGAAACACGTAATTCACACAATAAGAACTTTGCAAATAACAATCGTCCAAAACAAAATGATAATTGGCGTTGGCTTTGAGTAATTGAATAGGGGCTAGATATCCAGTGCTTTGAAACAAACCATCTCTTTATCAGTTCTCTGATTACATACATGTATTGCTTTTCTATTTGCATTAGAAAAAATTGTAGATTACAGTCGTTTTACAAGAAGAATACGTTGCGGTTTATTTGGCATCGCCATTATCGCCAGTAATGGCGCTTTTTACGTATTGAGTATGCGTATCAAGAAACTTGGATTTGTCTCCGAATATCAAGTGAAACTCCATCACTTGATCAGTTCTCTGATTACAGATTGTTTCTTTATTTACTTTAAAAGAGAACACAGAAGAATGAATGCTCGCCCTATTTGGAATCGCCAGTAATCGCGCCTTTTAGGTCCTTAGTATATGTATCCAGAAACTTGGATTTATCCCCGAATATAAAATGCTTCGCCATCTCCGGAGCATATTTGCTGGCCGGTGGAGTTTTACCGTACACCTCGGCAACGATTCTCGTCATATTGGCCGAGTTTCCACAACACAGGCCCACGTATTGTATACCCATATCCTTGCACTGTTTGGCGAAATCCGCTACTTCTGTGCGTGAACATACGAGGGCCGTCAAGTCGAGTGGGAAGGCTGGCCTGTCTAGAAATAGAAATGCGGTTTTTGGGAATAAGTGATATCCGGACAATTGGCATCGGTTTTGCTCCGAGTTGTCGAAATGAAATCGTCTTATACTAAGGTAGTTTTACAAATTAATTATGTGATACGTTCTTGCCAAAATGAGGAAATATGTTGATCTACTTAGTTATAAAACTATTATGACCCTGGAAGAACTCATCGGGTATTTGCCCTGCATTTGCTTGTCCCTATGTCAATCTATGTTTAACTAAATTTCCCCTTAGAAAAAGATCACTTTCGCACTTTCTACATGTTGACATATGCAACACGGAGCTACAGTGACGATCTGGACCAGGAACAGGTTAATCCTAAACTAACCTAACCTTTTTTACACTGACCAACCCTATATAACTTGGGCACCGTTGAGAACGATGCAAAACTCATACAAATAACATCTTAACAAGTAACATCGGCTGTGATTTACAGGGTCTTTTGGCCTGCGTTTGGTTCTCTGAAGTAGTGGGGTTTCACTTTCATTTTTTCATTAAGCTGTTTAATGATTATGTATAAAACCGGATGTCGACAGAATTCAAATTGACGCTGACGCGTGCCTCTTGATTCACTTACATCAACATGTGTACTATCAGTCGCTATATAAGACATGAAATATATTGTTGAAATAGACATAAAACTAGATTGACGTCACTATTTCCAACAGAGATTTGCTGAAACTACGTCTCACCTGTGCCTGGCACCTTCAAGGCGAAGAAGGTTGGTTCCTTCGGGGTCGTCCTATACACAACGGGCAGGGCAGCGACGGGTACCTGTGAAGAAGGATCTTTATTTGATAGGATATCTTTAAACCCATACTATTTTCCGGTCAATGGTAGTCAGTGTTAGCATGTTTTAACCGAAAGGCAATTGAGCAAGTATAGTTGGTAAAGTATTGTTTGGTAATAGGTCAATTATTTTAGTACATTAGGCATAGTTTCTTTCTGGCTTGAAAAACTCGCACCTCCACAATAGATTTATTAAATGGGATATTTGAAAACCCTATTTTTTCCGGTCAATGGTAATTTTAGTCAGGGTTTACATATTTTAATCGAAGGACAATTGAGCAAGGAGCAAGTGGAGTTTTCGTGTGAATTTGTCTATAATCGTGTGAAGTTGCATAGGGACCTATTTTGAGGGTATCTTTCTGTTTGACGAGGGATCAATACATCGTCTTAGTGATTTAGACGATATTTGTGACATTTTCGCTTTGTTGTGATGATATGATGCCTATGATAGTAACTTGGCGGTACCATGAAAAGCAGCTGGGTATGAGAAACAACTTGATTTCGAGTTGCTTGTGCATAAATGTCTATTGGCTGTATTGATGTCATACAGTAAATTTCAGTAAAAAATCAGTAGTCGTTAAAGCTTTTTGTCAGGCATGTTAATAGGGACAATTCAGTTGCTCCTTTAATTGTCTGAGTACAGAGGGGGTATGCTTCTCGTCTTGCTTGAAAAAATGTGAGCCTCCAAAATTGATCGAACACTACTTACCTTCAGTTGCTCCTTTAATTGTTTAAGTAAAGGAAGCATGGTTCCCGGTCCACGGCCACAGTTTAGTCCCACCACTGCCGCTCCGGCCGCCTCTAACTTCTTACACCCATCAACGATACTGTCACCATCGATAAACTGGTTCCCGACTGGAGCCGACATCGTTATCACCGCCGGTAGCCCTGAAACACAGGGAACCAGTCACATGAACCTAAATTTGGTTTCCGGTTAGGATTCCTTTTTATTAATAAGGAATCAACGATACTGTCACCATAGATAAACTGGTTATTGACTGGAGCGGACATGGTTATCACCGCCGATAGTCCTGAAACGCAGGGAACCAGTTACATGTACCTAAAATTAGTTTCCGGTCCTGATATTTTGGAATAAAGGCTCAGGCCTGACAAGCAAAGAACACACCCTCGTCAATCAAAGCTTAAAGAATTGATCACCTCTATCAATCCTGAAATAAATGGAATGCATTCTCAAGATAGATGTCACAAACTCTGATGGACTTTGTGATGACGAGGGACCCTTTGCCAAAGGCAGGTTTCTAGCGGGGGCTGATATCTCGAAAACCGGTTCACACTTGAAGTTGGAAGAAACAACATGACTCACATTGATACGTTTGGACTTACCTACACCCATCTTCTTATACCATAAAGTAAACACACTCGATTCTGCATTTTGAACTCATAACAAGTCCTTTCTCCGGCGATAGATTAAGGAAGTCGTAAAGTACACCTTGCTACTCATGGGTATTGAACCCAACGTCTTAATTACTACCTTTCTAACCCCAGGTTCACTGTCCTGCACAACAAATGGACTTTACAGACTCCGTCAATTGGCTTAAAATAAACGGAATCAATTTGCACAAATTTGTCGTCACATAGTCGGACACTACGTACGCTTACCACCAATTGATCAATATTCAAGACCATTTGTACAAAATAGTCTCATTCTTTGAATAAGGGCTTGGTGTATGATCAGAGAGTAGCCTACCTTTCCCGTACTTTTTGATAGCTTCGAGTGATATCATCGCCTCACCAAGATGACCGAAGGTTTCCCCGACTATAAAGTCCGCACCATACTTAACGGCCAGCTCGATTTGCTCCTGTTTGGAAAAGATGAGACCAAATAAAGCCGTATCACAATATAAAGCTCTTTTGAAAATGGTGAAGAACAAACAACAACGCGACAGTGAGATTCAAAATACATCCGCCGTTGATAAGACCTGCACATGCGCATCAAGATAATAATAGTTTATACGAATCGTGATATCTTAAACGTAGAGTTAGTTCAATAAGAGGCCTATGTCTTGGTAGATCTACCTTAAATTTCCTTAAACTTTTACAAGCTGATGTCAGAACAAAATGGCCGCGCCAAGGTATTTTTGTTTTTTTCCACGCCGTTATAAAGCACGGGTTATCATATACTACCCAAACCGGAAAGTTTATTTTCAACTCATGCGGGGTACACAATGTGACTATAATTGGCAAAAGTAGATGAACTGGGCGCGGCCATCTTGTTCGGACATAATATCGCAAACATTGGTCACGTGATATCCCGACTGATACGGTTCGTGTAGGTAAATGATTGTACCTTAAAGACCTGCTCCACTTTCGAATGACTTGATTTGTCGTCTGGTACATAGGCCGTGGTGTTACAGATGTTTCCCGCCATTAGGCAGCCATGACGATCCGCCACTTCTCGCGCCATTTTCAGGGCGGCGGAATTCATCGCCTCAAGCTCAGTCTCTCGACCAATCAGCTTCAGTTTCTCGGAGTGGGCGTAGTACTGAGGACAACACAAGCATAGGGTATATAAGGTTTTAATTGGGTTTGTCACCGTTTCGTGCTTTTTCTTTGCATGGCGGTATTCTATTGATCCAAACAATTACTTTTTGATTTGGGTTTATTACCGTCTACCTTGCATTGTGGCACTCTGCGAGTCCAAACCAGAACCATATCTCTTGTCACAATGTTAACATGAGTCAAATTGTCTCAATGTAATAAATTGTTTTTGTTTATGGCAAAATACATGCGTACCTTAAAAAGGCAACGCTAATGGATATTTTTTTCAATACTGCATTGAAGGTTTCATTGCCGGTACAGTGGTCAAAGCGCCTTGGATACCAACCAGTACTACTTGTCTGCAAACCAGACTTTTCATTGACAGCGATGTTTTCATTATCCAACAAAAGGAAGTCGATGCTGGCATTTGTACCCGGATTTAGGTATGACCCGAACTTGGACGTTAGCGATTACAGTACAGAAGAGCAGGGGAAGGGTAACGTGGCAATAAAGTACAGAAGTGGTGCTTTGACGTATTGTCACTAAACAAGCCTCGTGAAAACTAAAATACCACATGTACTAGTACAATTACTATAGATTTGAAATACGAATTCGCCTGTTCTCGCACCAGGTATAATGTTATCAAAAGATCACACTATAATTCTTCAAGAATTAAACATGTGTCCCTAGTACATATGTTTATTCTTTAAACGAGGCTCTACTTGTACGAAAACTCTTTTCAACGACCTTTTGAAGATTAAGGAGTAGCAGGCTTATAAGGTCAAGTAGGCTAACTGGTCGATAATAGGTCATGCACAGAACAAAAACATTACCGTGAATGCAAGAACCACATCGCTTCCGGCGTGAACGAATTCTTCATACATGGCACGAACTAGTTCTGGATGTTCTATGACAACTTCCGGTACAAACGTACCGGCCTTTAGATAGCCTCTTCTCTCGAACTCAAAAATGTATCCCTCCGCCACAACGAGCGGCTCGCCGGTGTTTAATCTCTTGTAAAACTCTGGAAGATTATAAAAGGGAAAATAGTTCTACCACATATCGTATTGGGAATGTTTAACTTGAGATAGAATACCCATAATCCGCCATTTTGAAACTCTTCCTTTCTTCGATCGTTCTCGGTATACCTCGGTCTTGGCCGGATCTATTCACTATTCACATTGAACTGAATAGTGCCAGACCCCGACCAAGGTTAACGGAAAACTACCGAAGTATTCCGACTAGACATTGCGTTTCAAAATGGCGAGTTTTTGGTGTTCTACCTTAAGTCTTGTATCTCCTACGTTATAATAAAGGAGACACGACATCTTTGTTGTGGAGAGGGTTTGTCTTTGTTTTTGTGCATAAGTAACATTTGTATAGCTTTGACAGTCTCTAATTTTGGCTTGTAAACAGGAAGTTTGAAGGCCAGAGGGAATGTTGAATAATCACATAACTGGAACCATGAAGTAGATCGAAGTACGAACTGACTCGAACGCTTCATTGTGTCATCTTGATTCGATATAGACGCCTCTCACCACCGACATATTATGTTCATGAGGGGAAAGGGGTCAGCGGCTTGAAAAGAATAGTTTGTATTCCTTTGAGGGAAAACCAGTAATACAGATATATTGGTTGTCGTTACTTAGTGAAAATACTGATATAAACGACATGATACTCAAATCAAAACAATCTTTGTCGTAGAGTCAACATGCGTGTGTAATACTCCAAATTTACAATGAAGTAGACGTATATACTGATAAGCGCGGGAATACCTATGCTGAAACAAACTACGACGAAAACAACGTAAATATGCGCATAGGATTATGGGTATTCTACCTTAATAAAGGTGTCTAAAGGAATGATAGTCAAACCTTTGCTCTAAAGTATCGGATATATACCATTGTTGAAGATCTTTACCATTTGAAAAAAGGGACAATGTAGTCGTCATAGACCTTCTTTCCTTTTGTCCAAGTTGTTTCTTAAGTATAAAACATCAGATGTAGTAAAGCGAGATATAGTCTAACTGAGGAAGGGTTAAATACAGGTCCGGTTGTGTGCCAGACTGTAACCTCCGGTATCTATAGATTATCTAAGGTCCAAATGTCGTGACCATGACATTGGTACAGAAAGTGGGTAAGAGGGGGGTATGTCTGATCGACTCCCATCATCACATCATCGTATCATTAGTCTGGTCTAAATTGAAAACATGAATAGACGACAAGTAAAATATGCGAACATTGATGACATGCAGTGGAAATATGTAGAATCGTTTGTTGTAAGAAGAGTATATACTCGGCATGAACTTTTTTTTTTAAATTGAAACATTGTTTCTCAAGAGCCTTCTGTCGTATGGTAGATTTTCTGCCAATGCATATCACCTAGTTTGAAGCCGATGTGTCATTGATAAATGGGTGTTTGGACCGGTATGACCAAATGTGCGTTTCAAATAGTCATGACTACAGATACTCAAAAGTCACGCCTATTTTACCCTGACATTGTTGTTGTAACTGGGAACGAGGCCAAACTATTGACCCCGTGATTTCGTAGTGTATTTCGTTCTATCGCAAGTCAAACAACATCGCTGTATTATACCTTTCTTGTCAAACTTTGATCTATACCACAAATTGAATGTGATACATAACTGAAAGTTGATGTCTTATATTTCCATATATGCATATTTCTTTTTGGAACGCATATTGCTCTGACGCATTTTGAACAGAGCAAAATAATACATGACCAATGCTCTGTTGCCGAAACTTGCAGACAGGTACTACAAGGTCAATACACAAAAACAATTGCAAATACTATATTTGTTAGCAGCTAATTGCATTTGTGAAGATGAATGAAAATATACATAAGACAATAATTCAAACATATTTGTTTATGTATACATGTACATGCATAAGAATACACTCGTGTTTGGGGTTTCACTTAAGATAACCAAGATTGTCTGTGTGGACACTATTTTAAATCGTTATACATCATACTATGTTCACACTTTGCATATTTTATGTTCATGTAATGAACTAGCTTGCTTTAGCCAATTATGGATAATTGAAATACATCCATACTGCTTTAAAGATGTTCTACCAAGTTCTTTATTAATAAAAATATTCTGTGTCTGATGTCTTACACCTGGTTGTTCTTTTCAAGAATTCAAATGAACCATTTCTTTGTTATCTGCCTTTAAAGGTCTATGAAAGGAACTGAATGCTATATCAAGCTATATCATTTGGTAAACCTTTAGTTAGATTGTAGCAGTTGTCACAAACAAAAAACGATCAGCACAACTTAAAAATGAAAGTCATCGAGAAACCCTAATCAGACCGTTGTAAAGCAAATAGTTTTGGCTCAGACCGATGCATACCGAGAACGACCGATGTAATCCGGCAAAAGGATGAGTTTCAAAATGGCGGACCACGGGTATTCTACCTTAAAAAGCGTTTGCTTTGAACCTTTCTTTTAATTGAAATAAAGTAAAATGCTTTTCCAACAAAGGTCAATTAGACTAAAACCAAAGTAAGAAAGAAAAAATGAAGAAAAGCCTTCACGACATAAAAGTGGAGCAATGTAGTTTTTGCATGTAATCATGAATCAAAGGACGCATTTGCGAATAACCAGCATTCTAAGATTAAAAGTATCGCAACGCTAATGCAATTCCATATATGCATCAAGAAAAGAAAAAGTCTACGAAAGAGCTTCGTAACGCTTTAACCTGGATAACCCCAAATGCTTCCCATTTGCTTATACAATGCAGACTAATAGAAGAAACCTCCTTCTAGAAGAAAACACAGAATACACGTATTACCCCGTCTCTGTTCAGTTATTAGAGAACTACGTATGCCGATCCCAGTCTTGCAATGCTTTTATTGAAAAAAGGTAAATCAATATATTTTCCCCTGTAAATTCATGCTTGTGTTCTTGTCAATTACCAAGATATTACTTTAAGATAAACGAAACCAAATGGTTCAAAGCCAAACTATTCTGTATTACCAATCATTTTTCAAAGAAAGTATTTTAAGCTGAAACTTCGTATCCTTGTAATAAAACATTTATGTAAAAGAATGAGTTTTCTCACCGTTTCCAAACATGTTCGGGCGATTGAAGACTTGTAGTATAATATGCTGTTGCACTGGATGTATGCGGAATGAGCTAAAACCACTATTTGTGATTACCGAAATACCCTGTTTACAAACAGACGCTATCGGGCCCAGGTGCGTAGCTACCTCCACGCAGAATACGCTTCCGTGTACGCATTGTACAAAGAAAATGAAAATGTAAGAACTTTATTCAGCGTTTCGAATGAATTTCTCGATTTCTTTTCTGAATTTTCTTTTGATTGGCACCAGATGGAACATTGGAAGTACATTTTCCCCGAGGCCGAGGGGGCATTCCCGCAGACCCCTAGTTGTGCGATCACTTGTTACGTCTCTGTCCGTGATTACAAAAGACACAGTTTAAGCCCGGTCGTTATCTGCTTTTTCAAGGGCTTCCTTTGATACCGTAGATGTACATGTATAATCTTTAATACTTTGTCAATGAGGACCAAGCTAAGGAGTAAATATCAATTACGTTGTGGTGCCTCGTTAATAATTGAGAATGAGGCCGAAAAGTGGCATTTCTTCGTATTGAAGATACTATCAGGTTAAAAAAAATCTCTTTCCTTCGTGAGGTCCTTTTCGAACAGGAACTGATGTACGCTTTTATTTAGTCAACGTTGCCTAAGATTAGATTTGTCGTGATGTGTTTGTTCAGCTTTCATATATTTATGTGACTACTTGCTCACATTGTCTTGATTCTTTGCCTTTAACTCTTTTCCACATGCAGACGACATTTTTTTACATGAAACAAACGTCTTTAGAAAAGCTTTGTAAACATGCAAATCCTTTCAGTGCTGCTGTTGTGATATTTAAATAAATTGAAAAAGCATTGGGGCAAAAGGAGAAATTGCTTGTGACAAGCCATTTCTCCTTTTGCCACAATGCCTTTTGAAAGTCGTTTGCTGCAAGACGCGAAACTGCTGCGTCATGTGGCTATGGGTTAACAAGCTAGAATTATAATATGATATTTTTCGTATTTGCTACATGCATTGTGAAGGTATCCGTTGATCAAACCGTTTAAATGGGACAAGAGTCTGAGAAGGGTGATGTATGATAACATTCCATCATATTGTTTACTCCTCATTCTCGCTGCATTTAGAATTAGAACCTCTGCTCATTATTCTATAATACCAAGTTTTGACGTGTATAACCGCATCTAGATTTAGGGTGAAATTGCTTGTGACAGAAGCTCGTCGCAATTGTCCTTATAAACCACATAATGTTGACTTCATCAACAAACAAAAATGGTTTAAAGGCAGATAACCCACAATCCGCCATTTTAAAACAAATTCTGTCGTTGGAATACTTCGGTTGTTTTCAGTATACGTCAGTCGAGGCCGGAACTATTCGCATTTAACCAAAAAGTTCCGGTTCGGCAAATGCATACCACAGGTAAGATAAACATGAACATAACATAAACATAAATTTCATTTTCGAAATTGGACTTGAGCATGGCAATGCTAATCGTCCATTACAATGAATATATAAACAATTACATTTATTTACATATGTACATACAATTAAACAATATTATTTCACCATGCTATTTTGTTTGTGTTATTGGCATGTTTTTGGTCTATAATTTGTCTCTAATATCGCTTTCGTTGATGATTATCATATCAAAGCAGTTACGCAGGAGTAGAATATTTGCATCCCAAATTGACCATCACTGGTTCGAAGCATCAATGATCTAATTTTCATAGTACTTAGGATTGTATGTGCAACTGACAGTTCATGTCAAGTTTTCAAACGGGTAATACAGATATATATATCGATAGATCGTTGATAAATATGAATTGTCACTGATATACGCTACTGAAAATGTTGAAAACAACTTAAAAGCCAGACAAAGAAATAATAATCGGATTGCGTATCACATAAGAAACAAAAATCACTCTTGCTCAACTTAACGAAAAAACTAATAGTAGGCTACATACTAAAACATCAGAATAATTAACATAATTTAGCAATTTTGCCAAAACATTCCATGTCAGTTTTTCTTTCTCTGAGTGGTTCATCTTGAAATGTACTCTAGATACCAAGGAACAAATTGCGCCAACTTTACAATATCTTTAAAACATATTATCCCATGCTATCTACCAAGTCCATCGAAAAGTAAGCAAATAAGTTGTGTAAGTTTACGTAAAAAGTTCTCAATTGACATCCAATACAACAGTTAATTTATTTATATAATGATTGCATGATGAAAAGAACTTGTTGCATTCAATTTTATACAACAGCCTGGTTATAGCACATTTTCCTATGGTAATTTGAACGTAAAAACCGAGTATAATGAGTAGTTGGTGTCATATGTATGTGCATTAATCAAAGCTCTTTTGGTTGGTTGATATGATACCTGTTTATTTAAATGGGAGTAAAGAACCGTATCGTTTTGCGCATGCTCGCAAAATTAAGAGAAATATCTTGTGTTGTCATTAGCAAACGTTCGGACGTCAAAATAATTTGTGGATTTCTTTTAAAAAACACTTTGCACGTACGTTACCATTATTTTGCTTAAATGGAAAAACCGAGATGAACGCAGACAGAAATAACAAATAACTAAAAAACAAACAATCCCAAAGAGGCTTAATATATACGTCGGATTACCTCGATCGTTCCCGGTATACATCGGTCTGGGCCGGAACTATTCGCTTTACACCGAATAGATCCGGCCCTGACCGATACATACCGAGAACGAACGAAGTAATCCGACGAAAGAATGAGTTTCAAAATGGCGGATTATATATATTCTAGCTTAATATCTTTTTGCCGTGACATGTTGTTACAATGAGTTATGATAGTAGATAGACGTGGGTTTAAATGTTAAAATGCTGTTTTTTATCTTACGACCATGTAAAACTTGAATACATATAGCCTGTGACGTTTTCTAGAGTAGCCGAAGGTGTTTGTACAAGAGAAAGGATTGCGTTTTTGGTAAACAACCTGGCTTTCATATATAAACATATTGACTCTATAGAAGATAGACTTAGACATTTTAATTCAAGTTCAGAGAACCTTGATAATTCGATCAAGGCAGATAGTGATAACCAGAGAACTAAAAGTATGTAGAAACATTTTGTTTATTTTCTGATCAACGTTAATTAATTTATTTTGATTTGGAATTAGTTTAAATTGAGCTTCAAATCGCCCAACATTATTTACTGATATATTCAATTGCTATGTCCAACATTAAATTGATGGAGGGAGGATTAATCTTTAAGATTTCAAATGTTTATGGTTTCTCCGATGGCAAGCTAATGCTGTCTGTTTGATATTTTGGATTAACAATATACCTTTATAACGCATGTGAAACGCCTTGAAAAATAGCTGAAACCGTTTTAAAATAAATTTCAATTAAAAGAAAACGGATGAAAAAGATATTTCGTATATCACACACTAAAACTATTGACAAAATCGCTTAATTGAAGAGTTTCGTTAGAACTCTGAAACCGAGTTGACAGCAACATTTGAATTGAACGGATAGCATCTAGATCAGAGCATTGTGTGTTTTTATACTGTCTGTATACTGTCTAAGCTATTTATTTACCACTTATTACAATTGGGAGAAAATTAATATTTTTTTCTTTTGAACGGTTCATATCTATTTTAAAACTTTATATTATCTGTTTGAACTTGTAATCCTGTTCCCTCACTAGTGAATGGTTGTTTTCCTTTGAAGCTTAGCACATGTCTTAAAATGCACCGATAAACTGTCAATATATAAATTATGGACGAGTGAAAATGTAAAGTTCAAAACAGATTAATCGACATCCTGCCATTTTCTTCAAATTTGGATCGAACACTAACATATGTTGCTTATTTCAGACACTACGATGACGATGATTTGTGTGTACTTCACCCTCGTTGCTATGGTAACGGGAACACTCGGATGCTCGCCACCCATTGGTGGGTTTATACCCCCGACTCCGGCCAATATGGTGCATGGTTCCGCCTACGTGCTCATCGGGAAGGTGACATCAAAGATCGATGTTGATCCCCTCTACCCGAATGCCGGCGACACCGTATATGGCGCCACCGTTACGGTCCACTGTACATACAAGGGAGATAATCTACCGAAGACCATCACCATCGGTGGGGCGGGTAAGTGATATACATGTATTACATTAAACTTATCTATCTAAAATCGATTGTAAAACAAGTTCTTACAACTTAGATACATCACTCCCGATTCTGCTTTCTGGATACTACACCAGACCTCTCGCCGATGTGTGGGTTAGTCCCGGTTATTTTCACCTCGGCTTGCGGGGATTCGAACCCGGGACCCTCGGTACAAGAGACCGACGCTCTATCTCAGAACGAGTGATATACATTGTAATTAATGGTATATAAGGACAAGACATACAATGCCAAGGGAGAAATCAAAATCGGAAATAAAAAGGTATCTTATTCTTTCTCCGCGTATATATTGTTGCCCATACTAATGATGTGGTAGATAAGAGTTGAATAATCTCTGGATTTCGTCTGATTCTTTGTTTCCCTTTACTACAGGTTATATTCCTGGATTTTGCGATTCTAAGGATCTGGTCGTCGACAAGACATATGTGATATTCCTGGATGCCCCTCGAGAAATAAAAGGCAAACCCATATACGAGCAATCGTACACTGCGGAGGCAGATACTGACATTGCAAACTTCTTGGACGTTTGTGGACTGAAACGCGTCATAACGCAAGGTACATGTATACGTTTGCCTGTCTGTGTCTGTATGTATGTCTGTGTGTGTCTGATTGTCTGTGTATGTCTGTGTGTCTTTATGTATTTATCTGTGTGTCTGTCTATCTGTGTGTCTGTCTGTGTGCCTCTCTATCTGTCTGTGTGTGTGTGTCTGTCAGTGTGTGTGTATACATGTATGTATGTATGTGTGTGTCTATCTATCTACCTGTCTATCTACCTGTCTATCTATCTGTATATCTATCTGTATGTCTATCTGTCTGTATTTCTTCAGCCAAATTAAATGAAAAAGTCACAGTGAATATCCTTCCATTGGTGTATCATTCCTGTGTGGCTCTTTGTTTGCTTTCTCTCCCCCTTGTGTCTAAAACAGATTTGTTGAAATGTCATTTAAGATTAGCAACTAGGAAAACCTATAACGCTGTATCTTACATTACAGGCGACCGTTGGAAGTACACCAAGAAGTATGTATGTCCACTAACGAAGAATAAGGTCACCTGCAAAGAGTACGATCCAGTTTCCGGAAATACAAACACGATAGAAAAGGCAGGAAAACCATAACGCTCCATGGTTAACACACACTTTGCGGCGCCTCATAGCATTCCCACAATCCTACTGGTCCAAATCGAAAGTAATAGTAGATAATAATAATAAAGCATGGAACTATAATTCTTTTTCTTTTCTTCTGGCATTTGTTGAAAACCATTTTGGCAAGAAAGGAATGTGCTTGAACTTAGTAATATCTCTATCCATAACAAAGGTTTCTAGTCTTAACCTTTCGTTGGGAGCTGTTAATACATACGTCTTTTGTGCCTCTAGCATTTTTCAACCGAACATCTGTCTTGATCTGAATATATACGACGGAAAATGAAACATATACATCTGTTGTGGCTTAAACATTTTTTAACCCAGCACAGGCCCTGATCTGATGATGAAAAACATAACCGGTAGAGAAATCGCAGTCGACGGGCGAACATATCAACCACAGTCGGTATTCGACTACGATTTCTCTCCCGAGTGTTAGACATAACACCGTTATAAAGCATAGGCTATCATATATAGTGTACCTACAGATCCGGAAAGTTGATGGTCAACTCATTCCGGTTGCACTATGTGGCCATCGTTGGCAAACGTAGATGAAAAAGAAGAAATACCTGTGACGTGGCCATCTTTTCAAACTTAAAAGCGTAATCAATTGGTCACGTGCCTCTCCCGCATTGCTTTGCTTGGAGAAAGACTATAGGAGATATGATCAGTATAAGAGATAGGGTTCAAAAGGTCCGAAAAGGCTGAGGGATTTGAACTCAAAACTGTGCCAACGGAGAGATGACTAGGACGAGTCTGTTTAACTTGTGTTTTTTAACATTATTCAACCTTGAAAGATGCTCACGGTTTTTGCGTGCGTTTGCTTTTTTTTAACATGTAACTGTCCCTTGATGATGGATGTGAGGTATTTGCATTCTGCATTTTAAGTAGGCCGCAAATAGATCCATCACTATACATCAGTTAAATTATTAAATGCATCTGCATCAGAACATTTTATGATGAACATTAACGTTGGTTTTATCTCCATTTTATATTAGCCAGACGAAGCCAGTTCAGGCCGCTCATAGGACGAGAGCTCGGTTTAAAGTCTCATCCGAAGGACTGAACAGTAAACAATATCTCATTCAGTCTGATGATTTCAAAAGTCACTTTTGTTACTTACTTAGGGTTTACTTAGGGTTGGTTCCCAGCACAGGTCCTCTAGGGTCCTCTTCGCCAGGCTCGTTATTTTCATTAATTGTATTTATCCTACTTGTATTATGTTCTCTGGTTCCGTTAATTTTTATTACTGCCTTATGATTATCATACAGGACCTCCTGTTTATGCCAGTGTTTATCTAGTCTGTTCTTGAATGAATTAATTGATGGCGCTGAAACAACCTCCTCGGGAAGGCTGTTCCAGACTCTCGAAACTCTTATTGTAAAGGAGTTCTTTCTTACATTAGATGCACAATGTAGTGGAAAAATTTGAAGACAATTTCTTCTTTGACTGTGTCTGAGTGAGCAATTATCCCAAAGTTTTAATAAGTTTGTATCCCCAGTATCATATAATTTATGTATAAATTTGTATGCTTCTATCATGTCACCTCTACATCTTCTATAGGATAAGGTCGGTAGTTTTAATTTTCTAAGTCTCTCAGGATATTCCAAGTTCTTGAAGCCTGGTAGTTGTTTTGTTGCACGCCTTTGTACACTCTCAATTCTGTCTATATCTATTGCTTTAAATGGTCTCCAGGCTGCACCTGCATATTCTAAATGTGTTCTTACGAGACTTTTATATAGGGGTTTGAATGTTTCCTCGTTGAGAAACTGAAATGATCTTCTAATAATTGCAAACGTGCTGTTAGCTTTCTTTATTTTTTCGCTGATGTGTTTTTCGAAATCCAACTTCTCATCAATAATAACTCCTATATCCTTCTCATATGTAGTTTTGTTTATGTCTATTCCTCTGAGATTGTATTTTGTATCAATATTCTTTCTACCAACATGCATATGCTTACATTTATCTGGATGAAATTTTAAAAGCCACGTTTCACTCCATTTAGACATTTGATCTAGATCAGATTGTAAGTTGTCAGAGTCTTCCTCGTTTGTGACTATTCTGAACATTTTTGTGTCATCTGCAAAAAGAAACGCATCCGAGTTGACTGACGTCGGGAGATTGGTTGATATGATACCTGTTTATTCAAAATAGAGTAAAGTACCGTATCGTTTTTCGCATGCTCGCGAAATTAGAAGAAAACGTGTGTTGTCCTTACGCAAACGTTCGGACATCAAAATAATTTGCGGAAGACTTTTAAAAAACACTTTGCACGTACGTTACCATTATTTTGCTTTAATAGAAAAACCGAGATAAACGCAGACAAAAATAACAAAAAACTAAAAAACAAACAATCCCAAAGAGGCTTAATATCAACGTCGGATTACCTCGATCGTTCTCGGTATACATCGATCTGGACCGGAACTATTCGCTTTACACCGAATAGATCCGGCCCTGATCGATATATACCAAGAACGAACGAAGTAATCCGACGAAAGAATGAGTTTCAAAATGGCGGATTATATGTATTCTGGCTTAATATCTTTTTGCCGTGACATGTTGTTACGATGAGTTATGGTCGTGAATAGACGTGGGTTTAAATGTTAAAATGCTGTTTTTTTTATCTTACGACCATGTAAAACTTGAATACATACAGCCTGTGACGTTTTCTAGAGTAGCCGAAGGCGTTTGTACAAGAGAAAGGATTGCGTTTTTGGTAAACAACCTGGCTTTCATATATAAACATATTGACTCTATAGAAGATAGACTTAGACATTTTAATTCAAGTTCAGAGAACCTTGATAATTCGATCAAGGCAGATAGTGATAACCAGAGAACTAAAAGTATGTAGAAACATTTTGTTTATTTTCTGATCAACGTTTATTAATTTATTTTGATTTGGAATTAGTTTAAATTGAGCTTCAAATCGCTCAATATTATTTACTGATATAATTAATTGCTATATCCCACATTAAATTGATGGAGGGAGGATTAATCTTTAAGATTTCAAATGTTTATGATTTCTCCGAAGGCAGGCTATTGCTGTCTGTTTGATATTTTGGATTAACAATATACCTTTATAACGCATGTGAAACGCCTTGAAAAATAGCTGAAACCGTTTTAAAATAAATTTCAATTAAAAGAAAACGGATGAAAAAGATATTTCGCATATCACACACTAAAACTATTGACAAAATCGCTTAATTGAAGAGTTTCGATAGAACTCTGAAACCGAGTTGACAGCAACATTGAATTGAACGGATAGCATCTAGATCAGAGCATTGTGTGTTTTTATACTGTCTGTATACTGTCTAAGCTATTTATTTACCACTTATTACAATTCGGAGAAAATGAATGTTTTTTTCTTTTGAACGGTTCATAACTATTTTAAAACTTTATATTATCTGTTTGAACTTGTAATCCTGTTCCCTCACTAGTGAATGGCTGTTTTCCTTTGAAGCTTAGCATATGTCTTAAAATGCACCGATAAACTGTCAATATATAAATGATGGACGAGTGAAAATGTAAAGTTCAAAACAGATCAATCGACATCCTGCTATTGCCTTCAAAGTTGGATCGAACACTAACATATGTTGCTTATTTCAGACACTACGATGACGATGATTTGTGTGTACTTCGTACTCGCTACTATGGTAACGGCTACACTCGGATGCTCGCCACCCATTGGTGGGTTTATACCCCCGACTCCGGCCAAGATGGTACATGGTTCCTCCTATGTGCTCATCGGAAAGGTGACGTCAAAGATCGACGTTGATCCGCTCTTCCCGAATGCCGGCGACACCGTATATGGCGCCACCGTTACGGTCCACTGTACATACAAGGGAGATAATCTACCGAAAACCATCACCATCGGTGGGGCGGGTAAGTGATACATTACATCAAACTTATTTATTTAACATCGATTGTGAAACAGGGTCTTACAACTTAGATACATCTTTCTCGATTCTGCTTCCTGGATACTTCACCAGTAGTCGCACCGATGTGTGGGTTAGCCCCGGTTATTTTCACCTTGCCTAACGGGGATTCGAACCCGGGACCCTCGGTACAAGAGGCTGACGCTCTATCTCTGAACGAGTGATATGCATTGTAATGAATGGTATATAAGGACAAGACATACAATGCCAAGGGAAAACTCAAAATCGGAAATAAAAAGGTCTCTTATTCTTTATCCGCGTATATATTGTTGCCCATGCTAATGGTGTGTTAGATAAGAGTTAGATAATCTCAAACGCTCTGGGTTTCGTCTGATTCTTTGTTTTCCTTTACTACAGGTTTTATTCCTGGACTCTGCTTTTCGAAGGATCTGGTTGTCGACAAGACATACGTGATTTTCCTGGGTGCCCCTCGAGAAGTAGACGGCAAACCCGTATACGAGCAGTCGTACACTGCGAAGGCAGATACTGACATTGCAAACTTCTTAGACGTTTGTGGACTGAAACGCGTCATAACGCAAGGTATACATTTGTCTGTCTGTGTATCTGTCTGTGAATCTGAATCCGTCAGTCTCTCTGTGTGTTTGTCTGTTTGTTTGTGTGTCTGTGTGTCTATCTGTTTGTTTTTCTGTCTGTCTATGTTTTTCTGTGCGTTTGTCTGTCTGCTTGTCTGTTTGTGTGTGTGTGTGTCTCTCTCTCTCTCTCTCTCTCTCTCTCTCTCTCTCTCTCTCTCTCTCTCTCTCTCTCTCTCTCTCTCTCTCTCTCTCTCTCTCTCTCTCTCTCTCTCTCTTCTCTCTCTCTCTCTCTCTCTCTCTCTCTCTCTCTCTCTCTCTCTCTCTCTCTCTCTCTCTCTCTCTCTCTCTCTCTCTCTCTCTCTCTCTCTCTCTCTCTCTCTCTCTCTCTCTCTCTCTCTCTCTCTCTCTCTCTCTCTCTCTCTCTCTCTCTCTCTCTCTCTCTCTCTCTCTCTCTCTTTCTTTCTTTCTCCCTCTCTCTATCTCTCTCTCTCTCTCTTTCTCTCTTTCTCTATCTTTCTATCTACTGTCTGGTTTTTATGTTTATCCATTTGTCCCTCTTTTCAATTGGACATGTACATTACACGAGTTATTTCAGCCAAAATGAATGAAAATGTCACAGTGCCTATCCTTCCATTTGTTTATCAGTCTAAAAGTATGTCTGTGTGTCTCTATGTGCGTCTTCTTTCCCCCTGTGTTTATGATATTGATAAAGCTGCCATGTATTCACTCTAAACCCGATTTGTTTAAAGTACGTCATTTAAGTTTAGCAATTAAGAAAACCAATTACGCTGTCTTTAACATTTCAGGCGACCGTTGGAAGTACACCAAGAAGTACGTATGTCCACTAACGAAGAATAAGGTCACCTGCAAAGAGTACGATCCAGTTTCCGGAAATACAAACACGATAGAAAAGGCAGGAAAACCATAACGCTCCATGGTTAACACACACTTTGCGGCGCCTCATAGCATTCCCACAATCCTACTGGTCCAAATCGAAAGTAATAGTAGATAATAATAATAATAAAGCAAGGAACTATAATTCTTTTCCTTTTCTTCTGTCATTTGTTGAAAACCATTTTGGCAAGAAAGGAATGTGCTTGAACTTAGTAATATCTCTATCCATAACAAAGGTTTCTAGTCTTAACCTTTCGTTGGGAGCTGTTAATACATACGTTTTTTGTGCCTCAAGCATTTTTCAACCGAACATCTGTTTTGATCTGAATATATACGACGGAAAATTAAATATATACAGCTATTGTGGCTCAAACATTTTTTAACCCAGCACAGGCCCTGATCTGATGATGAAAAACATAACCGGTAGAGAAATCGCAGTCGACGGGCGAATATATCCAACACAGTCGGTCTTCGACTACGATTTCTCTCCCGAGTGTTAGACATAACACCGTTATAAAGCATAGGCTATCATATATAGTGTACCTACAGATCCGGAAAGTTGATGGTCAACTCATTCCGGTTGCACTATGTGGCCATCGTTGGCAAATGTAGATGAAAAAGAAGAAATACCTGTGACGTGGCCATCTTTTAAAACTTAAAAGCGTAATCAATTGGTCACGTGCCTCTCCCGCATTGCTTTGCTTGGAGAAAGACTATAGGAGATATGATCAGTATAAGAGATAGGGTTCAAAAGGTCCGAAAAGGCTGAGGGATTTGAACTCAAAACTGTGCCAACGGAGCGACGACTAGGACGAGTCTGATTCACTTGTGACTTTTAACATTATTCAACCTTGAAAGATGCTCACGGTTTTTGCGTGCGTTTGCTTTTTTTAACATGTAACTGTCCCTTGATGATGGATGTGAGGTATTTGCATTCTGCATTTTAAGTGGGCCGCAAATAGATCCATCACTATTCATCAGTTAAATCATTAAATGCATCTGCATCAGAACATTTTATGATGAACATTAACGTTGGTTTTATCTCTCTATTTTATATTAGCCAGACGAAGCCAGTTCAGGCCGCTCATAGGACGAGAGCTCGGTTTAAAGTCTCATCCGAAGGACTGAACAGTAAACAACATCTCATTCAATCTGATGATTTCAAAAGTCACTTTGTCTTTCTTTAAAACTTTCGAAAGTCACCAGCTCTTATTCTTCTAATTTGGACCAGTCTATATTCCATGTGGCGGTAATTGGCTATGCTGGTGCATTACAAGTACGTTATGTATCAAGGAAAAAACGAAACAGGTTTTATAAGGGAAACCCCATACATTAAAACAATTCATGGTCAGCAATATGTTATGCATTCTAAAAAAGGAACACGACCATTGCTAATTGTGTACATCCACCAGACTGCAGTTGAAAGCATTCTGCCGAAACCAGGTTTTGCTTTTCATTATGTTGTAAAGCATGCTTTGCCTTTAAAATTTAAATTCGAATTGCTCTCAAACCTTTATAAATGTGGTCATTATTCATATTATTCCATTAAAGAGCGAAAGTAGATTTAAGCCGAATTTTATCCAAATCCGGAATACAATGAATCACCTTAGCGACAATTGTCAAATATTCACAGCATTGTGAGTTTAAACTCATAACAAGGGCACCGGTCATTGTTATAGCTCAAGTATGAGCTTTCGAAATGTCTTTCGTCCTGCAGGTAAATAGCCTAAGACTAAATAAACTGTCATGCTGTTCAAGAGTGGTCGTTCAAGAGTTTGTAGTGAGCGACATTGATGCAGTGGTAGAGCGCCGGCCTCTTGTGCCGAAGATCCCACGTTTGATCCCAGTCAAGCGAGGTAAAAATTACCGGGACGAACCCACAAATCGGCCCGAGTACTGGTTAAATATCCAGGAAACAGTCATCGAGAGTGAATTTGATTAGCTTCAAGCATCCCTCACAATCGAAATGTAGAATGTAAAACAAATAAGATTAAACTAAGACGGTCGCTTAAACCAGGATTGACTGGAACTGAAATTATAAATAGGTTAATGGTCTATGGTTTTAAAAACCCTTTTCTCTTGTTTCGAGCCAACACCTGACACACGGGCGTAGATCACCTTGACATCCGTTGAGACATATAAGTGACAGAACCGAACGTTTACCTGAACAATTCCCCCTTCCTACACAATTTTTTGAATTGTCCAATTAGAGAACAACATTAAACGCCATTTGTATCTATGGTGTATTTTTTGTGAAATTGTGTAGATACATATACATGTATCACTTTTGCAAACTGACAAATTGCTAACGATGATAAAGACCACCTTTTGTCATAATTGTTTCTAAAGTCGCCTGTTGCAAGTGCGTCAGAAGTAGAACGTATAAAGGATTTGGTTCATTGTCCTAGGTTCGTAGGAACAAACACTTTTCTTTTGCATCAGAGGGCACTGACGTGAATAGAACAAAATAAACGTAATTGTGATATCACAAATATGCAAACCCCTTCAATGTAAAATACCCATTACCAGCCATAATGAAACACATTCTTTCGTCAGAATTTTTGGTTCGTTCCTAGTTTTCTGATGATGATAAAGACCACCTTTGTCACAATTGTTTCTTAAGTCGCCTGTTGCAAGCGCATCAGATGAAGTACGTAGAAAAGGCATGCTCATTGTCCTCGGTCCGAAGAATCAACATTTCTTTTGCATCAGAGGGCACTGAAGTGAATAGAACAAAATAAACGTAATTGTATGAATCACAAATCTACAAACCCGTTTAAGGTAGAATACCCATAATCCACCATAATGAAAGTCATTCTTTCGTCGGATTTCCTGGTTCGTTCTCAGTATTCATCGGTCGGAGTCGGAACTATTCGGTGTAAAGCGAATAGTTTCGGCCCAGACCGATGTATACTGAGAACGACCAAGGTAATCCGACGAAGTTACGAAATTCAAAATGGCGGATTATGTGTATTCTAACTTAACGAGCATGTAGGTAGATGTCTGTCTTGGCTTTTTCAAAACAATGCATGTTTATCGTCAACCATTAATAAAAGAGTCGTCAGTGAATTAAGAACCGCCATAAAATTCTGCCCCGGGACACACAGAGGAAGTCATGCATGATGCATTCATATATGGATGTAAATGCACACACAGTTTGGAAGACAAATGCAAGTATAGGTGTGCTAAAGTGGAAAGAGGGCTATATTTTTTCAAATTGAGATGCTTTTTCAAATACATGTAAATTAAAAATGTAAAAGGAATCCAAATTTGCAATGTAGGTTTACCCTACCGAGAAAACAGGCTAGAATCGAACGTGGCAGTATATCAATGATTTCTTTTTTAAAAAATATATTCAGACTTTTGTTTATCATTTTTGTTCATTTTTTTGTTGTTAATATTTTCGAGTATTTAATCTAAATCGCTTTATTATTTGTATGATAATTCCTTCGAGCATACTCATTCTTTATTTGAGTCATAAACATCTTATCATGAGTATACGCATGTATTTTCGATGTGATTGTGTTGCAAACCCGTGTGCATGTGCATTTTAAGGATACACGTGTACGTATGTGAGGGGAGTGGGCACTTATGATTACGACGTAAGAAAATTGCACTAATTTGGTAAATATACCGTTGATATAAAATTCATTAATATCATTTACACCAATATCCTTATAGTTTTTAAGAGAAGATTAGACTTTGCCCAGTTAAACGTCGCCATGATGCTTTGTTTGTACCTTGCCCTGATCACCATGGGAACGACGGCCCTTGGTTGCACGCTCTCCACAGAGGAAGTCGACGCAGCCACACCGGCACAGTTAGCGTCCTACTCAACCCACGTGATATTGGGGGAAGTGACGTCGCTCCTTCCCGTCGACCCCCTCGGGTTACGTGTTATCGACACGGCGTATGGCGCCATCGTGCGGGTGAGATGTTCGTATAAAGGGGGACCACTACCAGGAACAATAACTATTGGAGAGGCTGGTAACTAAACAAAGTCCTTTACTAACAGTCATCTAGATAAATAGAGAATAGATGGTTGGTGTCGTGAACCTGAAATGTTATCGGGCAAGGCGTAAGAACATATCCGGTGAGCGGAAGCCCGATATCTTTTCCTATTCGAAGACACCAGCCGTTATTCTATTTATCCCGTTACCTTTAAGTAATCTTTTAAACAAACAAAATGAAAATAAAAAACGAAAAAAAGGAAATAAAAAACAAAGTACAGAATGATGTACCTGTCAGTATTGATATTCTGTTATGTTGATTTTTTTCGTGTTTTACTTTCATTTCTTGTTTATTAATTTGAATCTTTATAGGTAATAGATAAATAGAATTGACGGATGGAGTCTTTGAATAGGAAAGGTTATCGGGCTCGGCTTCGGAAAATTATTCTTTGCCTTGCCCGATAACATTTCCTATTCACGACACCAACCATCTATTCTCTATATATTGATATTTGTTTGTTATGCTCTTCTAAATAGATATGAATATCAGTCATTGACCATTCTGTCAATTAAGAGTTTGTCACATAGGGCAGAAACCATCGATTTTCCATACTTCACAGAAGAATATTCCTTATGCAAATCCTATCATACTGACGCCAGAATCTGAACCCATGCGGCCAAGCCCTTTTTCAATTGTTACTACTCGGGTGTTTCCGTGAGATGAGGATTACACATCGTATGTAAATCTATGTTATGTTATGTCATGTTATAAAATGTTATGTTATGTTATGTTAATTTCAGGACAAATTCCGGGGTTTTGTGGTGCCAACGAGCTTGCAGCCGACACGAAGTATGTGTTGTTCCTATCTGACGCACGAGTAACCAAGAATGGAACATTTTACGTACAATTCAAGCCGGCCGAACCGGTCGGTAACATTACGAGATACTTGGATGTGTGCGGACTGGAAATAGTCTATCCCCAGGGTAGGTGTTTCTTAGAATCGCTTTAATGCTTGAATCGACTTCATGCTTATGCAAAAATGGTTACACCCAGGCCAGCCGCCAAGTAAATTGGCGGCTAGCCTATGGTCTTACCTGTTTGCTACGCTAAGTATCACAAAACGCCACATAAATATATTTTTAAAAAATCATCCACCATTCTAAGGTTAAAGGTACATGGCCCCTTATGATTTCCAAGATTTCTTATCATAATTGACTCTACAAGCTATAAAATATAAAGAAGATAACATACAATGACCATATTGACACATCATGTTATGGCATAAGTTGATGTTATTATCCCCTTGTTTGCATGAGTTGTCTATCCTAAAAACTGATTCAATTGATTTTCACTTGTTTTCTACGGTAAAGTTTGGATTTCTTTTTGAAATCTTTATCAGAACCATGTAATGCATCTTTCTACCGAGAGTCTTTTTTTGTCAAATGTCAAACAGGTTTATCGTCATGACAGAAAGAAAAAATTTCCAATAGGCTTCAAAGTTAATTTTTGAATTGATTATCTCCCCTTATTGAGGTTATAATGGAAACATTTCTCGGTAAAACCTTTTCATTCGTAAAGATCTTCAAAGTTTCATAAAGCTGCAACCATTCAGTGTTGAGATATGCAATTTCTTTATTAGGGACCATAAATCTAAACTGTAGTCCTCTCGTCACCTGCTGTACGTAAAATACTGATGCGATATAAACAAAAATAAAGCGAATTAAGCGCTTTATATCACCTATAGTCTTGTCAACGAAATGGTTCCACTCGGACTAATTGCAATAGAAATAGTTTTGACTTTTTGTTTCGTTGTTTATTGTGAGAAGACGTCATACAAAAAAGTAATTTCCTAAAGGGGAAACTGAGATATTGACATTTCAAAATATCGATTCTATGAATTCCACTTTTGGTGTGTACGGGCCACCATACAGATTAAAATAAAGAGTATTCTTCACAGTGGAGGAAGATAAAACCCTATTCTTACAGGCGCCAAGCATTTGTTAATTGACAACCTGTGTAAACATGTTGGAAAAGGTTAACAAATCCGTTTATCAGTCCAATACTGTCGCCTGTATCATAGTAAGTGGATTTGGTCAGTCGCACTGTTGTAATATATAGCTTGGTATCATTCTCTTTACAGAAAACGGCGTGCCATTGGAGCGAGATGTATGCCCAAGCGTAAAGCAGACCGGTGATTGTCAGCTGTTCGACAGAAAGACAGGAGAGACGGAGACGGTTTCCATCCAACCAAAATCTCTACCGGTCGTGTAAACAATGTATATATATATAAATGTTATATAATACAACATTTTTAGGTAGCGGTGGAAGCTGACTTTGTTAAAATGTCATCGGCAAATTTCCAGTTCAATTCAATTTTCTATTTATTACTAGAAATCATAGACAGAATTTGTCTATGGCCATTTACAATTCCATAGACTATGACTTAGACAAAAAACAATAAATAAAACAACATTAAAGTAGGAAATGGTATTTATTTTCACATAAGCTGTCAGGGAAAAGTTCCCCATCCGTTGACAACAACGATGAACAATCTAAAGGGGAGACGGAAACGGTTTCCACCTACCCCCTTTCTCCAAAAGTCTTGGAAACAGTGAATACATATACGCTGTGAGATAACACGTGAGCTGACTTTGTTAATATTTTCTCGGTAATCGATACCCCATTTATTAATGACAATGACATTGAAACAATCAATCAGAAATTCCGAACCCCTCGGCGATGTTGCCAGGCCGCTCTGTTTCTAGTCTTCAGAAAAAAGCCAAGATTGGGAATTAATACGCCTTCAACGGGGACGAACCTCTGACCTCTTCTGACATGATGTATCTATGTCGCATGCTAGTGTTCCAGTTTGTCTGGTGTTCCATGGCTGTCATTTCGACCTGGGACAAATAAAAGTAGCCAGAACCGTTTGATATTGTTTTTGTTTTTCTTTTCTTCTTTAAATCCCCTTTTCAGGACTTGAACATGGCCATCATAAAGCAGCAGTCGTCATGGCCCAGGCGCTCGGTGAACAACAAGTCTTATCACATTTTAGTTTTTGTAGAAGGGAGGAAATCCATTGCAGCACCATTTAGATAGATATGTTTCCTTAAATGAGTTATTTCCCTTTGTCAACTGCAACAGATGGCGTAAGCTCTGTGTTCGACAGTCCTATTTTGTTGTACACTGTATATAGATATGGTCATTTTGACGCTTCCAAAGTTAAGTGTACGAAAGGATTCAGCCATTATCACTATTTCCTGAGTAATGCCATATGCATGCACATTTCCTAGACACTAACGAAACCAGAACATGATTCTTTTTCGCCCGATTCGTTACCTCACTTCCTATTTCTACTTACCAAAATACAGAGGTCATCGCAGTTAACCGTACTATTTTGTTAATCCTTTACAACAAGTAGTTCTGAAATGTAAGACAAAGGAAAGATTTCAAAGCACGGCTTTCATCCCGATGATTATCAAAGTCTGTGATTAATGCTCCTTTATGTATCTTTTGGACCAATACTTAGCATAAAATTCAACCTTTCATCCAAGTGTTTATCACATCAGTGAATAAGGCATCCTTATGTATCTGATGGGCCCAAAGCCTTGCTAAATTCGAGCAATTCATTTTTCTAAAAATAACCTTCTCATGGTACAATGACTCCCGGAAGTAATGAACCTCTGATTTTCACATGAAAGCGTTTCCCTTGGTAAGTAGGGAAGAAAACCTACGGTTTGTTTTTTATGATTCAGGTAATTGGGAATTGCCAATTTTCGCTACATGCTCGTGAGTTGATCATGTTTTACTCTTCAACAAGATAATTTAGAACAGTACAAGTATATGCTTAAAACAAGGGTACTTGAAAACACACATCTGCTATTCATTATCTACTCAGCAAGCATATTAATTAATCGCTTCCTTCGTGTGAGTTTTGTGACTGATCCAAATTAAATGTTAAAAGAAACACTGATAATCACAAAAATAACGTATATTTGTGTGATAAAAGAAAGAACCCACCATTGGAAAATGACAAATTGCTGATAACGAGTAATTTATCCCTTTGTATTAGTCTTTTTTGTAGTATATTTGTTACAGGTGCCTTTAAACCCTTAGAATGCTGGGTGATCTTCTTAATAATAGATTTTTGTGTCGTCTGCTTTCCAAAATCTTAAATATCTGCTTAATTTTGATGGGGAAAACAACCCAGAGTAGCAAATAGGTTAGATCACAGGCCAGCCGCCAATTTAATTGGCGGCTGGCCTGCATCTTACCTGTTTGCATAAGCATGAAGTCAGTTCCAGCACTATAAGGGTTAAAGGCGCATATTTGAAGGGCAGACGTGAAGCATCGGCATCCGTGCATCTGCTCATAAACGGAAGCTCGGTGCTTGAAGGATTAAATGACTTGCATTATGATTAGTTTGCCGTTTACTCCATGTGCACAGTTTTACCCTTTGTCTACACAAATGACCGTAGAAACTATTTAAACACTGCGCGTCTGAAGTAGATTCTTTCCTTTCGTTGAAATGGTTTCAACTGTTTCACAAAAAGGAATCATAGTGTACATTAGGAAGAGGCATAGCTCGATTTAGTGGCACGGGAAATTACTCCTCTAATTTTCGCCGATTTCAAAACAGGTCCTGGAGACTCAAAAACCAAATTTCCGGATTATTCTGGCATTTTACAACCCCTGATCAATGAAAGGGGTAACTTAAAATCAGCAGTCAGCGGTTTGAATATGAACATCTATTGCATGCACCACCCATAGGCTTCTACTTTACTTCTCAGTTTTAGTTGTTTCCCGGCCTGAAGTATTGAGTTGAGTTATTGTAGGAAAGGCTAAAGATGCATGCTTCAATATGCGCATGTAATGCACTTTAACCCTTAACTTCCTATGAACAAGTTTTTACTCAAGTGCAATAGAATAACCATAACTGTTGGTTGTTATTGCTTACGACTCGGTGATGAGAATGTGGTTCTTTGCTAGACATTCGTACCATCAAAGAACCAATAACTTCAAATTAAACGTGTTCCTTTTTTCCACAAGGCTCAAAACATATAATATCCGCTAATAAAGAACTTTTTTGCCTCACCATTTGAATTAAGAGGAGGCGCATTCTCAGACAAGCAGCCAGACAGGTATACATACAGGAAGGGTGGGAAGGACAGACAAAGAGAAAAAACAAAGACAGAGAGACAAAGACAAAGCGACAGGGAGACAGAGATAAAGAGATAGAGGCCAAAATGCAGAGAAACAGAGACAAAGAGACAGAGATAGACTCAGACAAAGATAGGTACATAGGAAGGGTGAAAAAGACAGAGAGAGAGAGAGAGAGAGAGAGAGGAGAGAGAGAGAGAGAGAGAGAGAGAGAGAGAGAGAGAGAGAGAGAGAGAGAGAGAGAGAGAGAGAGAGAGAGAGAGAGAGAGAGAGAGAGAGAGGGAGAGGGAGAGGGAGGGAGAGAGAGAGAGAGAGAGAGAGAGAGAGAGAGAGAGAGGGAGAGGGAGAGGGAGAGGGAGAGGAGGGAGAGGGAGAGGGAG